>OZ020526.1:19801715-20083110 GCA_963971425.1 Bryoerythrophyllum caledonicum | reverse complement strand
GCGCGTACAAGGGAGGACCAGGTGCGTACCGTGAGGGGGCCGGGCGCGTGTGGGGAGGACCGCGCACGTATCGCGAGTGGGCCGGGCGCGTGCGGTGAAGGGCCGGGCGCATACTTGGAGGGGCGGGCGCGGTTTGTGGAGGGGAATGCTATTTTGTGAGCAGTGAGCGGTGAGCGGTGAGCAGTGAGCAGAAAAAAAATGGATTTGAGCAGAAAAAAGTGAGTTTAGGGTTAAGTTTATGTGGTTAAAAAATAGTTTTTAGCTTAGGAGAGGATCTATGGCCATGGATTATTATACACTATAATTGAAACATTGGTTTAAAACATAAGGGTGAATCATTATAATTTCATGAAATGACCTATGGCCGTGGATGAAAGGCCTCGCTGTCTTATTATTAGGAAAAACCACAGTTTGATGTGTTAGCATATACTAGAGACTATATTGTATTTGAACGTTGATTTAGAAACTTAGAATTTAGGGTTTAGGGTTTAGGGTTTACAAATTCAAGATTGTACATGTATTGTACAATTATTACACAAGTCTTCAAGAACTACCTTTTCTTGGTTTATTTGCCCATTTTTAGTTTTGATATTTTGTATTTAAGAAGTCATGTATCTATTTGCTCATCACAAATTAACTCATTTATTTTCTTAGAATGTATTTTAAAATGTACAATTTAGGGTCCCAACAATATTTCGTGCGTCATACATTGTACATTCTATCATTCACTCCTGCATTCTATGTAGTACTAAATTCTAATTCATTACTCGATGTCCCGTAGGATAACAACCAATACTTCAATTTTTAAGATTTGCCATTGCAAATTATGTGTAGCCTTGAATTGCATACTTAGCTAGAAGAGTAGAATACATATCTATTTCACAAATTCGTACGCAGTTATAAATTCAAGTAAATTGAAAGATTTGATTCAGGTTTAGCATTTTTATGTATCCAAATACCAAATAAGATGGAAACAAACTGAAGGACACGTTTCAATATAAAATTGTTCTGGAACAATTAAAACCAATACAAGATCAATATCCAACTTCGGTAGACCCTATTTGGACTATCAAATAAGATCTAACTGAATCAGAAATGAAAATTTATACACCAAACAACTACTCCGTATCATCTGAACTACCCTCGCATCCATTACCAACCTCTGCCTCTGTATCCATATAACGGATAACATCTTTGTGATACCTCCGCCGCTGACGTGTTGAGGGAGGAGATTTCATAGTTGATTGTATCTCTGCAGTTCTTCGAGCCCAAATAGGGAGAGAAAAAGAAGAATCTGGAGATAAAGGTAACGGCATAGCTCTGCAAAAGAAATAGAGAAACAATGAGGTTTAAGGTTCAAATAAAACCGTACACATATTTAGTTAACAACGATGAAAATATAAGAATGTGTTGAACTTACTTACAAGAAGGAATACGACTACTTTTTTGCTTCTTCTGTGGTGGTTCTCCTTGAGTACGTCGCACATTCTTCCTATTCTCCATTACCAATTTCGCATTTGCCTTTGGAATTAGTGGTGCGAGCAAGGCTTGGAAAATCTCCGAGTCTTCTTCAAAGGCCAATACATGACGGCCCAATGATTGACACACCCGAATAGTTGGTCCTATAAGATACATAGCGTTAGAAATGATAAAAAAATTGTGAGTTATATGAAAAAGTTAAGTATACAATAATATAAAATAAATGCTTACCTGTAGAGGCATTCCAATCTAAAACAATATCCCCAACTTCTGTGAGGGATTCAAGAACTGTCTTCATGAGATCAAACGCTTTCTCCCGAGCCCCCCGCCATGGTGAGTTGCCATGCATGAGCTGTGATGCAACGTTCACCGGATTGAACAAGATGTCGAGCTCTCGAAGTGGAGAGCGAACTGAGAATGACGAGACGACGGGAGCGTCACGAACAAACAGCTGAACACAGAAACGCGTCCCCTGAGAAATAACAATACAACATATTATGGATTAGATAGACATAGGGGATGTTCAAGACTATAGCTCAGAACTATGAAGACAATATGTAGAGAGCTTACTGTTGCAGAAGGATCTCGAGGCAAAGCTAGTGGAAGCTCATTCAAAGCCCACCAGTCGATGAGGACTTTGAAGTCGTATGTAGAAGCACAATCATCAATCTCAAGTTGTAATTCCCTATCATTTGGATGAAGTAGAAGCAACGCAGCGTTGTCATGAAGATAGTTGTCAGCGAACTCAAAAATCGTATCTATATAACTCTCAGGCCTCGAATTCCATGAAGGGATGACATCAATGGATTGAGAAATCCCAAGAACTGGCAAACTCTCAGGAATGTCAGCCACTATAAGATCCAATCCGCTGTGTTTGCAATTTTCGTTTGAAACTGATCGCGATCTACCTGCACCAACCTAGAAGCAAAAAAACAAATGATTATAAAACAGCTGTGAAATGTGATTCTACAGAAATTAAAATCAAGAAGGATAACATAGTCTTACCTTTGAAATAAATTGATGCAGCTCCTCGCAAAGCTGCGGTGGACCTCCACTCTCTGAAAGAGACTGCATGGTAGAAAATAGTGATATGTTTTTGATGAAACACTCTGATGAGACAGCGGGCACTGGAGCAACGGATGACTCAGAATATAGAAATTGGCGCTGCTTACGTTGTTGCACTTCCATCCTTATAACTTCAACATGGCTTGATCCTGCGGCTTGAGAGGACGCCATTATTGGAGGAGAGTTCCATGCTTGCACCTCATTCCTAGGCATATCTGTGGCATCTGGCATGAAAGAAAGATTCTGTGTATCTCTCTCAGCAAGGGCGGCTGCAACTGCTGCATCTATCTCAGCCTTCTTCGCAACCTCTGCATCTTTAATAAGCTTTTCCTTCTCAACCTTCGAAAGTCGCTTCTTCTTTCCCGACGTCTCTTCTTGGACTAGAACTGGTGGGGATGACGACTGCTCCACAATTTCAACCTCTGGCTCTTCCAATGCTGTTGACGTGGGAAGTTCTGAAAAATCTACAAGACCTTTAAAGAGGTCTTTCTCTGCATCTGGAACAAAGTTGGCAGAGCATTCCAAGTACCATCCACCACCGTGTAATACTTGAGTGGAATACCTCTTCTTCTGAAGCTCGGTAAAGATGCACAAGTCTGATGAAGGCTGAATCCACGTTGACAGAAATGAAGGGCACAAAGGTTATTGGAGAGCGTTTTGAGGTATCAGCTCTCTCACAATGTACCTGAAGAGAAGAAATTTGAGTTGAATGAGCGACTTAGAATAATAAGATATTAAAACAACAATGAACTAGGATAACCACAAGAGACATACCTGTATAGAAGTCGTTTGATGGCGAGGTCAGCTCCAGGCAACACATCAAATTTTGTATTTTTCTGAAATGGTGGTTTTAACCCTGGATGCACAATGACCATATATGCCTTCTCCCATAAAAACATGCGCCATTTTTCCACGTATTCGGAGGGCTTTTCAATACTTGGGGAAGCGTCCCAGTTCACTGAAATGTGCCCGTTGCACAAATTTCGTCAAAATGGGCAATAAATTTGTCCTCCAGTTGATATCATGAATTTGAAAAGTCAGGACTCATACGTAACGAACAAAATGCAAAAACTATCACACAAGTCATTAGAAACTGATAATTAATCTCAATACCTGGGCCCAAAAAGTTGCACGATTGAGAAAGGAATCAAGAGCGCCATCTTTGATTTGCGAAGCTGGAAAGCGGAATGCCGATCTCACCATTGCTGGAGAGTTCCAGAAATGCAACCACCTTGCTTTGAAACGAGGCTCCACTGCTGCCATTGCCACCTTTTGTAACTTTTCAATGGTCATTTCAGTCTTTTTAAAATGACTGAAATGAAAATTGATCTGCCAAAAGTAATGAAGTTCAAATTATATCACTATTCATCAACAAAAAAGATTCTAATAAATTCTAGTCATGATTTATTTTTCAAACAATTTATGTTCATTATTATTTACCTCATTAAAGAAGTCATCGCCGTTCTTGGGATTGGCGACTGCAAGGTACTTTTGAAAGTCCTTGCCCTTAATTGCCTTCACGGTGTTGGCTGCAGCATCGCTCATGACCTTCCACACTCCTTCAGCACTTCTGTCCGCCACTGATGTCCTCTTTTCGTATTCAATGGCCGCTTCATCAGAAGCTCGAGAAATATCTTGCTACAATCATGTTTCAAAATATTGGTAAATAAAACAAACTCAAACGTGGTTACAAATTGATAAATTATAAATATAAAGCGTGTGTTAAATCCTACCCGATATAAGAACAATATAAAAACATCAACTGTTAATGGAAACCATACTGCACAGGATTGCCGAACTTTCATGCACGTCTTGAATTCCTCAGCTGTCAAGAGATCCTTGAAATCTTCTAACTTTAGGCCACTGTAAAATCGTATACGCTGGAGTTTTGCAGGAAGGCTTGTCTTCACAAAGTCGTTCTATGTTGACCTAAATGGGCACACGTAGAAAATAAGTTTTAGTTAGCTCTAACTAATTTAAAAGATGTGAATGATTTCATAAGAGAAAGGATAAGTGCTAGAGTATGTACCAGTTGACATCGTGCATACAGTTCAGTAACACGGATATCCGCCCTGTCGGATTCAATACGATACACTGGACATCATAGTGCCAATTTGGGTCATTGCCATGCTGTTCTGAAATGAAACGCCACCACGCGTTGTACCTATGATTTCCGTCCCAAATAAAAAACATTTTGCCACTAAATGCAGCTAACTCTGGAGTAGAGCTCAACATCTCCTCAAACTTATCATTTGCTGCAATCCAATGTGAGTCCCACGTTGACTGTATATGAGGGGAAACATCACGTGTCATTTCTTTGTCATCATAGATGGATATGTAGAATGCACGATCTCCATCAATATAGCCGCCTTCAAATCTCTTCTGCAACGCACACACGTCAATCTCTTGAATCGGCCGAACTCGAGGACGGGCAATCATCCTGCAAAGTGGCACATAAAAAGGACCCTTCGTAACGCGCATGCTCTCCAAAACGGTAACGAAATTAGACTTCTGATGAAGTCGTCTTGCTCTTTCGCCCTCGAAGGAACTGACCAATCCATCCGGACACTTTGGTGACGAATCCTCAGAGTCGCTAGTAGGATCGTTCTACAAAAGGCAATATGGATAACTTAGCAGAAATATCACAAAGAATGATAAATCCCAGATACTGCTAGGAAGAAATAGAGGGAGTGGCTAACCTGAATACGGGGATTGTCATTATGATCATCGACATCGTGAGTGTCATCTTGTTCTCCCTAATATCAAACAAACAAAACAGTATTTAGTAAAAATATCATTGAAAGTTATAATATCCATTCCAAATTCCACCATCCACATGAACATATATCCAGAGTCAAAATACATGAACTATGTATATTATCACCTTTGTCATCTTTAAGAGAGGCCTCGTGTACGAGGCCTCTTCAATGCTAGAACAATCAGGTATACAACATTGCAAAATTACATGATGGTAGTGAATGAACTTAGCAGTGCCACTCTAATCAAGCCACGATGAAAGAATTTAAGAAGCCTCGTATGCGAGGTCACTTGTGATCGGACTGCTGCAGCTACCTAATACTACTGAACAAGATATAACTCAAAATTTCTACATGAATATTTAGCTCTGACAGATTTGAGCATGATAATATTAATCATTCTAGAATTTCAGAGCTTCGAATTCACCTCATTACTTGGTGTAGTAGTCACCATAGGTAAACTTTCCAACATGTTGTCCCGAAGATCTTCGCCCGCTTTGCCCCCTTCGCCAAAATCATCCTGCAATAATTAGCAAACATATCGGAGAGAATTGGCTTTAGAATTTGGCAACTCTTGAACTCCCTACCACTGAATTTTCGGACTTTGAGTTGCTTCCTGGTGCCAAATTCCACAATGATTTAATGAACTGCGTTTGTCTTGCCATAATTTAGTAGTTGACAATTCTGCTAAACAAGGAACACTTAATGCAATAAATAAGCCCTCGCCCACGAGGCTTCAGTCCATCATCAATATTGACCTCCTCTTAGTATAAATAAGAGCGTTCGAGATATATGGAAAGCCAAATAAATTGCCTCGAGCTGCCCAGCTCAATATTCCTAACTAAAAATGAATTCCCATTTACGGTGCTCGCCGAGAGTCCAATCCAACGACACCATGTCAACGTCGCGATCCCGAACAATTGCGTCCCCGATCAACCGGACAACACGTCATGGGAACAACATTACCATCAGTACTCATGCACCAATCACTATCACCAGAAGTTCAGGCAAGGGCCTTTCCTGAGGAACAACCGTCAAGGTAGTAATCCAGTAAACCGTGATCAATGAAGTCGTAACAGATAGTCGGCCCGAGGATCAACCTCCGAGGTAGTAAACCTCCAAACCGTGATCAGTGACGTCGTAACAGGTAGTCGGGACAGGTATTTAGGACAAGAGGAGGGGAAGTCCGAAATGTGAACACAGTCATCGGGACACAGCAGTAGGAGGCCTCGTCCACGAGGTCTCCTAACGACCTTCTTCGAGTCATGTCAGGACAAGAGCAACAACTGCAGGGGATCAGCACTTGGACTCATCCACCAATATCAGGACTCATGCACCAATATGCACCAACATGAAAGAGGCCTCGTGCACG
This sequence comes from Bryoerythrophyllum caledonicum, assembly GCA_963971425.1. Lineage (NCBI taxonomy): Eukaryota > Viridiplantae > Streptophyta > Bryopsida > Pottiales > Pottiaceae > Bryoerythrophyllum > Bryoerythrophyllum caledonicum. Next base: position 20,076,438 of record OZ020526.1, on the reverse strand, counting down.
AGGTCTCCTTCTAACCATTTCCAGGTCATGTCGGGACAAGAGGACGGAAGGTATTCGGGAAAGGAGATGGAGGTCGGTTTAGGGAGTCGTGAACCCGAACAACTGCAGGTGATCAGCATTGGGACTCATGCACAAACAACTATCACCAAGAGTTCAGGCAAGGGCCTCTGCCGAAGAACACCCTTCGTGGAAATACACCGGTAAATCGTAATCAGCGTGGTCGAGATATGTAGTCGAGGTAGGTAGTAGGGACAAGAGGAAAGGAGTTTCAAAATGTGAACGCAGCAATTGGGGCACTGCAGTAGGAGGCCTCGTGCACGAGGTCTCCTATCGAACTTCTTCGACTCATGTCGGGACGGAAAGAACAACTACAGGGGATATTGATTGGGACTCATCCACCAATATCGGGACCCTACCGCAGCTCATCATTGAGTACATCGGTCTCAACCAGTCCGTGTCTTTCCAGGCTAATGCCGGTGACAGTGCAGTCCTAGGTCTATGGATAAGGTCACAGTAAGGATTGTAATCATGAAGGAGAGGCATAGAGAGAGTGGGAGTAAAAATGAGAGACATGAGAGGATGGTAGTCGGGAGTAGGGGGTCGTAGTTGGGAGTCGGGACAGGAGGAGAGCAGGGTAGCCGGGACAGGAGGAGAAGAAGTCTGAAATTGCTTTACAGTAATCGGGACAGTGCAGTGGGAGGCCTCGTGCACGAGGTCTCCCTCCATCCACAAGTACGTGCTGCAGCTATGCAAATGTAACATGCTCGTTCTGCAAATACTGCAAGGTCTTATGCTGTAATAAAGTCATCAGTGCATGCATCCGCGGAGCTAGCCTAGCAGTGAACTTTCGCACGCGACGCTAGTTGTGGGCGGTGTGCATGACCTGCTCATCATAGTGATAATATTGTTACGCCTCATCATTAGCCAGAACGACTCGGTGACCGCGAAGGCGCTGCTGCTTGTCTCTGTAACTTTGCCCTTCATTTGCTACCTTGTTCATAATTCTGTCCGACCTGATTCAGCTCATGAATGAGCTCATGATTCAGCTCATCATAGCTTATGATTCGGCTCATGATTCAGCTCATGATTCAGCCCAGAATATTCAATCAGTGGACGCATCTTCGTCATCCGCTTCATGATTCTGCACATGAAGATAGTACATCTTCGTCATCCGCTTCTTCACAGGTCTTCAAAGCGGATGACGAATGAACTGCACATGATGATAGTGCATCCACAAAGTCGCACACATAAAAGCATTGAGTGGATTCAGCACAAAATTTCTGAAGTCAGAAGATAAATGATTTGCTCACCTGTGAGTCCACCTCTATGTAGATCATGCGGATTGGAAGGAGATACTCCAACATTTTGATGAGTGCTCGGCCCCATTCCGAAGCTAAAAAGCTGATGCAGTGTGTTGTCGATATGAAGCTGAAGCTGCCGTTCACATAGAGGGAGAGAGGGTGAGAATCTCGCAGAAGACCATACCGAAGTTGTAGACGTCTGCCCACCCTACCGCACCTCATCACCGAATACATCGGTTTCAACCAGTCCGTGTCCATCCAGTTCAATGCCGCACCTCATCACCGAATACATTGGTTTCAAACAGTCCGTGTCCATCCAGTTCAATGCCGGTGACTGTGAAGGAGGTCTATATATATGGTCACAATTAAGATATCCATCATTCGGTTGGAGAGGCATAGAGAGAGAGGGAGTAACTGAGGAGGTATTCGGGACAACTGAGGAGGTAGTCGGAACAGTGCATTGGGAGGCCTCGTACACGAGGTCTCCTTCCAACCTTCTTCTACACATGTCGGGCCAGATTATTCGGCGACAAGAATCATAAGTTTCATGAGTTCAGTCGCCCTCATGCGCATGAGAGTCCTCCAGTGTGCTGCAACTTGTGTCCAGGTTCGAATGGTTCGTTGTATTATCAGCTTCCATTTCTGATACTCGAATGGTCCAGGTTCTGAAACTCAAATGATTTCATTTATGAAATTTCTGATACTCGAATGGTCCAGGATCTGATACTCCATCATTACAAGTTCAAGAAATTCACTGCCTACTAAGTTCATTCACAGGTGACGGTTCATTCGGGGTTCCTTCGCGGCTATTGTTCTCCATCCACAACAAGACAGCAACCGAGACAATCACCGAGATTCATAATCGAGACAGGATCGACACAGTAACCGGGACAGTTCAATAGGAGGCCTCGTGCACGAGGTCTCCTTCCGACCAAGACCAGCTCATGTCGGGCCAAAATGTTTACCTAGCTCAATATTCCTAACTTGGCATTAATTCCCATTTACGGTACTCATGTTGGGACTGATGTTTACTCACAGTACCGCAGGCTCAGAGTACCGTCAGTCGATCACAGGGAAGGTCCTCGCACAAACGAATCAGTTAGAGAAACTGATTCGTGCACGTTGACAAAATCTACGCTCCAGCGACGGCACTCCTTCCCGTCGGGATCGAGGCTCCAGAGACGGCTCTTCTACACGGAGCAGATCCTAGCTATCCAGAGCGCGACGCACCGGGAGCGCCCCGCGTTTCTCCCACTAGCATCACTCCGAAGCCCTCCCTGCGGATCCGAGTGCCTGTGTAGTGCTACCTAAACTTTCTCCAGGGGTTCGGGAAGCTAGGTCCTACGGGAACGAGATTGAGGAGCGGCTTCACGCGCTCGCGCAGAAGCTCATCGCCAAGACGTTGCGGCGGTTGGACTAGTCGAGGCAGCTCGCACATTTTATATTCAACTCGCATCATGCCCCAAAAGTTTGTAATACGTCGAATATATTTCTAGAAGTTTGAGTTAGGGTATGTTACGAGAGCGATTCAGGTATTGAATCCAACGAAGTCACTCGGTATCGAGCTGATAAACGCAACATAGGGTGCGAAGATTTCTACAGTTTTTCTGCATACGTTAAACCCCAACCCCAAGCAAGCTCAAATAAAGGTCAGTTCTCATACCTCCACGCTTGGTGACGGTACTATTGGTGCAGCCATTTCCTTGCTCGTGCCTCCCGATACCTACCACACCCACAGATTGCGTAAGAACTTGCACAGAGACCTTCACCAAGAGACCTTCACTGCAATCACATTTCGGTATGTGAGTACAAGAGGCGAAGAGAAGGGGTCAGGAAGCTGTCTTCGGAGATAAGCATTCCTGGGCGTGGAGAGACGTTTACCCTAAACCGAACTATCATCGTGGAGAAAAATCATCCATCCTCATTCGTTCACACAAAGAATATGAACAGCCCAACATGTTGAGATGGCCGTCCAACTTAACCCCTAAAGTCGAAAGCCCTCAAAACTGCCAAAAACCCTCAAAACTGCCCTCTTTCAATGCAAGTTGAAAATTTTTAACTTTTGACAAATTTTCGAGTATGTAACCGTAAGATCTAGTACCTAACTTGTACATGTACATGCATACCGAATCTTAGATTCAAATTCCCCTCCATTTGGGAGATCATAATGTTCAAAGTTGAAAAAAAAGATTTTTTCCTCGCTGTAGAATGGAAAACTAATGTTTTAGGGGCCAAAAAAACCAATTTTGAAAGGAAATTTGACATGAGGCTCTTCAAATTCTTGTTCCTATGTGAGTAAGGAATATGTCCATATAATTTTTACCCTCATAGGACCTATAAAACCTAAAGAAATGCTTCATTTTTCACATGGAGGTATGCTGAAATACAAATACAAATGCCCATTTTCAACAATTAAAAAGGCATGTAAAAAATTATCCGATTGAAAATCCAAACGGTGAGATCATGCTTTACTACCTCTTTTACATGTACGAAAAACAAAATTCGAAAAAAAATAAAATCTCAATTTTTGGTGAATTTTTGAAGTTACTGCGATCTAATTGATTTTGGGCAGATTTTGAGAATAATTGAGCATATACCGCAGTTCTGGGCAGATTTCAGCATGCCCTAACAGTGTTTTCAAACTTTGACCGTGAATATCTCCTAAAGTATGAGGAATTTTGAAGCATGAATGGTGTCATTTTATTTGTACAACAAATACGACTCAATTCAATATCTTTGAGAAGATGGCATTTGGGACCTTGATAGAATAAGGACTTTTCAGGATTCAAAAACAAACACACACTTGCTTCACTGTGAAAGGTCAACTTAAACTTGTGACCCAGGTCAATCATGCAGATGAGTATCTATGATCAATACTATTTCATTTACGTATTTTAGGAAATCGATGTACTGAGATAAGGGCCATGCTATATTAGTTATGAATGTGACGAAAAAATATAGCTGACTTGAGTATGAATAGCGAAAGCTAACCTCTTCTCTCGAAGGCCTTGATTGTGGAGATGATATACTACCCGATATATCGTGGCATTGTGCTTCGCTTCCTTCCGCAACTTTTGCCTGACAAACCCACGCGAAAGTAGTTCAATAGATAGGCTTAAAGTACTTCGATATCACAGAGTACACACGTACAAAGCATGGAGTAACATTTGAGAAGAAAATCAAAGACAACTTTGGGGCTAGCATGTAACCGACCCTACTGGTCGAATATTTTCAACAACGCTATTACCAATACCTGAGACAATGACTCTCCTTCATTCTCTTCAATGTTTTGAAGAGAACAATCACTATCACGCTCGGTGGAGTTGAAGGACAACACCTTTGCGGTTTCGGAAATGTCCAACTGATTACAAAATGTCTTTCGCTTTCCCATCCTAGATCTCAGCAACTCCTTACGACTTGAAAACAAAATACCTCGCTTTCTACGCCTCCTCTTCTTCTCACACGATGGAACAAGAGATTGGAAGCTACACTTCCTAGTCATCTGAGATATGCCAGATTTCCCATCTCACTCAACTTATCAAATTCAGCAATTCGTGAATTGAAGATGTTGCTCATGAAAATCAACATTATTCCAATCTCGACAATACACTTCATTATTTCAATAGTGTAAATTTTGTCAAAGCTTATCATAGCTATTTAGCTGTCACCCGCTGTCATTTATCAGTATTCATAATAAGAAATTTTTAATAAGCACAACCTTTATGACCTGGTGAGACTTAAATTACATGCACTACCACTATTTTATATATTTTGTTGAGATTATTGGAAGCGCGCTTAGCCAACCTTACATGCTTACTAATAACTTTAGTGCATAAATGTACATTCCAAAGTTCGACTACTACACGCTGATTTACACTAAAAATACCTCACTCATTTCAATTTCCAACTGGGAATTTATCTATTTTGTGGTCAAGTAGATCGGGGATGTTTTTTATGTCAAGAACGCCATCATTTTGAACATTGTCAGTCTCCATTATGTCTAGCGCGACGCATAAAACGGATCTAGACTTGCCCAAATTTATGTCATACTCTTTGTCATGCTTTTCATCCATAATTTGACAAAATATAATAACTAATTATTTTGAAGTATAAATCTAATTAGGTCGCTTGTTTTAACTCTCTCATTTCATACTTGAACTTCTAAAACTTTTCGTGATGTTGTCTGCTGATGTAGGTAGTCTAGGCACAGTTGTGATTCATGGTGATGGTCAAGAAATCCCGATTACGTTCCGTGTGTCTTTCAATGGTCATTGCTCTGTTAGTGCGAGTCGACTTTCTTCTAGATTCCATTTACTGGAAGCTTCACTTTATGTTGATGAAGAAGTACGTGATTTAGAGTCCGGAGTTGTTACTCACACCATAGGTCAGGAAGCCGTCATTTCTAACGAAGGGAAATCCTGGCTACTCAAGTGTGGAACTTTTAAAGTGTACAGCGTTAGAGATAATACGCATAGTTCATCCAGCCAAATGTTGGCATCTCGTGTCTCTATTACAAGCAACCAACAGGATAGTAGTCCTCGGACAATCAAAGTTGAGCCGAGTTCTAAAACAATTCACATTTTGAGTGATGACTCAGATACAGACACCCCTGTTCTCGTTAACCTAGAGAAACAAGATTCTACTCCATCTCTTGTCAATGTAGATTCTCCAGTACGTGATACCTCTCTTGACAATCGACCCCTTCATGTGAAACCTCCACATCTACCATCTAGATCCCTTCCAACTTCCATAGTAGATTGTATAAGGAACCTAGGTGCCAGAAAGGGGTCAAAGTCCATGTTGTCGAGGGTTGATTTTTCAAAGGTCCCGATTTCTACCGTGGATTGCTTGCCTTCGAGCTTTGATGGAGATCTCGTTTTTGTTTTGCCTCCAGCTTCAATGTTGTCTTCGCAGTCACAAGCCAAGCTATTACAAGGCATGGACAAACGTCATGACGGTCATGCATGGACTCGTACTGTCACAACCCACATTCAGAATGACATGGGTCTGTCATTTAGAATTTCATCTTGTCTTGGGCACCTGTAGTGTGTCAATAACAAGTGTGCGTACCTTGATAGAATTCATAGGCCAACTCCCGCGAATGAGACCGAGTGGGATGGATCATCGTATTTACGATTTGAAATTGGCTCGAATCCTCCCAAGAATTCTTCAATCGCCTGCAAAATCTGTCAGACTCCTCCTACTTGTTTGAACGTTTGTTCAGCCAAGATTTACTACATTTTAAGTCCCCGTCCGATGTCTCGTGCATGTGTCCATATTGGTCATCACAAGCATCCAATCAAGAAGGGTGTAGACAGGGAGTCTGTGGAGCGTCTTACGACCCTACTGAGTGACCAGGTGGAAAGAACACCTAATGCCACAAATTCAGCTATTATTTTAGAGGCCGGCAAGGACTTCGTAGCGTCTATTCTGCTTAATCCTGAAAGTGCGCCTGAGAAAAGTCTATCATCTGAGGAGTTGTTGCCCGTCCTTGAGACTTGCAAGAACTTGACATCTCCAAATCTACGCAACCAAGTCACATCATTTCGGTACCTCACGCGCTATGGAGTCATGGACAGTATTACGAAGCTCAGAGGATCCAGCAAATGGGCGTACCTGCAAAATAACATGTTCCCTGGACAAGGTTCTCAATCAGATAAGGTATTTGTTTTCAAGATGTCTGAAGTTGGCCCGGGGAGTGGTGTTGACCTTATTAGACGAATTCAATTTGATGGAGATTTGTGCAAATCATGGATGATGTTTGATCATGTCAAGCGTGTGAAGGGTTGGACCACGATGGCTTGTCATGTGTACGACTCATCATATTGTCGTGTCATGACCATAGCTGTTTGTGACATGCAATCTGAGGATGTTGAGGCCCAACTTGTATTTTGGAAGAACTTGAATGTCGTTGCAGAACGACATGGCATTCTGGAACCTCAGTTTAAAGGATTTATGGCGGACAGTGCCCAAGCTAATTGGAATGCAGTGAGGATCATCTACGGCTCCGGTGATGCAAAGACCCCAATGGAAAATCGTGAACGCACGTGTCTATTTCACTGGACGCAATCTCTGGAGAAGCATACAAAAGCCGATATTCGACCCGACCTACAAGAGCAGCACCGCTCTCTATGTAAACAGTACAAGAATGCTGATTCGCTGGAAGATGCAGAGAGGAAGTACCTTGCCATCCGGTCATGGTGGTTGTCATCAGGCGCTACAACCGAAGAAGGTGTTCTTTGCCTCGACCTGTGGCTAGCGTTTTGGCACTTTCGTTACCGCCAATGGGGTGGATTTCTTGAGCTTGTAAGTGATGTCTTCTTTGCACATTTGTTTTTTTTTTAAAATTGAGTTGTTATCGGTACGGTGATTTTCTGGCTAACATTTTGGTCCATTTGTCAGGATCTAACGGAGGAGGAACTTGTGGAAATGCCTTCCTGCAATCTTGCTGAGACGGTGCACAACAAGTGGCTTCAACAATCCGGAAAACGAGGAAATGATCTCTACGTAGCAACGGTGGATGATTATGTCCGAGCATTTACGCAAGTTCTAGCATACTATCAGTTCTCCAAAGGCGAGCGTGCAGGCACAGGACCTAGTAAGGAAGATCTTCGTCTTCGACTTGCCCAACGTAATGCAAAAAGCTCCGGAGATCCAAAGAAGTTGCATGCGGCGTTAGAAGAGATGAGAGGCGCTTCGGAATTTTGCACTAGAGAGCCACACTTGGAAGGCGAAGAGGTTTTCTTCTCTGTAAAGCGGAAGGCAGATATTCCCATAGGATCAGAGTTTGACTCACATCGCCCTGACAAAATTAGTGTCTCTCGACCCATGAAGAGAACACGCTATGGTGCCCACGCCACCATTGTCGATCTTACTTCAGAAGAGGTGACTGCCCCTGCCGTACAACTGAATCCACCTGAAGTGCAGAGTAGTCCACATGAAGAGCCAACAACAACCGTCCCAATTCCATATCATACGAACACAGTCCTTGAGACATCTTGTAATGAGATGGAGTGGCATATAGCACGACTTACGAAGACCTCAGCGAAAGCATGTTTTGCACAACATGCTATCACAAAAAGAAAATGCGTGGCGAAAATAGTTCAGTACAACAAAGCTACTGCTGCTCCTACTTACACAGGCATGATGACGTCATACAAGAAAAACAAGGTAGAGCAAATGCAGTTTTTCTTTTGCAATGATGATATTGAGCGTTGTGTGAAGGGCACTAGGCGCAAGTGGGTTGTTGCTAAACCGCCTGTGCCAGAGATTTGGCCCGTAAAGCTTGGTACTAATCTTACACAAGAAGAAGTGTTTGCTCTTGAACATGCTGGATTTCGCTTGGCTGAACGACCGGCCTTTGCACCGCACCAGTTGTTCTCTGATTTCAATGGTCTCATCAATTTTGATGACTTCCCGGCACCAATTTTCCCAGACGAGTATCCAAAGCACAGATTTGGGAAGAACATTCGACGCAACTCCAAGGCACCAACAACGAAGCATTCCAACAGCTACGCATCAGCGCTTTCAATAAATGGTAAAGTTCTGAAAGCCACCCTGCTCCCTTCTCCAGCACTAGGTTCAATTGTATCATTTGAGTCTCGTCTAGGATCCAAATCATCCCAGTATCTCATCACTGTCGGTCAATTTTCAAGTTGTGATTGTCCTTTCTTTAAGGATATGGCAGCAAAGTCATTAGGTAAGCGTGGTCAATGGGTAAATTGCAAACATATGTATTATGTTTTTACCCGGCTTTGTAATCTGCTTCCTGAAGTAGATCAGTTTATCCACGCACCTAGTTTCAGCTACAACGAGATCAAACGCGTGTTAGAAAACCTGCTACCACACTGTCACACTGTAAAAACAGTGTGACAAATTGTTCTACTGTACTTCTTATTCCTTTTCTAACTGAAATGGCGGTGAGACGGAAAGGGCCACCGTGTAATACTTGTCGTACATACGTCTCCCCTACTGTATTATTATCATCACCAATATTCTCTTACAAAGTATCATCCTTCTTATGAAAAACCAAAAATGATGTATGATTTAACCCTAAACCTGATTAGATAAATAGTTCTTTTGTATCTACCATTGATTTCATTCTATATGTTCCCAAATTCTAGTCTGCACTTCTAATACTATCGAGGTAAGGAAGAATTAGGTTGTAAACATAAAGTTAAGTTCATCATATATGCAATCTTCCCCGCATTGCATATTTCTGTTTTGTGAGTGGGAACAACATGGCCTAAACTTCAACTTTATATTGGAACAATTATATTTTTGATCGTACAATGTTAAAAAATATAGTCTTTAAGTATTTAAAACATGCATGATTTAAGTACATTTGGGCGAAATATATAATTTCTTTCATTCCTTATGTCTGTAACTGATTAAAAATATATTCATTTCCACGGTTATAGGCTCATATATTCTTCCACAACATGAAGCCAAAGTTTTTACCAATCTCCTTTTACACGGTTATAGGTTCATACATTTTCCACGATACTGACCAAATTATGAACCCAAAATAGTCAAACTTCTTATTTTAATGTACATCAGCATATTCTTGATACTAATATCCATGTATTTTAAGAAAAATCCTACCAAAAACCCTAACTTTTCTGCTCACCGCTCACCGCTCACCGCTTTCTGCTCACAAAATAGCTTCGCTCCGTTTGTGGAAGAGGGTTGGGTGCGTTCGTAGAGGGGGTTGGGCTGGACGCGTGGCCTTTGGGGTCGCGCGCGTACGGGTATTGAATTCAGGGGTTGCGTGCCCTCTTAACATACATGGGGTTCATGTCACAATGTGTATGAGAAATGTTAATCTTTTATTTATCACGAGGACCGATTAAAAATGTTAATCTTTTATTTACTAAATCTGTATACTTTAATACATTTATAAGAAATATATTAAAAGTCACCATCATATTCAGAAGTTATGGAGGACCAATAATCTTTAGAAAATGCTTTTATTTTTTTCAACATGCTTTTATTTTTTTCATTGGATTTCAACCAAAAGTTTATAAAAAAAAATAAAAGCGTGTTGAGGTGTGCTTGAGGTACACCTCAAGCACACCTCAACACGCTTTTACTTTTCTCATTGAATTTCAACCAAAAGTAAAAAGAAAAAGTGTGTTGAGGTGTGCTTGAGGTACACCTCAAGCACACCTCAACACGCTTTTACTTTTCTCATTGAATTTCAACCAAAAGTAAAAAATAAAAGTGTGTTGAGGTGTGCTTGAGGTACACCTCTACACCTGCCATGGTGGCGTTGATTGAGTTTGCAGGGAGGAAAATGTCTACATCACAATGCTAGTACATATTGCAAAATGATCAACAATTTTCCTTCACTATCAATACGCTAAGTCAAAATTGCTATATCTCATAGCGGAAGCAAGCGTCCGGAATTTCAAACTCAAAGCGTACGCGTCCGGCCCCTATTCGCGCGCGCCCGGCCTCAAAGCGCACGCGCCCATCCACTGTTTGCACGCGCCCGCCCTCATTCGCTCAAGCACAGCCCCCGGTCGCGTGCCCCCGGCCTCAAAGCGCACACGACCAGCCCCAAAGTGCACGCGCCTGGCTTCAAAGTGCACGCGCCTGGCTTCAAAGCGCTCGCGCCCGGCCCCATTCGCACGCGCCTGACCACGATGTTCGTACGCACCCGGTCATAACTGGTACGCGCGCAGCCTTTGGAGGGCATGCGCACCAAACGAGGTTGAAGTTCCAAACGAGGAAGTCGTGTGGTCTGATACATCCATTGAGGACTCGGACACTAGGTGCGACTCAACTTTTTGCAAGGAGATTGAAGGCTTTATTAAATGCCACCAGCTAGATTCTGCCCTCCAAGAAACACCAACAATTGGAGAAGATTCCGGCAAGGAAGAAGATCCGATTGAGATGGACGCGGTTGCATACAAGAACATCAATGAAAACCTAGAGGCTTCTAATGATGTTCCAATTGGACGAAAGGCTCATCTTCAACTTCTTGCTAAATATGAGCAGAGTTTACAGGAAAACAAGAATCCAGTAGAAGAAGCCAGCCGCAACAAAGAAGAACTTCAAAAATTACGCGCACTACTCTAAGAAAAGGACGATCAAATCCAGGAATACGGAAAGTTGGTGTTTACTTTAAAGTTGTAGAATTTGATAGCAATGGAAGTAGTGCCATGAATGATAAATGGGCAATTTTGTAACATTTTGAAATCATAGACCTTGTGAATTTTGTAAATTGCACTTCATTTGTAAATGGCTTTAGTTCAAAACAATGTTGTTTATCTCTGACGCTAATCAAGTTTGTATGGTTCAGAATGTTTTATAATTTGTACAATGTAATAAAGTGAATGTTCTATACAATCTTATATACGTTTAAATTAAATATTTGATGACTGTAATATGATCTTCCATGATTGTACAACTTCATGCACTCCAGTCAATAAATTAAAATCGCTTTTGTCTAATATTTGAAACCGACTACAATAGTCTATAGTATCATCGAGAATTTTTTTGTAGTGGAATTTATATCATGTATTGAAGAATAAAACTTAAACTTTTGTCTCAAAAATGTGAATCATAAGACTAAACAATAAAAATCATGTTACTTACATGCATAATAAATGATTTGGGATGTAAAAAAATCCCCAATATTAATGCAACATTATTATTCTTGGTTGAATTATATGTAACCAATTGCGACGGCCTTCCAAAATGATAAGAGATGGCATTCTACCATACAAATTATCCATATTATATCTTAATATGAGTATAAGTTTGCCATACAAATCATTTCCCATGCTAATTGAAGGTACTAACTCTCCCCAAAAAATCATTAAGTAGGTATAAGTATTGTGTTAATAACGTTTTTAGAAGATGTTTTTAAAACATTATAGTGTTTGACTACTTTCCTTGAACATTTCAAAAATATTGGATTGTTTATGATTTTTTTGTACGTAAATCAAATTTTCAGTACATGCTCATAGATTTCTGGAAGATAGAAGTCAAATCATTTGAGGCAACCAAATAAATTCACTAAATTGTAATAGTGCCAAAATTTTAGTAATACATTGTAACACAGAAAAAAATTGCCATATACAAACCCAATCTACCCACTTTATGCAATTTTTACTTTATAGAATTCATGGAAATTGTAAATTAGTAATTTTATGTAGATGACCCGTCATGTAAACTTGATTGAAGTTGACATTGGCATTTCTACATGTCGAAAATGGAATTTTGGAAATTAGAGTATGTCAAGTTATCTCCACTAGGTAGGTGCTTGATCCAAAAATGTGCACGTCCGACCCTGCTCGAATGCGCCAGAACCAGCCCCGTCGCGTACGCGCGCAGCCCCGTCTCGTATGAGCGCAGCCCCATCACAACCGCGCGCAACCCCCCCTCGTACGCGCACAGCCGTCTCGTGTACGCGCGCAGCCCTCTCGCGTACGCGCGCAACCCTCTTGCGTACGCGCGCAGCCCGCTCGAGTATGCGCGCAGGCCCGTGCTCTTTAGCCCACAGCGTGCACGCCCGGCCACATAGAGTACGCGCACGTCCCACATTGTGCGCGCCCGGCCACATAGTATACGCGCGCGGTCCCCCTTGTCCGCACACCCGGCTCCAGATGCTCCGGCTCCAGCACTATATAAGAACCATATGCGGACACAAGGGTACTACAAGTTAAAACTACATTTAGTGGTGTGGTCATTGCATGGTACAATAGTACCGTGGCTTAAAATATATACTTGGAGTTGAGAGTGCCCATTCATGAAGGCACCACATTGAAATAAATAATTTTAAGGTTGGACCACCCTTGTACAATTGTATTCTTTCAAATTCTTTCTACCTCAGCCCTTATGAGGCGCAAACGCTCCCCGCAAGCGTGTGCGCCCGGCCCCTAACTGCGCGCGCCTGATAGGCAGGTGCGCACGCGACTCACAACGGTACGCGCCAGGCTCGTAACGTTGCGCGCCCAACCTTGACGGTACGCGCCCGGCCCTGAGGGGTACGTGCCCGACCCTGATATGCACACGCCCGACCCTGAGGGGTACGCGCCCGGCCCTACATGAACGCGCCCGGTCCAGATTGGTACGCGCCCGACTCCAAATGTTGCGCGCGCGGTCTGAAGGCACGCGCCCCCCCCTTCATGTGACATGAAAAGCCGTCTGACGTGTCGTGCACACGAGTTTTACTAGGGGGTAAGTTGAAAATTTGATTTGGGGTTTGTAATTTTTTTTACATGCAACTGTCTGCCAAAAAGTGTTGTCCGTCTTGTCCGTCCGTCCGACTGTCCGTCCGTCCGCTCTCTTTGGGCCCCAGTCCGTCTATGTAGACAACCCTGGTGAGAGGTGAGGAAGCCTTGTGTGGGCTGAGGGTCCGACCCAGGCACGTACGATGTTTCTTTATTCAAGCAAAAAGCAGCCAATAGGTAAGGGAGAACGTCTTAAAGTGAGAGAAATGGCTGCTTCCCACCCAACGGGCTCCATGGCCAAGGACATCTCCCCGGTTATCCCCAAGGACCCTTAGGAGTTAGCCGAACTCCAAGAAGACCTCCTTTCTATGGGTTGTCTATCCCTTCTAGATTTTTGTTGGAGTTTTCGTGTAGAATCCACTGTATAGGAGTTACGACAAAACCCTTTGCCGATACCGGAAGGTGATAGCATCCGCGCTTGCCCGGACCGATGGACAATGGAAAGGTGGCAGGAGGTGTACAGATTCCCACGACAGGGAGCAGGTTGGACAAGTTTGAAGAAGGAAGAATATGCGAAGGGACGTTTCGGCACCAAGTACGCCAAGAATGGGTATGCGGTAAGTGATTGCCTAGACTTACGGGCCAAACGGGTCTTCTCCTTCCTCGTACCAATCCTGCATCCGGAGAAACCTACCCGGGTCACAATCATCCTCGTTAACACGGTATATGGCTCTTATCTTGGAGAGCGAGTGGTAAATTGGGCGATCATTGTGAAGGATGTAGTTCTCCGTTTGATCAAGGGTGTCAACAACACTTAACGTTCCCCTCTTGCTCCATTCTTGGTCCACCTCTATCATCATTTCAAGGAGACTACCGTAGAGGAAGCCATGGCCTTTGGGACTCACCTCATGATGAAGAAGTTTGATGGGACGAAGTCAGAATCCGAGACGGGATCGAAAGGACGAAGCAGCTCCTCACCGTCCCTGGAGGATGTTTTACCACTCCCCAAGCGCCAGAGACAGAAACCGGGAGGAGCCCCCTCCACCCGCACCCGTACAACCATCCGCGCCACAGCCACCGGGCCAGCACAACTCGGAGGCAAGTCTTATCCGGCCTCAGAGCTAATAGAAGCCCTTCGCGTATATGTGGAAGACGCAGATCGGACTTTGGGACAAGTGAGCAGCTTGGTGGGCAACCCTCCGCGGCGATCAAGGAGAAGGTTGGAGGAGCTGGGGATCTCCGCACCATGGAGCAGAAGGTCAACCGACTCACACTCAATATGGCAAAGATAAAGAGCCGGGCGTCGGAGGTGGAGAGAAGTTGCAAGGTACCTCTTCTTCAAGCTAATGCCTCGGCGGCATCATTACAGCAAGTCGATGAGGCCTTACGTTTTCCCGCAGATGTAGTATTGAAGGCCAAGATGTTTGATGCGCGATTGGAGAGGGATGACCACATTTCCAGCAAGAGAGTAATTGCCTTCATGATGGAGCAAACCGTGAAGGTTGAGATGGCTTATGCCAACATGAGATTATTGGTGAGCAATCTCACTCACATCCTACCCAAGTTTGTAGAAGACTCTGACAGCTCCGATAAGGACGGAGACTCGGGTTCGGAGACCAATCCGGAAGAGCGAGGCTTAGGTGAGCACGGTCCACGGAAGGGGAAGGAAGTGGTGGACCTTGATAGCCCAGATTTCCCCCTCAGCTCCCGAGTTCGAGGGTCCTGACAGGACCACGTCCTTCGGAGGTCACCACACAGATGCAGAGGGGTGGAAAGGAACGCCCGGGGGTTGCGATGGAGCCACCACTCTCCGTGCCTCCTTGCCAGCTACCACTCAGTGACCCTTCTCGCACCACTCCGATTGTGGCTCCTTTGCAGAGAGGACCTCACCGTGGGAAGACCGCAAGTGAGAGTTCCTCTTACTTGTACACCCCAGGACCAACATCTGGTCAAGATGGCATCTTGGGGACTCCGAGTCAGGTATCGGTCCCCCAGACACAATCCGGGCTTCATCCGGGCATGACTACCGTGCCACCCACCCCGGATGGCCCGGATACCTCCTTGCCCTCAAGGGAAACCTTGCTAAGGGCACCGACTGTCCAATCCACGCCTTCCACGGATGTGTTTGCACCATTGGTGACGCTTGCGGCGGCCGCGGCCACCCCGACTTCAAGCCAGAGTTCCCAGAAACTCAAGAGGAGAGAGGAGCGGAAGAGACTCGAGGACTTGGCCCGGAAGTAGGCCAGGATCTTGGTTCGTAGGTCACTGTTCAGTCCGGGATTTGGCCCCCGGTTGACTTTGGTTTTGACTTGGTTTTGCCTTGGATTTTGTGTAATTAGTGACCTCTGACGGTGCACGTCGTGTGGAGTGGCAGCCACCGCCGCCAAGAGTAGTTAATGCGCCGCCTTTTAGTTAGAAGGTATCGTTTGAGTTTGGACTCTTGTGTAAGTCCTTGGCAGTATAAGAGAGGAGTCTCGTGGCCTCTCTTTTCATTGCTTGATGTGTTTACTTGCTTTCAGTTTAATTCTAAACCTACGCTCTCAGAAAACCTTCGACGGTTGGATAGCTTGGATTCTATATGACTGTGAGTACCATCTTAAGTAGTCCACTCCTCAAGTCCGTACTAACCGTCGAAGTCATTGTTTCCTTGTTCCATCAAGAAGAATTAGTCCGGGTGGATGGGAATAACAGGTGAGATTATAAGTGGTTAGGGGAGGACGAGGGGGGAGTGACGGGTGTGGAAGGAGTCTTGATATGTCTTGTGTGACCTATCGGCGGCAGGATGTCATCGATTGTGAGGATGTACTCTGGATCCCGGATGCATCAACCTTTGGTCAAATAGGTTGATCCATAGGAGCATTGCATACTTTAACCCTTTGTGTTGAGGACGGAGTAGACTGGTTTGACCCAAGGGCAGTGAGCCCAGAACGACTCTAACAGCTCGGATTATCTTGAGAGAAGAAAGGAGATCCAACTAACTCCTTTGCAAGGTGACCATTGGAGTAATTGGAGGAGGACTTTGTTCCCTGAAGAAAAAGAGTAGAATCGGGTATTCCCGGGGCTAATGGCTAGGCGAGCCCACTAGGTACTACTCCTTTAGCTGATTCTGAGGTAAATGAAGGTCTAACAGCTCAGATGGTAGATAAACTACGTACATGCCACAAGAGTAGTGTTAGTCCTTAAGGCCCAAGCCTTATCCCCTCTTACAGGGGGAATCCAGTGACACCACAACCATCCCAAGATTAGTGAGTAGGAGTGATTGGAGAAACTGTGAGGAAGAATTATCGTTTACTAAAATCTGTTTGAGTCCGTGAACTGTCGTTCATGGTGATAAAACACTCTCCGGATACGCAAGTATACCGGATGTCTATAATGTATATAGTTGTAAAGTCCATGTGGGATCCGAGCCGTGTAGGATCCGGGCCATATACGATCCAGGCCATGTAGGATCCGGGCCATGTGGGATCCGGGCCATATAAAGCACTTGGGTGGGGCGATTGGTGTAATTAACGCTCACACCTTGTGATCTAAACCCTTCTCTCCTTTCTTTTGATGTATCTATTGTATATTTGACATTGTACAGATCGTGGCTTGATGTTAGTCGTTGTAGTTCTCGGTGACTCTCTGTGGGAACGATTACCTTAAGGGTATCTTTGTGTTAAGATGTGAATACTTGCCAATGCGTACTACGACATCTTTACTTCTCTCCCTCCTCCACCCTCTAGAAAACGACCTCCCCGCTGTCCAGGGGTCTTCTGGAAGAGACTTCCAACGTCAATGACATGATGAGAACCTCGGCGGTCACGGCAGAGAAGGCGATGTACGTGGTACCACCCATTGATGACCGGGAGCCGACTACTCCAGCTTCCGGAAGCAAGAGCCAGGTACCGGAACCGTCTCTGGAGAAGACAGAGAAGGCGAGAGTCGTTGTGGACGAGTCCCCTAGGCGTAGGAGCAGCTAGAATAAGGGTGCCTAAAAGACTCCCTAGTTAGGTCTAGGCTTGAAGTTAGGAATTGTTAGTTATTTAGGTTTCTCAACGATTAACAATAGGGCTCAGGATTGCATCCGACTGCCAAACCTTAGTCTAAGGAATTCCATAAAATACCTTACCAGTTAGGAGCGGAAAATCCGGATCTGAGATCCATAAATTTTGGATCTGAGATCGGATTTCCGGATTTTTGGGGATAAGGCCTTTTTGCTATTAGGATAAGATTTTCCGGATTTCTCGTGGATAAGATACTTAAATTTAGGAAACTTGGTTAGTACTTAATAGATGAGTTTTAGAAAGCTCATCATCTTGTTTCTCTCGCGGAGAACGTTTTCAATCTATCATGTGTTGTTTATCCCAAACTTGTGGTGATTGAGTATTTTCTTGTGAGGAACGGATCCATTGTGGTTGGGGTATGGTGATCTAGTTCTCTTGTGGTGAGTGCTAGAGTGATTGTACTTGAAGTAACCGATTGGAACTTGCATTGGGGGAATGTCTAGAAGAGATGGAGAACAGATTAGGGAGAGCCCTTACATTCTTCAGGGTCTGGAGGTAGCCAAGAGGAGAAGAGACGTATTGCAGAGGTATGCCTGGTAGTCTCTAGGACAGGGACGATCCGAATGAACCTGGATCCCAGTTGAGGCCGGGATCCCCCCCTACGATAGGGAAAAAGCGTGATGTACATGTCTAGAAGGAAATCCTCTTCCAAACTGTAAGGCTCACTCAGTAAAACCACCATAGAACTGACCGGAATGTCGTTGTAGTCCAGATTTTTCTCTGTGTGACCGCGTTCGGATGGCCATCCTTATGTTGTGAGAGCGTGGGTCCAGCAGCAACAATCGTCCACCGGTTACCAAAGTAGGGAGAGTGGGTGTCTAGTCACTTTAAGGTACGAGGCAGTGAGTGTCTAGCCACTTCAAGTTACGAGGCAGTGGGTCTGTAGCCACTTTAAGTCACAAGACATTGGAGAATCCAGCCACTTACACAAAACAAGATCAGTGGCCTTCCGGTCACTTGTTTAAACCGTCCGGAAGACTCTTTGAGGAGGAGCAGAGATAAACCCAACTCCCTTCCAGCAGTCCAGAAATTAGTTCCGGAAGCTATTGTAAGAACTCCGGAAACCGGAACGATTCAAATGTTGAGCAAATGAATGAGTTGGAAAGCTAATCTAGGGAGTAGCGTTTGGTAGTTTAGTTTATTTGTAGTTCATTCAGAAAAGAAACAACAGGTCTCTGTGGGAATGAAAATGGAGCAGTTTACTTTGGTTGTATTTAATGACAATTAAGTGCTAACCAGAGGAATACTGACCCGACGACTTGCAAGAGCAAGCAGTATACACTAATGAATACAAGGAGTTTACAACTTGGGCCCTTTAAGCAGGCAAAGAGACAACAAGGCTATATCCTTCTTCATACTGGTGCCAATTGTGAAATCCCTTTGATCAATTTGTGATATCTCTTCCTCAATCCAAGTGATACAGATCTAACATACCCTGCTCCAACATCTAGTACTAAATAGTGCCTATTTCAAGTACATAAATGATACCAAAAAAGATTTAAATGATTGAACTGCATTGAAAATTTGCTTCAAGACTCTTTGCACTCAAGTGCCAATGAAAGTTGCTAACCAATAACAAACATAGCAGAGTTATTGTGCCATTTGATCAACGTGACCTCATACGTCGCTTGCAAGGTCCTTGATGAGAATCCACTTGTCAAATCATTCCTACCTCTCATGCTTGCCCTTGAGGAAGCTGCGTGTAAACGTCCTAGCCTTCTTGAGAAGATTCTCCCAAAGAAGTGCGACTGGACGACACGGCTTAGATTGAACATGACAGTCACCGCTTGGCCAGACTGTCTGGAAAAGTAGAAGAACTTACCGTCCTTGTGAAAGTGCTGGAAGCAGTCTTCCTTGACGTCGAAGCCGTGAGTGCGGAAAAAAATTCAAAGTTTGAGTTGTTGGACCCGACAACTAGGATGAGGAGATTTTTGGAAGAAACTTAGTGATTTTTGGATGATGCTCCTAGAAAACATAATATTAACTATAGATGCAGATTCAAACGTGAAAGCCAATTGATATCTTAGTCAATCATGTGACTAAGTGCACTGAGACCTTTGCAAACGATTACAGGCGAGATTCATTAACTGCGTAAAGATCATAGGCAAGACACCATCTCCGAATCTCATCTCCGAATCTCATCTCCTCCAGATGTCGGACCCGACATCTTTCGTGAGGGAATTGATACGTCGGTGGTGGTAGGGGAGAAACTAACCAGGACTTCCCTGGAAACGGTGAGCGACTCAAATATTGCACACGGAAGTATTTTAACGACATGACCCTACACCATTAGGGACATTGACAAGAACATGATGTTGGGTACGACATCTACTGTAGACTAAAAAATTTGTTGGTTGTAGTCAGTCAAGCAGACAATAACAACGACATCCACAAACCACGCGGAGCTCATTGCGCTTCACGAAGCAACTCGAGAGGTGGTATGGCTGCGAACCATGGACAAGATTCTTATGGAGCAAAGCAGACACACTTCAAGCAACGGACCAACCACCGTCTACGAAGACAATGCAACATGTATTGCACAAGTCACGGCGGGCTTCATCAAGGTTGATCGAACCAAGCACATCAACCCCTAGATCTTCGGATTCAATTAAGATCTCATTGAATCAGGACATGTAGACGTTAGGAAGAAGGAATCCGCCCACAACATTGCCGACATGCTCACCAAAGCGCTACCTGCATATAAGCATAGAGAACTAGCAAAGAAAGCAGGAATCCGACCTCTACACGAGTTTCTCCTCCAGTAAGTTACACTCTTTTTCTTCCTTGGGATTTTTCCTTAAGCAAGGTTTTTCCAGGGTAAGTTTTTTAATGAGGTAAACCTAGATCAAGGAGGAGTGTTGAGATAGCAATTCTAGGGTTAATCTAGAATTGCTCGACTACATACATAGATAGTGATTAGGATAATCTAGGTAGTTAACCACCCTATCTACCTCATTAATTGGGCCACTAAACACTAATCGACCTATGTACCATACTACACTACTATAAATACCACTCCTTGTCTATTGCAGTGGACACTCAATGTTCACTTCGTCTCTCTCCTCATAACAAAACAATTATGCAAAGTGTGGAGGTTCAAAAATTGCCAATTCATGTTTTAATACTTTGCAAACTAAATATGTTTTAGATTGGTATTTGCACTGGCCAATAAGAAGGTTTACACCACATTTTGTTGTGGAAAAAATGAAAAGTAAAAAATATGAAGATATCTAAGGTTTTTGTGGAAAGGAAGAATTTCTTTTGGTACATTGCCCAAAAATGTGTCACAATGTGTGTAAATGTTTGATCTCGGTAAATATGCTTTTTTTCATGTAAGTCAAGAACTTGTTTTTGACAATATGAAAGGAAATAACATTACTTGCCAGTATTGAAAATCTCACATTGAATAGAGTGTTGTAGCAAAAAACTTTAGAGGTACCCAACGTGCCGGCAGTCCAAGTTTGTAAATCAAAACCCTATAATTTTTTCATGAATTGTCGGATTTTGGGGAAAAACTTCTCCCACCGAGGTTTTAGAAATGCCCTTCTAGGGCAAAGGTTTCAAAGAGGAATGTTAACAATTGACACCATAGGAACCTAACCAAAATGCCATTTCTTGACACTTGGTCCTTTAGGGATTAATAAGGAAGAAGAGGAAAGTGATGAAGGAGATCTAGAGCTGCCTCTTGAGCCTTATGTTAGAGAACCAAAATATTTCTCGTTTGGCATGTAAGAAAAGATGGGTTGACCAAATACATGGAAAGGTGATCAACGTAAATTTCTTTTTTTTTAAAGTTCTCGATACCAATATCAATATCAAACTTTAGTTTAACAATATCAATATCTTTCAATAATTTCGAAATTTTCATGTGTTGAATTCATATAGTGTAAAATATAAATTGTTGCCTAACTACGAAGTGAAAAGTAAAAGTCGAAAGTGTAAAATATAAAACTACGGAGTATAAAAAGGGACAGTGGCTAATTGAGACCAGGGTAGAGTGGAGAACTGCGCCGGAGGAAGCTGGGCGGAGAGGAGTCTGAGTATCGGGATGGAATAAGTGCCTAGAATCGGATGAAGGGGTAGGGGGTCCGGCACAGGCACCTTACAGGCCGCCACGACAACCCCCCGGGTATTACTCGACACCCAATACAATGCCAAGTAGATCTTGGTAATAGACGGTCCGTTCTCGCCCATATACTTGGTCCAAGAGACTTCAGCAAACCATATGGGATGGCCGTGACCGCATGGCCATGAGGCACCATTTTTTGAAAGCCATGTCTTCATGATGCCTTGTGCAAGTTTTCGTTTCCTTGATTCTGTTTTAATGCTCTTTTGTACATGGCGATGGGGTATTTGTAGTTTTAGCCACGAGATTTGGGTCGAGATTGTGCACTTATCTCCAAGTAACAACATTGTAGTTGCAAAGCCATCTTCATCATCACTTCCGCCAAGTGTGGGACTGGGGTTACGGAGGTGAGGGGCAGCTGGGGTTGGGCTCCCGAATGCGGAATGTGTCCTCTCCGCAGCAAATCCCTTGCTTCATCTCACGAGAGAACAACAGAAGTGGCATGGCTCCTGTTTCGGGGAGCTTCATCAAAGCAATTGCATGTGGAGGCCGTCACAGCGCCGTCCTCACAGATGACCTCTCTTCCTTCATTCTAATTGAAGTTTAGAGATCGCCAAGTTCTTCTAGTGATTGAATTGTAGGATTCTAGTAGAGAGACCACCAAGTTCTTCCATCGATCTTAGGGTGAGGAAAGAGTGTTGAAAATCAAAAGAGGGGCATCTTATCGAAAGTTTGGGTGACTTTGCATGCCGAAGTAATTGCTTTACTGACGATGGGAATTGCTGGCTGATGACAGATGCTGGAGCTTTGTTAACTTTTGGATGGAATCTCTATGGTCAAGTTTGTTGATGACACCACTCTCTCGAAGCTCTTCCCTTCCATTGATCCAATCACCAAATTTTGCAAACATCTCCAAAGCTGAGGGAGGAGAGAGGGAGCGAAAGTTGCAGCGATCGGAGACGGCAATGGTGGTGCGGGAGTGGCATTGCGAGAGCGTTGCAGAGTCGGGCCAGTGGCGTGAGGAGGCGCCAGCAGCAGGAGCCATGGGGACCTTGACGGTGGCGCGCATGCTGAAGAAGGTGTGTCAGGGTTTTATTTTAGGGTTTTGTGGATGTGGGGGAGGCGTTTTCTGTGCTAGTTCTAGGATGAGTGTTTTTGGAGTGGTTTGACTGGCGGCAGAGCGTTCGGAATTGATGAGAAGTTCACAATAAGTTAGTGATGTGGTGTTTTATTGATTGTGAAGGTGCTATGCTCGCCTCCACGCCTGTGCCGTGAACTGCCGCAAGAAGAAATGCGGTCCCAGCAACCAGCTCCATCCCAAGAAGAAGATCAAGTAGAGGGCTAATTCTTCGCAGTTTAAGGGCATCGGGGGAGGGTTTGTTTCGAAGTGTAAGATTGCACACAATTTTGGTGTGGATGAAAGGTTTATACAATGTGAAACTTAGGGTTATCCACGGTTATCCACGGTCTTTGCTTTCCTCTTTACTTTCTTCTCTTTTCTTCTCCCATGGCATGGAAGAGTACGGGATTCCAATGTTTACGTTCCGGGATCTTTTCTTTTGGCATTTTTCCAAGGCTTTTTTTTGCAGGGGAAGTCTTAGGACGAATTGTAGGCAGGAAAGTGGAATGAGAATATGAGCAGGTAGAGACTGCAAATGAAGGTGTGGATTCTTTTCTGGTTTCGGAGTACAGAACACAGAGCTTGACTGCTATATGAGATTACCTATCTCCTTTGTCTCATACTTTCGGATGTGATAATGAGATTTCTAGCGATGTGTTCCATTGCACCATTTGACACCTGATTCTTCAAACACAGGTTGCTGCATAAAGTGGCAAGTATCTGGGCTCCATCACTTCATGTTAGAATTGGAATATGACATGAATATGTGACCAATTTGGAAATAGGAATGTATACCTTGTACAAACGGTTGTGTGGCAATCAGTTGAGTTTTTGTAATTTTGACGAGTGGCTTTGGCTGCAGCTCGAGTCGAGATTGAAAACTACTTTGATGAAGCCAACTGGGATAACAGGCACTCTCGAGATGCAGAATCATTTGACTGGTACCAGCAGTACAAAGGATTGGCTCCTCTTCTTAAGATGTACACCGAAACCTCAGATAAAGTATTGATGGTCGGCTGCGGAAGTGCACGTATGCATTCTACTTCTCCCTTCAAGTTTAGTAATATTGTATGGTTTTTCTCCCAATTCTAATTACTTGGAAAGGATACTGTACACTTTACTTGCTACTAGATTACTTCAAGTGGTTCGTTAAATGTTGTGCTTAAGGGTTGTACATCAAGGGTTTCTGTTTGGTTGATTTGATAAATTAGGTGATGTGCTATCATTGACTAGTACCAGTGCCGGTGTTCGAGTGGGAGGCACTGTGTTGTACTTACATGATATTTTTTCATTTGCCTCAGGATTGTGAAATTGTTAAGCAGTTGCAGCAGCACTGCTAGTGAGATTGTGAGTGCCACCGAGCGGCTGAAGCAAGAGTTGGAGCAAACTACTCTAAAGGCAGGTTCTTATTACGGCATTTTGAAACAACTACCAGCTTCGGCCAGAGGATGTGACCGCCTTTCGGGACGAAGATATTAGTGAGAGCTTTTTCGAGGCATTTGTGCGGGTCCAAGAGATTCATGCAAACTGCAAAATATTACTTTGGACGCACCATCAACGTGCAGGCTTGGAGTTGATGGACATGACTGTTTACCAGGAAGCTGCATACGAACGGCTGTGTAGGTAAGTACGCTTTTATTTGTATCTATTCAGTATTGAGGTTTCATTTGTCTCGTCTTGGTCTCTGTTCCCCGTTGCAGACGTTTCTGTGTCCACCTCATCTTGTTTCTTGAGCCCCTCAGTTCCTCTGTTGAGCTGGTGTTCTGTCTAACTGATCAGTTTTTGGTGCAAGCAGAATGCCGGAGCCTGGGTGATAATGATACTTCCGAGGTGAGAGACGTTCTGAAATCGGCAGCACAGATTTTATAAGACAGAGCGGTACTCTTTAAGTATTGTGTTGAAGAGGTAGCTAATACACGTCATAATGCTTTGTGTGAATAATCTGCAAAAGCGAATGGATCCAAGCCTAAGCAAGATATTGGAACACTTTTTCCTGAACCCTGTTGCTCTTAGATGTGTGATCGTGCTGAATTATCGACCTATTGGAGAGTGCATCAATTTTTGGGTTCATAGATATCAATGGCAACATCGTTTTGTTATTATTTACAATGACTTACAAATAAATATTCATGTTAATTTGTTATTTTTTGAATTAAAGATATGATTTGTAAAATGTAAGCATGGCATATAACAAAGTTCTACGTGATGAAGCTCCATTGGATCTTATAAGTATTCCAATTATTGTACATTGTATGGTTGAACAAGTTTCTTTTTATGAATGTCTTCTTGATGATATGGAAGATTTTGAGATCGCAAAAGATAATCACCATATAGTCAAAAGACTAGATAATACTTTTCAAAAAATTGGGTAAGTCATTCTTGTATAAAAAAACCTTATCATATCCCTATTAATTTATTGGAAAGGGTAGAAGCTGAAATTGAAACAGAAATTGAAAGAAAGAAAAGAAGCATGTTAAAAGACTCTTGAAGAAATGCTTAAGAAGCATCAAAATTGGTGCACAATCATGCAAAATCAACTCTAGAACTAGGAAATGAAGAAAACCTTATAATTCCAAACGATTTTGAAAAGAATAAATCATTATTGATGCAAAGAGAGAAAAGGCTATCAATTCTATCATTCCTAACAATCACACAACCACTTTCAAAAAAAAGGGGGATCAATGTAACAAGATCCTATATAATTGTTATAATTGGAATTAGAGATAATGAAAGTCAAACCTTGGAACTCTCAAAAGGATCGTCCACAAAGATCCAAGATGATGAAGATCAATCTCAACATCTTTGTGGACGAAAATAATCCTTGTTGAGATTGATCTTCCAAATACCAAACCTTTGTTAGGATTATAATCTTTTTCAGGATTATAATCTTAGTGGACGATTATCAACCCCTGAGTACAAAACTGCATTCATTACCAACGTTAAGGCCAGATTCTCTCATTCTGGAGACAATCGGCAATCTCAACACCGAAATGAGAACACGAGTTCATGGAGTACACCATTTGCTACGATAAGGTATGGATTACGGGTCGTATGTTGCATCAGCAGATAAATCCAAACCCGGTGCAACAGACATGAAAGAGACAACAAACCATCAAGCTTTAGATTGCCTGCTGTGACTTGATATTTAAGAGTCTGCTCTGGACTCCGACTCCCAGCTTCAGTTGAAAAGCTGAGCATTGCCTTGAAAGCAGTAGCCTATGAGTGCGTCGTCGACGTAAACGAATCTCGGGAAGTTCACTGAAACTTCTTGGAACAGAAGAATGGTCCTGGAACACACAGGAAAGTCGTTGAAAGTACGCTCTCATGGGGCCTTCTGCTTTACTCAAGACATGCTCAAGCAAATCTAGCAGTTTTACTGATATAAAGTACCTGCTGTCACGGCAAGAACATCACCCTCAAAAAATATTCTCGTTTCGCAAGTTGTTCAACCGCTGTAGGTCCTCCGACTAAGGCTGCACAGGTAGTACCAAGCAAGACAGTCACGTAGAAGTCTCCAACACTGCTTGCTAGGAATTGAGCAACAAAACGACATATCTGAAGGCCTTATGATTCTCACATCCTACTAGAGAAAACATCTGCGCCTTACCCATGTGTAGAGGCAATGTCAGCCAAGGTTTCTCCATAACAGACACGAACAGTTTTGATTTTGAGGACTGGATGAGTTTTACACCCTCTGTGATCGAGGGCAGGCGTTGATCACATATTTTAGAAGTCTTGAGAGGCTGTTGAGAATTTCCCGAATCACCGTCAACGGATGCATTCCTTTCTTGCACAGTAGCATTCCGACTAAGCACAGCTTGTTCTGCACTACGCCGGTCAATCTTCAAAACATTGCGTCCCAAAAATTACTGTCAAGATTAAAAGAGATACTGCATTCCTTTCTCTTTAAGTCTACCACTTCATAATCGGAGAAAATTTCATGAACAACGATATTGAAAAATGGCCGATAAGGATAATATTGGTCTTAAACTACTAAGACAAGTCTGAAAAACGTAAGCAAGTTAACACTTCTCAAATACATGCTGAGTCCAATTTAAGGTGAGTCGTTCGACAACCCTGCAATCTGCACATCTGAGTCATGTGCCACAAACGTGCCAAAGTAGATGACATCGTCTTCTATTTTGTTCAGCTTCTTCAACGTCTTCAGTGAAGTTGTACCATACTTTGCTGCTAAAAATGCAAGCAACTCTCCATAGCCTACTCGGTGCTCACGATCTTTATCACTCAGAATTCATCCTAAAATCCCAAATGTCTTTCTAAGGCTCAGCATCTCAGGCTTCATCAACAATGAAGCAATTGCACTTCCTATTGAAAGCTCCCTCTACACAGAGATTGCTTTTGCTCTTGTAACAGATGTCCGAGTGCTCGACGGAGGAGTGTAGCAGCTGATATCACGAGGTATCAATATCCGACTGCCCACCCGTAGACTACTTGGGTTCTTGAGACTGGAGTTGGCACTCAATGGGTCCTCGCATCGAAGTAGACTCACAAGTTTAAAAACTGCCAGTTGCGAAAGTCAGATCACCATTAAACAACTGAAACCTACTGCTTGATTTCGATTCTCTTCTAGCAAAACCACATTAGCTGCCACTCTTTCAGTAACCGGCGACTTCTGGACTAGGTGTTATGCAATTGCATTACAAAAAAAGGCAATAGCAATAAATCCTATGTCCAAAAGATGAGAAGAAATTAGACAAGAATGGCAAGACAACTATCTTGAGAGCGATGGCGCTGGCGATGATTCACCTCAAATCAACATAATGGCATTGTCTGATGTCATTATTTTGGAAGCTAAGAGTGGAGAAATTCTTAATCAATCCTTTTTTTTTTAGGTGACCCAAGGCCAAAAAACAAAATTTAAAAAGTGATGGCAAATGGCCTTTGTAAATAAAATGTAAAGTTTTGCTAAAAAATCCAGATGTCAAACGAGGCCGATTTGGTATAAGCCTCATGGCAATAGACGATGGGGCTTGAATTGCCTGATATTATTGAGGTTGACCATTGTGTGTGAGTTGGTTGTCACCTCTTCCTGCGCTTTGTAAGCAAGTTGCGCCACGTTGCTTCAATGAGAAGCCGTCACTCGCCCACAACATTGTGGATGAATGTAGAACTGTAGCTGCGACCTAGTAGATGACGTCGTCTAGGATTGCAGTGCAGTCCCGACTCTAGCGCCAGTCTGCAACCGTGGACGACTCTTGCTTGCCAATCTCCACTCTCAACTCTACAGATTGAGATTGTCTGTGATGGCGAACAATAGCGTTGGAGGTGGTGACTTTGAGAGAGTTGTTGGCGCTTGAGATGCGGATCTCCATGGAATTACTGGCGCTGCTATTGGAGATCTACAGGAAGGCGTTGGTGCTTGAGGTGCAGATTGAAAGACTGAGTCAAGCAACGAGGATGCTCCAATTGCAATCGTCGCCCCAACGACGGAAACAAGTGATGGGGAAGGTGCACAAGCGAAGGTTTCCTTAGTGTGTGCTCAGCAAGATAGCCGTGTTGATAGGGAGAAGCGACGTATACACAAGAGGTTGTTGAAGGAGGCGGCCGATAAGAGAAGATTCATGCGGGCACTTGACCAAGCTGCAAGGACGGCAGCCAAGCTTGGAGTGACATTAAACATGTTCTTTCAGTCATTACGAAATCCCTTTAGCGATGCAACACTTTTTTGTGGGGCTGTGAGGGAGGCCTCCAAAGTTGAGGTTTGGAAGGTCGTCCAGATAGAGGATGCGGCAGGTGCAGCTAAAGACACTACAACTGAAGACCCAATCCTACTTTCAGTAATCTCTCCCTCGAGCAATCCGGCGGTGCAACTTCTCAACATTCAAGCCGATGGCAAGGAAACCCAACCTATATATCCTACGACGGTGACACTAAAGCGCAAGAAAAATGGAGTCTCTACTAGAGGGTCGATGTCTATGGCGCAGGCTCCTAAGGAGATACTTAAAATTTTATTTCTTCTGTTAATGAACTTTTGGTGAATGTGCTTTTGCTTGTTTTGCTCAATGTGCTTGTCATGTTGTACTTTGTGCAACTACATTCCTTGAGTGATTGAGTTGTTACATGTGTTTTTTTGTGTATGTAGTCTTGAATGTGCTATTGGGATGCATGGGCGGGGATAGAATGCATGGATTGTTGTTTTTGTGGTTAGAATTGGGGCTCATGGTGTTGGAGCTCATGGTGCATGGGCTGTTGACGAGAAGGGGGTTGAGGTTGCATATTGTTCATGAGGGAAGGTTATGGACTATCGAGGGGAGGGGTCATGGCATGTCAAAGGGGTATCATGGGTTGCCGCTGGTGTGTTGGGCTCAGACTGTGGATGTTCTCCAGGTGTATAGATGTTGTCAGGTCATTGCGTAAAGGTCGTTGCTTTGTGATTTTCTAATTTCTTGTTTTCTATTGGGTTGCACGTGCATTCAGAGGATGGATTGAGTGAATCCAGCAACTCAAATTTCAAAAAAAATCCTCTAGCATGCAAGCGTCAAGCAAGGCAGTATGACAAAATCGTGGTTACCATTGTGAATGGTCAGCAAAGTTTCCGTGGGCTGAAGGTGTGGTGAAGGCGGTGTCCATTTGGTGAAGTGTAAAATATGCTCGACAATTGATGGTCAACGAAAGCTCCTAGCGGCATAGACAGATACCCTAATCAAGCATGAGGGGCACTACAAGGTGAGTTGGGTTTTTTTTCTTCTTTTCCTCTGTGCTTTGTTTTAATGAGTTCATCTCTTATACTCTTGGTTGTGCTCTACGTAGGCTAAGAAGGACGAGTTGTCTAAGGGCATCAAGAGGGGCGACTCATTCATTGCAAAGGAGTGTTGTCACTAGAAGGATTTTCTTTTGTTTGCAAAGCGGCAACCTGCAACCATCTTGCTACAAATCAATTACATGAACTCATCAATGAGGGGCAAGAAAATCATCCAATTTGCAGGTGTTTTCCAAGTTCTCTAAAATAGAAGGCTGATGTTGGAGTACGAGCAACGTGAGGCTTTGTACAATTTCCTAAAGCTCCCTAACATACCCAGGATGCACTAGACGGATTTGTCCGGTTGGTGCATGGCAGAGCCCATGTACGATGTGGTGAGTTAGCCAAATTCATATTTTTGTTATATGTTGAACATAGAAATGCTTGAATGTAATTGCGATACTTGTCTACCTTTCTTTTACACTAACGTTGCTTTCCGTGGACCCTCCAGCTCAAAGACCATATGACGGCCAAGGAAAGGGCGGCCAATTTTGTCGCTCTTAGTTGTGACAAAGTGACGGCCGTTGACACCACGTCCTTGATCTCTATCTACACCTATGTGATGGACAACTGGTATTGCGTGCTTTTGTTGTTGAAGGTGCACAAGGTCATTGATGGCTAGAAGGCAGACGACCTTGTAGCCGTACTTATTACGGTGATTGTAAACCGTAAAATTCACATTCGCAAAACACCCAAGACTCACACAAGTCTCCACATGATTCTAAATTCTTCCCGGGATGGTCTAGCATCTACTGTATAGGTAATTTAATCTAATTATCTCATAAAAAGTGTCTTCTATAATAAAACTTAAAGCTATAATACATTCTTTTAAAGGTTTTGGGTTTAACAATCTACACTCTTTAAAGATTGGGAATTTTTATGTTAACTCAAGAAGAAGAGTGATTGCGACAAGAGCCTTGCTCTTTGTCTTTCTTATGTGTGTGTCCAAACCTCTAACTATGCCTTGCTAGGCTAATGAAAACTTATCCATTGCTTTAACTCATTGTTTTTGTTCATTTATTAATTGGTTGTTTATTAATTCATCACTTACTTCAAGCAACTATTGCTCCTTCTTCAATCACGTACGTTCACGGCTAACCTCTTAAGCTCCAAGTGGCTCATCAATCACACGTTAACTTAAACAATTCCATTTCTTAGAAATAAATTCAACATATTTCTCTTTGAATTCTATACTCTAATACATTCAATTTCAATCAAATTTAATTCATTTAATTAAATTTATCATTTAATATTCTTAAGCTTAAAGTAATTGCATTCTTCTAAAATACTCTATGATTTTTAATGCAATTAATTCTTTAAGATTAATCAAATCACTTCCACTAATCACAAGAATTTTTATCTTATAATTTGATTATTTTTACAAGAATTCTTATTCACAAGTATATTTAATTTTTTTAATATGTTTTATTTTCTTTTAATGTCACTTATTCAATAAGTGCAACATTAAATCTTCTAAAATTGCCCAACAATTTAAGATATTACAATCAAATAAATTTCCACTTTCTTAATTATTAAGAACTACTTACACAAGTCACATGTGCAAAGTTTATTTAATCAATTAAAATCAACACAATTTATACAACACAATATATATTAACTTAAAAATTCTTACAACCATCGCAAGAATTACTAGCTCCAAGCTAGGACTCACAATTGCTTCTTCAATGTGGTGAATTCAAAATGAATTCCTACTCCACTTAAGCTAAAACTATGAAAAGATACTATTTCTTAAAGGGTTTCTTCCTTTTCCTTCCACCCCTTCAAGTTTTGCTTAAACCCTTTCAACTAATTAAGGTGTGACTATTCTTTTAAGTCTTTTCTTTAAGTCCTTTCATACTAGCATTATTTCCTTTAAGCTATTTTAAGTTTTTCTCTTAACTTTTACTATTAACTAACTACTTTTTTAGTTATTTTAACTCTTTTAAGCTATAAATTTTAGAAAAAAGCTAAAATTGACATTTAGGCTCTACAGTGATGAAGCAGCGTGGTGGTTTGAAAAACATAGACATCCAGAGGCGTTTGGTAAGCTTTGGGGTTGATGGTGCCGCGGTTTTCCTAGGTAAGATCAATGGAGTCTCCACCGAGATTCGTAGTGCACATGCTCCTTTTGCCCAAAGCGTCCACTGCTTTGCATGTAGGTGCAATCTTGCTCTCAAGACATTGAGTCAAATGAAGATAATGGAGGCAATAGAGAACCTTCTTGCGACAACCTACCACTACTTCCACAAGAGTCCACGGAGGATTCAAGGGTTCAAGGATTTGGCCGATACTATGGAGTGTCGTGGCTGAAATTGCTCAAGAATGTCCAAACTAGGTGGATAAGCCTTTTGAGTCCTCTGCGGTAGTTAGTTTCTCAGTATCGAGTGGTTTTGGCCAAGATGAACCATTCCATGGACGATGAGGCAGCTCCTCGAGCAAGTGTATTTTTTTTTTAAAAAATTATCTTTGCTTTTTTTTTATGAAGTAGTTTTTTGATTGCTACACTGTTGTGTGATTGCAGTCCTCTTTTGAAGACATGGTAGACCCTAGTGTCCGTTTGGGGATGGTTGCCATGATCCCCATGATCAAAACAATTAACGTCTTTTTTACTTTTGCACAAAAGGATAACGTCTTCTTTCTAGATTTTGTCGCAACACTTGGTGCTTATGAGGGGGAGCTGTTCTAGCATTCTGTTGACTTTTCCACTTCTTTCTCCACGGACAAATTCAATAATTTTCAGGCGTTGCTAAAACTCTCTGACTACAACATACCACCCCCGGACGCACACTGTGTCGCTTCCGTGCTGACCGGGCGGCAACATCAATCAATTAAGCCACTCTAGAGATCAAGGACTCATCCTCGGAGGACTACTCCATAAATGTGGTAGTAGCATTGGCCTCAAACGCAGAAATAGCCTCCGCCGCCAAATATGTCTGCATTGTCACCAAATCCTCCTCGGTGGGTGGAGCCGTCATTGCCTACAACACCTCCAACGATGGCATGGGCACCCAACATCCGTTGCAATTAATGTTTGGCTTGACATCCGTTGTTGCGGCGTTGGGCTCCTATGCTCATCGGCAACTTTGGATTTGGACCAACATGACATCATTGGCAGCGCTCACCTCTGCACTTGCTTAAGTGCAACGGCCCGTGTTGATGACATCTTGGACGACCATTGTGTTTCTGCAAAGGTTACCAAGGATGATGAGCCACCATTGGCCATGGTAATCCGCATTGGTTTCTCAGGGGGCATTTCCCACATTGATGTGCTACCTGAAGTGTTTTTCCTTTTGGACACGCGGTCCAAGTATGGTTTGGAATTCTACTTCTCAAACTTACAAAGAGCCTTTTGCTAATGAGACGGAGCGGGCGATGGGCTTTTTGACAAGTACCACCGCCGCACCGGATCTCTCTAAGAGCCAACGTTGTTATTTGTAGGGTCAAGCCATTAACCTCAACACTCTTGTCTGGATTTGTGGCCTATATTTTGCCATTCAGCGTCATTTGCGTGACCATTCACGCGTGCTATGGGCAGACTCTTATGGTCAGAGGGCACCGGTGCCACATCTCACAAAGATCAAAGCAGCGAAACTGTTTTTTTAATTGAAGAGGCATGCAACAGAGGAGCTTTGTGCTCAGTGTGTCTTTGCAGCCTTGGCCGAGGTCTTTTATCAAGAGAATACCCGAAATATCTTCTCCCGATTTTATCACCACAACACAGGATTTTCTATAGATTCCGTGAGTGAGGAGTCACGGGGCACGAATAAGCTCACTGCTACTAAGTAGCAATCTCCGGTTGTGCTGGTATGCGATAAGTCTCTTACTGTGGAGAAGGAGACCACAGAGTTTGATTATTGGCCTTTGGATTTGAGGCCACATCTTATCGGTGTCAGGGCGCAAAGGGTACGAGCGTTCATACGTTTCTATTGTAGCTATTATATCTTTAGTCTCCTTGATTTGGAAGGTTATAAAGGCAAGCCCATACACATCCAATTGGAAGATGACCACGTGATCTTCCGACGACCATACAAACTTAGTCTTTTAGAGAAAGTTGGGGTTCAAACTCGTTGTTAGGAGTTGTTGGCGGCCAACTTAATTGAGCTCTCTAACGGCAAGTACACTTGTGCCACGGTTATGCCATCGAAGAAGGATATCTTTGGCAACTAGACGGTGAAGCGGATGTGTGGGGATAATAGGCCGGTAAATTGCAAGACCCAATCAGACCGATATCCCATGCCCACGCCGGAGGAGTTGTTTGACTCGGTGGGGCATACTAGAGTATTTTGTACTCTAGATTTGCGGTCTGGTTACCACTAGTTACCATTAATGGTTATTATTTGGCCTCAAGAACGCACCTGCTGAGTTGCAGAGGGTGATGGACCGGGTATTGACTGGTTTACCGTTTGCGCAATGTTACATTGATGATGTTATCACTTTTAGTAGGAGCCCACAAGAGCATGTGAGGCAATCTTGAGGCGGTGTCTGAGAGGTTATGACAGTGGAGATTGCTCTTGCACCATGGCAAGTGCAAGTTCTTCCACGACCGGTTGCCATATTTGGAACATATGATTGTTCCTAGGGGTCTAGGCGTGCATCAAGCCAAGGTGGATGCGTTGCAAAATATTTGTGCCCCAACCGACGTGTCACGGCTTTGAGCTTTTATTGGCTTGGCAAATTACTATCGCCGGTTTGTCAAGAACTTTAGCTTCATTGCTAAACCATTGACTATTTTTAGGGAAAGGATCAACCGTGGACTTAGGGACGGGAGCTACAGCAGATGTTTGCTACTTTGAAGTTGAAGCTCAGTTCAATGCATGTGCTGCGGCGTCCGGATGCTATACAACCCTTTGAGTTGCACATAGACTATAGTGTAGTAGGACTAAGGGCAGTATTGACTAAAAAGGATGATCATGAT
This sequence comes from Bryoerythrophyllum caledonicum, assembly GCA_963971425.1. Classification (NCBI taxonomy): domain Eukaryota; kingdom Viridiplantae; phylum Streptophyta; class Bryopsida; order Pottiales; family Pottiaceae; genus Bryoerythrophyllum; species Bryoerythrophyllum caledonicum. The sequence continues at coordinate 20,042,048 of OZ020526.1, read as the reverse complement.
GAGAGACGAGAGTACGTTGTGGCGTTTGCTTCTAGAAGCAACAACAACGTCGAGTCCAACTATTTGTCCTCTGAGGACGAGGCCTTGGCTGCGATTTGGGCCATAGCCCATTTTAGGCCCTATTTGTATGGGCAACGTTTTACGTTGGTGACCGACCATCACCCTTTGAAGTGGCTTATGGAGTTTGTCAAGCTTACTGGCAAGCTTGACATGTGGGCTTTGTTGCTTTAGGAATATGAATTTGAGGTTGTACATCGGCCGGCATCACAAACTTGGATGCAAATGGTCTATCTCCCAATCCAAGTCCATCATAGAAGGATCAAGCTGGTGCCAGTCAACATTTGCGAGTCTCAGTGAGTGTGTGAAGGTTTCCCTTGAATGCATAATCACAACAAAGAATCTCTTGCTAACATTCATAATAAGCTACCTCGTGTCCAAGCTTGTCTCCATGAATTAAAAGTGTTAGGTTAGAAATGATGCCCTTAAATGTTTTGTTTGCAATTGTGGGAATCTATTCCCCCAAGGTTTTGGATGTAACCTTAAAATCCAGTAAATAAAGGTGAAAAGTAAAAAAAATAATGCATAGAATAGTGCAGAATAGTACAACTAGGTAGAAATAAAAAATAAGGATTATGTGCTAAAGCGGAATCGTTAAATGACGTTGTTTTCAGCACCTTTCCGATAACCGGACGTCCGGATAGTCGGAAAATGTCTAGAGTATTTCGGAAGATATCTTGAATCCGGAAACATCATCATGAGTCTGATAGTAGTTATGGATGACTGTATGTCGCGCCTTATATAAAAGGGGGTCAGAAAAAGGGAAGCTTCACCATTTTTCGTTTTCTAATCTCTCTCTCTCTCTCTCTCTCTCTCTCTCTCTCTCTCTCTCTCTCTCTCTCTCTCTCCCATGTCCAGGGTTGTGATTCTACATCAAACCTAGACTGTAGTCATTTAAAGACAATTTACTTGTCATCAATACAACTACATGGAACCTACCTACTTATCTACACCGATCCATACTGATACACTATCAATACCAGTATTTTTACGATATGACCTTACTATACTTATCAAGGTATACATATACCACACGAGGACGTAGAAGAAATGACTAAAAACACCATATACCTAGGTATAATGGGATACATGTTCATCCCACTACATGACTTGTACTGAACTTACCATCAAGTGTAATTGTGAGGAATGGCGTACATTTCCATTCTTTCCATTAAAAAGACAAATTAGTGACATTTGAGGTACGCATGGTTGTTTCTTAAAGAACCGCAGTTAGTACACACGTACCTACAACTGTAACATATCTTCTAGTGAACAACATTGTTCCCACTGCAGCCGCCACCTGAACTTACTACCTATACGTTCACCTGGCTCCCATACTCACACAGCTTGCCCACTGCTGTTGATTGCCACTGAGTTCATGTCACGACATTGGTGTCAACTTATGCATCACAGCGAGCTGCCTGCGATACACCAAGCTGATTGCGGCACAACCTTGATATTGTACTACAGTAATACAGGTATGCATGTAACTATTGCTAATGGTCACTGTAGCGAGCATTCACTACGACGTCACCATGCATGAACTACGCACCTCAGATGCTCTACGCTGATCATTCACTCGTGTGTAGTTTACGTTATTCTAACTTTCATCTCCTTACTGGTTACTAAACTGGTCTTTCTGCTGACCAGGACACACTCGTGCTACATCAGAAGTGATCATACTATTTACTGCCACACAACGTGGAGGGTGTAATATAAAACTGACGTTGATGTGTACTGGCTTCTACTAAACGCCAAAACCACACACGTCACATTCAGGAATACCAACTTTGTTGGCAACATGACTGAACATGTTCTTCTTGTACTGTTGTGACTAGAGAGTTAGTTAGTAGTATGATACTTTTTTGAATGTTGATGTAATGCTTAATCTGTGACAACAATAACAAGTATTTGCCATGCTGTAGACACCTCGCGTACGACAATTAACACACTACTTGTTTGTTTTTTGTTATGGGCGCAAGTGAGGCGTGGCATCCTCAGATTGGGACCTTACAACCCTCCATCACTCTAAACTAGTATCTTCTTCCCTCAACTTGTTTGGTTAAAGTTTCAACTACTGCAACTTATTTAGTGACTCTATGATCACAATGCGTATATTTGGTCTTCTCACCTTATTTTACCTGAATTATTGCTCTTTTAATGAACATAAGTTTTCCAATCCATCACGTCCAGACCTACCCTGCAATGCCTATGGTTTGATACCTACTAACCTTTTTTGCTACTACACTAGCTTTTTGCCTCATACTGTATGACCAAGCCCTAACCAATACAGTCATGTATAGAAACTGCCCAATTTCGGGATGTCATGGGAAAAAGAATCTCTATCTCTCCCTCCTCTCTCTCTCTCTCTCTCTCTCTCTCTCTCTCTCTCTCTCTCTCTCTCTCTCTCTCTCTCTCTCTCTCTCTCTCTCTCTCTCTCTCTCTCTCTCTCTCTCTCTCTCTCTCTCTCTTTCTACTGTCTACAGATTTCATTTGTTTTCAGCATCCGGAAGTATTCCGTGTAGCGAGTGCTTTTGTGAGGTCAGTGCGAGCAGGTGTGACCGGAGAGAAATAAGGTTGAGAGTTACCCATAGCTGGAGGTGGAGAGCGGGCCGGAAGAACGCTGAAGGTGAAGAATACTACAGCCGGAAGGCCAATAATCATGAGGGTGACTCTGGAATATCTTGAGGAAGACAAGGACGTTCGGATCCTTTATCATTTCCTGGAGAAAATAGGGTGCGCCGGACTTTTGGAGGTGGCACGGGGCACGAATGAGGAAGGTCTCGTGACGGAGTTGATCAGAGCGCTCGACAAACAATATGATGACAGCCTTTGAGCACATCCGGAGAGGTAGACAGCGGCGGAGTGGAAGTAGACGTATGGCTTTCGGGATGGAGAAGTGGAGGTATCGGAAAGAAACGACGAGTTTCTTAAAAGCGAGTTCAACCGTCATGCTGACCCAAAAGACGGCTTCAATACTAGTGACCTCAGCAATCCCCATGCGCAGATAGTCATAGGGTTTCTAAGCCCGATATTCCATCCAAAGAAGCCTAAAAGGCTGGTGTCCAAGTGGGCCTGCACTTTCCTAGGCGCCATGCAAGGGAAGATCACCGTTGACTGAGAATTGCTGATGCACGATCTTGTTGGGAGGTTGGTCAAGGGTGTTGCAGTTCGTAGAGTCAGTATTCCTCCAGAATGCACTTAATCGTCACTAAGTGCTCCCAAAGTAAACCGCTCCGGTTTTGTTCCCACAGAGATCTATTGTTCTTCCCAAAATATCCTACAAAAACTAAACTACCAATCAATCGTTTGTAGACTAGCTAATCTATTCAACCACTTACTACACATCCGGATCTTTCTAGACTCCGGGATTTATACAATGGTTTCTGGAACTTATTTCCGGATAACTGGAGAGGCGTTAAAATTTATCTCTATTTGTCCTCAGAGAGTCTTCCGGAAGGTTTAATCGAGTGACCGGAAGGCCACTGATCATGTTTTGTGTAAGTGGCCGGATTTCCCACTGCCTTGTGACTTTAAGTGGCTAGACACCCACTGCCCGGAACTTATACTGGCCGGACACTTACTCTCCCTACTCCGCTAACCGGTGAATGATTGTTGCTGCTAGACTTGTACTCTCACATCATCCGGCGGGCCTTCCGGACGCGGTCACACAGAGACAAGTCCGGACTACAACAACATTTCGGTAAGTGCGGTTGTGATTCTCTGGAGCAAGTGCTATAATTTACCAAAGATGACTCCTTCTAGACCTACTCATCAGGCTTTTTTCTATCGTGGGGGTAAACTCCGGCCTCGATCGGAATCCGGGTTCACACGGACTCTTTCGTGCCCTAGAGATTACCAGGAACACCTCTACAGTTCATCTCTTCCCCTCCTGGCTTCTTCCGGACCCTTGAGACTATCAGGAACACCTCTGCAATACACCTCCAGCTCTTCCGGGCGATCTCCTAATATAGGTCCCGACCGCTTTCTCTTTAGTAAACAGAAAATCACTTCGCTCTGGAAGAATTCTTCCCCAACAACACATACCAGAATGGATCTGTTAGTCACAAAGGCAACACTCCATACCACCAAAACCAGGAAGCAAATCTAGAAAAAGGTTTGAAGTATATTCAATGAAAGAAAACAAGATAACGAGTTTTGCCAAAACTCACCTACTAAGTACTAACTAAGTTTCCTAATCTTAATCTTCCTCCCATCTGCTAGAAATCCGGAGAATCTTATCTCAAAGATCCCCGAAATCCAGAAAAGTTTCAGATTTGATCTCAACTTCCATAATCCCGGAAAAGTTTCCGGACTCTGGATTTCCTACTTTAAGCTATAAAAACCGGCAGTTGATTCTGTCCGCAGCCCGGTGCAACGGTGAGCCCCATCATTAATCGCTATCGGTTTGGAATTACAGCCCAAAAATCCTACATCTAAACATTATCCTAAGACGGGGCACCCGTGCCCGATTTCTCCCACTCCTACGCGCGGGAGATATCTCCAATGGAACTCGTTGCTTATCCTTCCCCTTCTTTGATGTTGACGGAGAAGAGTAAACCTTTCGAGCTGCCGGTTCGGCAGTTGGGAAAGTCCTTGCCACCGGAGTTCTAGAGTCCAGAGGCGAAGGTTGTTCTTCCAGCACAGCTTCCAGAACCAGAGGGGATTGTCGTTCCGGCTAAGTAGTCGGTTTGACCTCTCTTACCAGGTCCATGTAGTTGCCAGAAGGACTCCCACGTCCGTGTGCTAGCCGCCGGGATACGGACTTGGGCGGTGCCTGGAGGTTGGTCTCTTCCGATGGATCCGATAGTCGCATTGTCGGAGGCATCAGCAGATCCGAAAGTTGCTTCAATATCTCACCCGTGCTAGGGTTGGGAGACAATATGCCTTCTGCCGGTGTACCTGGTAAGGGAGTATCGAGGTCTTTCGGATTCAATGAGGTCCATGTGGCTGGAGCCGGCTCGAACTGTGGCGGTTCCGGAGGGGCGGTGGTCTGATCAAGGGTCATGAAATCCTCCGGTACTTGGGCCGCCCCGTCTTCCGGATCCACCGGGGTAATGTTGTTCACCAGAAGCTGCATCTGTCCCCATGTGTGGCCCATCTTCTCCGCTTGATCAAAGAGGAACCGGAAGATATTGGCTTTGGTCACATTCATCTCCTTCTCTACCAGCTCGGTGAAGAGCTTACTCCGGTTAACTGTATCCACCGGAAAGTTCAGAGCTTCCCGGACCTCCGTCAAGGCAACTACGGATTCGTTGGCCCTTGCCTCCGCTTGTTATCAGGCAACCACCACTGGTGCTGCCTCTTGTCGTAAGTGCGCTACCTACTTCTCCAATGCCGTGTTGGCTTGGTACAAGTTGGTGACCTGTAGATGCACCACTTTCAACAAAATCTCTTTGTTTTGGAGGTCATCTACCCGGAGAATGACCTCTTCCATCCGGTTGACACCTAGACTCCGGAAAACCTGTCCCACTCCTTTCTTCATGGCATAGTTGAGCTCTTTAAGGGCTTCCACTCTCAAGGTTAGTCCTTGCAGAAGCTCGTCAATCCCCACCATCTGGCCTTCGGAGTTCCCTGGGTCGAGCCTCCTCTTCTTCCAACTGGCTTCCTCGTACGGCCCGACCTTGTCTGAGTTAGACGATCCGGATGAAATACTCGTGTCTGGACTCTCCGGCTCTGGATCCTTGTCTTGAGCCCTCTTCAGCGCGCTCCAATCTTCTTCCGGAGTATCTGTTGTTGCTGAATCCGGCACTAGATTAGCTTCTCCTCCGGACTCTTCTTCCGTCTCCTCACCTCTGTACTTCTGGAAGCTTAGGACTACGTCATACACCCTCTGTTCTGTCTAGGTGAGTTGGTGATGGTGGCAGTAGAACTGCGCCACATAGGAGGCCACAGGGGTTGCGGATTTCTTCACCTTCTAGAGGTTGGCCACCAGCCGGTTGATCATCTTGCTCATGAGTGTCCCCCAATCTACCAATATCTTTCCCCAGAGCGCTCCGAGGAAGGTACATGCCCACTTCGGCTTTTCCGGATGGAAGATAGGGTTCAGAAACCCTAGCACCTGTCTGGCATCCAAATGCTTTAGGTCTTAGATGCTATACCCCTCCTTTGGGTCAGCCTTCCCTTCAAACTCCTCCGCCTAGAACTCGTCTCTCCGTTCCACCACCTTGGTACGTCTTGCCTGAAAGTCATACGCCTGCGTCCATCCCGGAACTCCCCATAGTTTCGGATGTGCCCGTAGCATCCCTTCGTACTTGAAGTCCGGCGTGCCTATCAACTCCCGGACGAACACCTCTTCTTGGATGCCCCAGGCAAAGTCTAGGAATTTGTCGCAGCCCATTGCCTACAAGCTTCCCTTCAATAAACCATCTTCGTCCCGGTCTTCAGGGATTTCCGGCAGGACCTTCATAAAGGGCGGAAGAACAGCAGCCGGCACTTCGTCTCGCTTCCTTCTTCCATCCCTGATTGTCTTTTTCTTCAAGGCCATGGCGCTCGTCTTCATCGCCCGCCAAGGCCATTCACGGGCGGGCAATGGACGTGGCTTGGATGATCCATGGTCGGGTCTCTTTGCGGATTTGTTGAGGCCCATCCAGTGGTGGATTACCCACCAATCGACGCCACCCAGGTACATTTTTGAGAATGTACTTCTATTGATGATTGGGGGATACACGGACAAAGGTGCGTGAGGATGGGGCATACATCCATCACCTTTTTGGTCCCTCCATGTTTGTTGATGCCGCGGTGTTGGGCTCTTACGCCCATCAGCCACGTTGGATTTGTACCAATATGGCATCATCGGTGACGCTCACCTCTGCACTTGCTCAAGTGCCACGGCCCGTGCGTCGTGAAGTGAATGACATCTTGGACGACCACCCTGTTTCCACGGAGCTTACCAAGGACGATGAGCCACCATTGGCCGTGGTCAACAACGTTGGTTTCATTTGGGGGGCATTTCCCACGTTAATGTGCTACCCGGGATCTTTTGCCTTTAGGACACGTGGTCCGGGCATGGTTTGAGATTCTTCTTCTCAAACTTACGAGGAGCCTTCTACTAAGAGAGGGAGCGGGCAATGGACTTTTTGACAGGCATCACCGCCGCACCACAACTCTAAAGGCCAACGTCGCTATTTGTTGGGTCAAGCCATAGACCTCAACACCCTCATTTTGATTTGTCGCCTCTATTTTGTTGTTCAACGCCGTTTGAATGACCATCCACGCGTGCTAGGGGCAGAATTTGAAGGTCAGGGGGCCACGATGCCACATCTCACAGGGATCGAGAAGCGGAGTTGTTTTTTTGTTTGAAGAGGCATGCAACTGAGGAGCTTTGTGCTCAGCGTGTCTTTGCAGCCTTGGCCGAGGACTTTGGTCGAGACGATGCCCGAAATATCTTTGCCCAATTTTATCTTCACGACATGGGATTTTCAATGGATCCCGTGAGTGAGGAGTTTGGAGGCATCAGTGCCCTCTTTGCTACCAAGTAGCAATCACCGGCCATGCCGGTATGTAGTGAGTCTTCTATGGTGGAGAAGGAGACCACGGATTTGATGATTGGCCTTTGGATTTGGGGCCACATCTTACCGATGCCGAGGCACAAAGGATACGAGCGTTCATACGTTCGTATCGTAGTTGTTTTGCCTTTAATCTGCACGATTTGGAGGGCTACATAGGCAAGCCCATTCACATCCAATCGGAAGACAACCACCTGATCTTCAAATGACTATACAAGATTAGTCTTTCACAGAAAGTTGGGGTTCAAACTCGTTGTCCAGAGCTATTGGCGGCCAACTTGATTGAGCTTTTTAACGGCGAGTAAACTTGTGCCACAATTATGCCATCAAAGAAGGATATCTTTGGCAAGTAGACGGAGAAGCCGATGTGTGGGGATTCTAGACCGGTCAATCGCAAGACCCAGCTAGACTGGTATCCCATGCCCAGGCTAGAGGAGTTGTTTGACTCGGTGGGCTAGGCTAGAGTATTTAGTTCCCTAGACTTGCGGTCTGGTTACTACCAGTTACCATTGATGGTGGATGACCGAGTGAAGACTGCATTTTGGGGAGTTGATCAGAATGGGAGAGATCAATTCTATGATTGGAAGTTTCTCCCATTTAGCCTCAAGAACATACCTGCTGAGTTTCAAAGGATGATGGACCAGGTATTGACCGGTTTACCGTTTGCGCAATGCTACATTGATGATCTTATCATTTTTAGTAGCACCCTACACAAGCATGTGAGGCATCTTGAGGCGGTGTTTGAGAGGTTACGGCAATGGGGATTGCGCTTGCACCATGGCAAGTGCAAGTTCTTCCACGATTGGTTGCCATATGTGGGACATATGATTGTTCCAGGGAGTTTTGGCGTACAGCAGGAGGAGGTGGATGCGTTGCAACAGATTTGTGTCCCAACCGACGTGTCACGGCTTTAAGCTTTTCTTGGCTTGGCGGATTACTACAGTCGGTTTGCCAAGAACTTTAGCTTGATTGCTAAACCATTGACTATTTTCACTGGAAAGGATCAACCATGGACTCGGGGACAGGAGATGCAGCAGGCGTTTGCTACTTTAAAGTTGAAGCTTGGTTCAGCGCCTATATTATGGCGTCTGGGTGCTACACGATCTTTTCAGTTGCACACAGATCGGAGTGCTATGGAATTCGGGGTTGTGTTCATTTAGAAGGATGATGAGGGACGGGAGTACCTTGTAGCGTTTGCTTCGAGAAGCAACAACAACGCAGAGTCCAACTATTTGTCCTATGAGGACGAGGCCTTGGCTGCGGTTTGGGCCATAGCCCATTTTAGACCCTATTTGTATGCATAACGTTTTACGTTGGTGATCGACCATCAACCTTTGAAGTGGCTCATGGAGTATGACAAGCTTACTAGCAAGCTCCCCAGGTGGGCTTTGCTGCTTCAAGAGTATGACTTTGAGGTTGTTCATCGGGCCGGCAACACAAACTTGGATGCGGATGGTCTATATTGCAATCCAAGTCCTTCAGAGGAGGATTTGACTAGTTCCAGGTGGCATGGGAACCGTGACAGGAAGTCAATTCTGGAATGGCATGCAACGGCTTACCTCACATTGATGAATGGCTCCGCATCGACAATGTCTAATTTAGCAACAGATGAAGAACCAGATAGGGCCCAAGTATATTAGCGATGTGTAGGAAGACGGTCCAGTCTTGCACAAGCTAGAGCATAGAACACTTCCTCCAGCTCTTTCTGCTATGGAGCATAATCGAGTTGGGCAATGAATAGCAAGGTTCCGTTTCTGTCGTCACCCTCGTGGTTTTCCCTTAAGGTATACATTTCTTTTTCTTTGAATGTCTTCTTTTTCTTTGAATGTCTTCTTTTTGTTTGTATTTTTTTCTTGGTTCTTGGTTCTTTGTACTTTGCCGCCCTTTCGGTCCTTCTCAACCGGCCTTTCTATTAATTTATTTTTTGTTTCGTCTAGAAATTCCGTCTTGTGGCCTTCTTTCTCCCTACCAGGTCCTGCCCTCTAACCAAACCTTGTTTCCTTGTTAGGCCTTGCTTCCTTATCAGACCTTGACTCTTGACTAGGCTATACCTCTTCATCAAGTCTTGCTTCCGTATTCCAAACTATTTCTAAGATGCTACAATCCAAGGCAAACCCATTACCCATTCTCTAAAAACCCCAAACCTAATCGGTTTCCTCAAAGAATCAATCATCAACATCTACAAAATATGTGTCCAATTATGTGGATTATAGCTAGTAAGTACAAGTTAGAGTTCAATGTTGAGGAGTGACTATTTACCACAAATTCTAAAAGTTGATTTTTTAATATTCAAACAAGCTCTAAGCTTTTCAAATGCATTGATTTGAAACTTTGAATGCCTATATCTTCCAATTTACAATTTACAATGCAATATTATTAATGGATTTAAATTTAAAATGATCATGCTAGTCTACGGTGAAATTTTGAGCTCATTTCACACTTGTCAATGAATCATTGCTTGATGATATTATGAGTTCATAATCCCCTAACTATAGCAATGACACCACTATTTTTCCCTCTCTTGCCACAAAATCCAAGGATATATTGGGCATATTTATGGCCTTTTGGAGATCTCGTTGCTCTTAAGTCACCTTTTTTTTCCCCTTTAGTTCAAATGAGTTGGTAAAACTACTCACAAATTTTAGAGGTCCATAAAACGAGTTCATGATTGCTAATACAGATTGGCCCCAACATATATTCATTCTCTTGGTCATATATCCTTTTCCCTTCAACATCAGAACAATCCATCAGACTAAATACTGCATTTAGTGTACTAAACACTATTTAGCGACGAAACACTAAATACAAACATGTACACTAATTGCAAACTAGGCAATTAGTGTAGTGGAAGAATACTATATTAAATGCCAACTACTACACTATAATTTGGGAATTCCAGTAAAGATTGGAATAAACAAAAATTCTACTTGTGGTCATTTAGTGTATCTAAAGTAGAAGAGAATTATTTGTACATTTGGAGTATCAAATGTGAAGAAGAGAAAAAATAAAAACTTTTAGAGGAAAAATCGGAAAAAACAACATATTGGAGAAAAGAACAACATAGAATTTTCTTAAAAAGAACAATTTAGAAACACCAACAATTGAGAGAAATCAACAATTTGAAGAGAAAATTTTGGAAAAAGAGAACATAGATATGGAAGGCAAGTGAAGTTGCAATCCCAAAAAAAAACATTTTCAAGAAAAAGATTGGAAAATATTGAAAGGATTGAGAACTAAAAAAAAAACATTTGAAAAGGGGATCATTTGAAAAAGGAAAGATTAGGAAAACAAAAACAATATAAATGGAAAAATTTGAGAGAGAAAACATTTGAAAAAACAACATTTAGAAATGTGACCTTTGAAATTTTAACTTTTTGAAAAAGAAAAGCTTTCAAAGAGTAAGCTTTTTAAAAAATTAACATTTGATAAAGTAACCTTTTGAAAAACTAGTCTTCTAAAAAAGTAGTCTTTTTTGAAAAGTAACTTTTAAAAAGTAATCGTTTGGAAAAGTAACTTTTTGAAAAAATAACCTTTCAATACAATAACCTTTTGAAAAGTAACCTTCTCAATAAGTAACATGTTAAAAGTATACATTTCAAAAAGTTGCCTTTTGAAAAAATAACATTTTGAAAAAGTAACCATTTAAAAAAAAGCCTGTTGAAAAATAAACTTTTGAGAAAGTAACCTTTTCAAATTTTAACATTTCAAAAAGAAGCATTTTATTCAATTAAGGCATGGCGGCCGGTTGGCGATTGAGTGGGGGTTTCTTTTTAGTTCATTTTATTTTTATTGGCACAAGAAAGTTGCTTGGGAGTATCATGAATGCTAAGGACAGCTAACACTATTTGTCAACTTTTTTGCAATTATTACTCTATTTGTCAATTTCTTTGCAAATAGTACACTAAGGTAGAAGCACCCAATCCCGATCACCCCCCAATTCCGATCAGTAGAGCGTGCATGGTATGGTGCATGAAAATGGCTAATGCTTGAAATGGTGCAAGAAGTGATCCAAAACCGATAACTCAAAATCTAAAAACACCAGTCATTTTCGGCATTGGGTCATAATGTGTGGAATTTTGGGTTGCTCGACCTCAATTGAGCTCTCATTGGTGGTATTGCCTCGAAAGTCAAACAAGGCCGATCGATCGGCCTTGAGTACTCTTCATGAGTTGGTTATCCATGGCATGTCTTCTCTAGTTTACTCACTCTCACTTATTGGCATTAGGTGAAGGAGGGCACCAAAATCTCACCTACTCTAGAGTTTGATTATGGGCTCCGGTGGTTTTTGGGCTTTTAAATTCTATATCAATTCCAAATCTTTGTGATTAAATTTGAAAAAATATTTGTTGAGTTTCATTCCTAATTCCGCATCTTCCAACATAAATGTTTTTGACACACAATGTGATTTGAGTCCCAAACTGACTTCAGTGATCGGAATTGGGTGCCTCTACCTTATTTGTCAACTTCTTTGCAGTTAGTGTACTAGGGTAAGTACACTATTTATGTTAGTACACTAAATGAAATATTTAGTGTAGTGGCCACAATATTTTAAACAGATAGTGTCATACTTGAACATGATACGGTTCATGTATTGAAATGACCTCCAAAGGAAAGATGTTAATTAAAAACTCTTTAATCTAAAGATGTAAATCTTGCTAAATTTTAATACATTTTTTGTAGTAGACAGAGTCAAATACGCGATCGTTTAAGGGTTCACATCCGGGCCAAAATGCACTCGAAGCACTGAAAACATTCTGCCCTAATCAAGTGGAAAAAGAAAACTTGATAATGAGATGTGCGTCCTATTTACAGACATGACAGTAGCTACGACTACAACTTGAGGTTGGTCCCCTAGCTAAACAGATATGTATATTGGGAAAGGCAAAGACCACCAATCGCAAAATAGGCCCTAAATATTAGTCCGGAACCAATCCAAACAGTAACATATGTTACAAATCGTGTAAACATCAAACAAAACAAGCCAAAACCCTAAACCCTAAACCCAAAACATCAAACATCACTTGCCACCTTCAGTCACAAAACCCTAAACCCTAAACCCGAAACATCAAACATCACTTGCCACCTTCAGTCACAGAAGAAGCAATATCAATTAGACACAGATAGATCAAGTAAAGCCATGAAAAGAATCCACATTCCATTGCAAAATGCTCCACGTGCGACCATCACCACATATTGCCAACTTACGTCACAACAGAACCGGTAGCAATCAAATACACATTCGAAGGGAGACACAAAAGCTCAAGCCAAATTCTGCAGTGGCAGATCATCTCTCCGAGCTCTACCTGAGGAAGGATGGTGACCTAGCTGTGCACATTAGAAGAGGCAAACACCACCACGACTTGCAAACTCACGTTACATAAGAATCGGTGTCAAGTCAACATGAGTGAACATGGAACGACGAAAGAAATCCACATTCAAATGCAAGGTCAGCATCACAGAAAGGTTAGCTAGCTCAAGAGGCAAACACCAGCACGAATTGCCAACTGACGTTACAGAAGAAGCGGTATCAATTGGACACGAATAGATACAGATACAAACACAAAATTGTGCGAAGAGGTCATCTGCGAGCTTTGCCGAACTTGGGGCGATTGGCTCGGCGCTCGGCCTTCTCCAAGCGCTTCCGCTCGCGCTCGTCCACGGGGCCCTCGGGGTCCGACGGCTTGAGAAACGCGGCGTAGACCCAGGGCCACGCCTTGTACACGCCGAAGGCCGGGATGACGAGGTACAGCAACCAGAAGCGGTCCGACGCCACGGACGCCAGCTGCAGGAAGCTGGTGATATAGAGCAGGTCGTGCATGTAGCCGCACAGCCCGCCCGTCTTCATGTCGAAGCCGCCGTCCACGATCTCGCCCGTGGCCGCGTCCACCTCGGGGCGCGCCATGCCCGCCAGCTGGTCGTACACCAGCTTATAGAGCGCGGACGTGAAGCACAGCATCGCGCCGTGGAACCACGTCAGGCTCCGGAACCGCAGCCCGAAGCGGAGCGCGATGTGGATCACCGTGGAGGCCAAGATTAGCGTGCGCAGAAACGCCATGTGCTTCTCATTCTCTTCCTTCCGCTTCTTCGCGCCCTTGTTCGCCATCGCTGCCAACCCTAATGCTCGAAAATGACGACCAGAAGCTCTCTCCGATGACAAACCCTAGTCACCTCAAAACAATCTCGAAAGAAGGCCAAAAACAAATCATAAAACAACACACAGAATCTCTCCCTAACAACCAACCCTTCTGGAGGTCTCACTAACAAAAACAAGCTCAGAATCTCGTCAAACCCAAAATGCCGAGTGTTTGGATGAGGACATTCGAAGAGTGTCTTCATCTAGAAATGCGCTAGATTTGGAGGTTGACCGAGACGTGACCTAACGAGGAATTAGGGTTGGGGCGCGGCTTGAAAGCAGTTGCAGTTCGACGAAGACTCTCTTTTTCAGGTGCTCATTGTCGAGAGCACGCACTTGCTCTCGCATTCGGCAGCCATGGCGGTCGGCAAGAACAAGCGCATTTCCAAGGGGAAGAAGGGCGGCAAGAAGAAAATGTTGGTCTTTCTTCTTCGTCACCTTGAGAGTTTGGGTACTTAGGGTTTGGAGATTGATTTGGTTGGTTTTTGGTTGCAGTGTCGACCCGTTCTCCAAGAAGGACTGGTATGATATCAAGGCGCCGACGACGTTCACGGTGCGGTCGCTCGGGAAGACTTTGGTGACCAGGACCGCGGGAACTAAGGTTCGTTGGCTTCTGGTTGTGTGTGCTTAGGGTTTCGGGTTTGAGGGGTTGATGTGTGTGTGTTATTGGCGAGAGAGAGAGAGAGCGAGAGTTGTGTGATTGACGAGTGGTGTTGGCGCGCAACAGATTGCTTCCGATGGGTTGAAGGGGCGTGTGTTCGAGGTGTCGTTGGCGGACTTGCAGAATGACGAGGACCAGGCGTTCCGCAAGATCAAGCTGAGGGCGGAGGATGTGCAGGGCAAGAACGTGCTCACCAACTTCTGGGTGAGTGTGGCCGTGAGTTGAATTGGGTTTTTTGTTGCCATGGTGTGGAAGTTAAGTAGAGGTTTTCACTCATGGATATTGTATGGTTAAGGATTTCGATTTTGAAGAGTTGGTGGTTGGACATTTGGTTGAATTCAGGGCATGGACTTCACCACGGACAAGCTGCGGTCTCTGGTGCGCAAGTGGCAGAGTTTGATCGAGGCTCACGTCGATGTGAAGACCACCGACAACTACCAGATTCGCATGTTCTGCATTGCCTTTACGAAGAAGAGGCCCAACCAGATCAAGAAGACTTGCTACGCGCAGTCGAGCCAGATTCGCCAGGTTCGCACACTAAACTCTATTTGCTACACGCTTGAGATTTCAAACTAGGTTAGGATTAAGCTGGTGTACTGCATGAGAATCCGAACAAGGTGAAATTCAGGGTATAGTTGAAGTTTATGTGTACTGAGTGAGGAAGAAAACTACAACTAAACCCTGCCCTTGGATCGGCTATTTCACAACATTCTAGAACCAATGCACGGGCAGCCTCTTGGAATCTCTCGAGTCTCAATAGTGATTAGTTCCTTTTCTATTTTCCATCTCTTTCATCCCTTTGACGGCCACTTGCTCCATTCTGATTAGCCTTTTCAAGTTTGTTTCTAGGATTCCTAAATCTCGTAGAGTTCCAAGTTGAATCTAGTTCGAGGTGACGGGACGTTATGTTGCTTACGCTTGGCGACACTGCACAGATCAGGCGCAAGATGAGGGAAATCATGATCCGTGAGGCCCAGTCGTGCGACCTGAAGGAGTTGGTCGCCAAGTTCATTCCGGAGGTGATCGGAAAGGAGATCGAGAAGGCGACCCAGGGCATCTACCCTCTGCAGAGCACTTTCATCAGGAAAGTGAAGATCCTCAAGGCTCCCAAGTTCGACCTCATGAAGTTGATGGAGGTAGTGCTCTTACCCTCTCTTGAAGTTGGCTTGATTGTTTTTGAATGTAACAATATCTTGTAGTACACTCTAGATTATTTTCTAATGTAAGTCTAGTAACAAAGTCAAGCGCTTGGGATTGGCAGGTCCATGGAGACTACAGCGAGGAGGTCGGCGCCAAGATTGAGAGGCCAGTGGGAGACGACGCAGCCGAGGTCGCCGCGGCGGAGCCTGTGCCTGGGGCTTAGATTTTTATGTGATGATGTGCTGGTTGTGGAGAATGTAATTGTTTGCTTGGCAGTCAACCAACAAGGGAATTCTCCAATCAACTTTTGCAGAGTGAGAATTGTAACAAGCCTGGTTTGAAAGATGTGATTTGTTTCCTTGATGGAAGTGTGGAAAATTGATAAGAAGACAACAATCAAGGCTAGTGAAAGGTAAGTTGAAATTTTGAGATTTTTGTTTACCAATGCGCATTAGAGTTTATTTTGAAAAAGTTCGCCTATGTCCTTGGCATCATTAGTGTGGTTAGTTTCCTCAGAGCACGAACTTGTGGATAGTGATGATAACACTAATTATCTTGTTTAGTCTAATAGATGGGAACTTGCATCAATTAGACTAATAGATGGGAACTTGCATCAATTATAACAAGATAATTAGTGTTATTCAAACTAATAGATAATTAGTGTACAAGATAATTAGTGTTATTCAAACTAATAGATGGGAACTTGCATCAATTCTGGAATAATATCAAGGTCAGATCAATAGAGTTTTTTGTAGATATCATGAATTGCTAGATATGACGATGTGAGCACCACACATCCGTATTACATTAGTCCTAGATAAACAGGGTTATGTATATGTAAATGTTTTATCTTGCAATACCATGACATTAATGTTGCTTGCCCAGTTTTTCACATTTCCAATCTTTCTTTTCTTCATCTACCCTACGAGTTGGCTGGGTTCGTACATAAATAAGTAAACATGGAGACTGTCTAAAACATTTGGGAAATACAAGGGAATTATTTAAGGTGATACCCTGTAGTATCTAGGAAAATCCTAGGCAAATCTAGGCAATACTCATGTAACACCTAGGTGATACTTGTTGTGTCCGAACCACTGTGGATTGGAATAAATAATTAATTTGATAGGGAGTCCAAAAACTAATCCGCAAAGATAATCCGTACTCCTACCCTCTCTAAAAAATCCTAGATGTTCAATAAAAGAAAAAAATATACATCCGCAAAGATAAACCGTATTCCTACTTTAAAAAAGATTCAAAAAGTTATTGAAATTTTCGGAATATTCCCAAAATAGAATTGTACTATGTAGGTACAAACTGTCATTCAGGGCTAATCTATTTTCTCTTGTAAACATCCATCCAAGTAACCACTCATAAAATTCAGAATAAGCAATTCCAGAAAGTGAAATTACTAAAGAATAAAACCGTAGTCAGACTGACGACGTTTCGCACGAACGAACGAACGAACGAACGACTCAGAGGCGTTTAAGTTTGTGCAGCGGCAACTTGGCGCGAAATCCAGCTTGGCGCGAAATCCAAAAGTTGACGGCGGCGGGTATTTACTATTTAGTGAGTGATTCCAATGTCAGAGCCAATTCGCAAACCTTCGCTGGAATCGTGCAGCAGAAGCTTCTCTCATCCACTGCGCAGTGCGGCGGACTGATTTTTCCATTGATCCATTGCAATTCCCGGAGATTCAATGCTGAGTGTAACGGTAATGTGAGGTTTCTCATGCGGATCGGTGTCAGGAGCAGGGCTCACTGCGCAAAGTTTGAGAATCTTTCTGAAAGAATCCGGGGTCGTGCATTCTCGGGGTCGAAGGTTTACTGTCCGGGCTATTTGGTGAATTAGAACGCTAGAATCGGTGGAATTGCGTCGACAGATTGTCAGAACGAATCAGGAGATCTGCATTATCGGGGTCTAGGGTTTAGTGTGCTGTTGGTTGCTGCAGAGAGTGATGGAGGTCGAGTGATTGTAGGACTTGTGTTGTCCACTTTGGTCACGATGGGGAGGAGGGGGAAGGAGTCGGAGCGCGGGGTGGAAGGCATGAAGGCGTGTTTCAAGGCGGCCAAGGAGATCGGCGACTCCGAGGAGATGGCGCGCTGGGCCAATCAGATTGGCCATTTTTGCAAGGATCGCGGCGACTATGTGACCGCGCTCACCTGGTTTCGCTTGGACTACAACATCTCTGCGAAGCACCGGCAGGACGACGATAGCCCGCGCTTCAACTTGATGCCGACCTGCCAATCGCTTGGCGAGGTTTATCATCGCCTTGGAGATTACAAGGAGGCTCTCACATACCAGGTACATTTATCTTGTCCAAGTTGTTTTGAGAAATTTAATATCTTCACACGTCCAGGGTTTAGGGTTTTTGCTTGGAGAGGTTTATCACCACAAGGAAAGCTCTGATATACCGGTTCATCTTTCTCCTGAAGACGTCCGACAGTGCATTTATCCTCTGAAAAGTGAATGATTTCTAGAAATTGATCTTGAAGTCTGATTCCATATTCGATTCACATCATCTCGAACACAAGGTTGTATGGTCGAGATTTTTATGTGTCAGTTCCATTTTCACGGATATGCTATGATGTGTTGGTTATGCTATGTAGGTTGTTAGTGACTGAACCATATTGTACTTCACCGATCATTTGTAAGAGAATTCCTGCTATGATGAAATTATTGTTGATTTAGACCCTCGCTGAACAATTTCTTGAAAGCAATTTCTTGAAAGCAATGCTGCGATGCCAGTTTAGGGTTTAGGGCTCAACTGTTGTTATTGTTTCCATGACTAATTTATGTGTTGGGGCTGCTGCCAGGAACGGCATTTGGATCTCGCTGTTGAAGCAAACGATCCGGTTGAGCAGCAAAGGTCACTGACTCAGCTCGGGCGCACTTACGTAGACCTCTATGAGCTGAAAGAGGATAATCTGGCACTGCCAAAAGCAAAAGATGCTCTCAACAGGGCGATGGAGCAGGTGAAGAAGCTGAAGGCTAATCCTCCGCCGGGCGGCTCAAATTTCGTGATAGAGCTCGTGGACGCCTACAACAACCTGGCCTTGTTGAAGATGGTCACGGACGAACCGTCAGAAGCGAGAAGGCTATTGCTGCGTGCACTTCAAATCTGTGATGAAGAAGAAATTAGCCAGACTGATGCTGCAAGGACCCGTGTGCATCACAACCTGGGGCGTCTTTATTCTGAGAATCGCCAGTTCCGCCAAGCTATGGTGCACATCATGAAAGACATTGAGATTTGCCAACAGCTGCCGCATCCCCAGGGAGAGGCCAAAGGGCTGATTAACCTGGGAGAGGTTCACTTCAGGCAACGCCAGTACGAAGATGCCATCAGGTGCTATAACATTGCGCACAATATTGTGAGGAAGCTCCAGGACGAGGATGTGTTGTTGAAACATGTGGAGTCGAACAAAAAGGTTGTGCAGGCTGCTATTCCCAAATTGGCGCTCCTTAACGAGCGGTTGGTGAAGCACAAGGAAATGCAGACGCAGGTGGATGCAGCTCGGGGCACAGGTTCTGAGAGGAGCCTCTGTTTGCAGGAGTTTAAATTTCTCAAAGAGCTTATTGGACAAGCCTTTGAACTGCAATATTGGGAAGAGGTACGAGTTTTGAATCTACACATAGCCTTGCTTTCTCTTTCATTTAAAGCGTCTCATGGCCAGCATCAAACAGTCTTTAGTGCAGGGAATCTGCCTCTAACAAGGGTACATTGGTTGTAATTCCTCTTCCACATGCGAAGCATATGACACAGATTGGTAGTCCTCTATTTGTGGTGTCTTTAATGAGTGGTGCAGTTTGTACTATGTTGGTGAGATGCTGTGTTGTCCTCATCTGTGCAGCACTTGAGGCTTGGGAAGCGGTTGAAGATAGTAGCTAACGTCCTCGGAGATTTAGAGAAGAATGGAGACGCATTGGATATTATTGGTGAATCTTATCAAAATCTTTGCATGTATGATAAAGCTAAGAAATGGTATCGAAAAAGCTTGGAGGTTTGCGAACGAGTGCATCATAAAGAGGTAGGGTTACAGTTTTCTGGTAGACTGTTAGTGGAACACTTTTCTAACATAGGTTGTCTGTCTAGTTTCACAACTTAAGAACCTATCTTTTTATAGAGGTTTATGTATGTTTGAATGTAAGTTTTGACGAATTTTGTCTTCATGGCAGGGGCAAGCGGTCTCTTTTATCAACTATGGAAATGCTTTGGATTCTTCTAGTGATTACAAGGGTGCCTTAAAATCTTTTCGACAAGCTTATGAGTAAGAACCTGAACCCTCGGAGTCTTCCAGCATTGTAGAGTGTCTTGTTTCTTGATTTTAAAAGTTTTTCTTGAAGCATTTTTATTGTTAAAAGGCTCTAGTACTTTGATAATAAGCCCTGCGGGTGCAAGATTCATTTCGTATCTATCGTCCGTATTATGGTCCTGGAAGTCAACTGAACTCATTGAAGAGTTGGCAACTCTTTAATTAATTAGGGGTTAGAGCTCAAATAACTTACAATGTGGTAATTAATAGTTTGTGAAGTACGCATCCATTTCGGAGGCCTAAAGTGCCATTCTACTCGTTTTTTTCGTAATCTGAATGTCAATCTTGCTTTTAATCATATTACAAATTTTTATGTTAACCTTTTCTCGTCTTGAATGGCAGTATCTTGAAACAGACTGGAGACATGCAGTACATTGATCAAAAAATTAATGCCCTCGAGAACATGCACTATTGTTATGTGGTTCGCTTCAACAAAATTGATGATGCAAGGTTAGGTGACCCCTTTTAGCTTAAAATTATGTCCTCAAGAAGTTATGCTTTTCTGAAAAGTTCGTGGTTCATACCATTATCAAGACAGCACAAGAAATGCGTTCGCTATATTTGGGTATTTTACAGTTTAGAAAGGGAATAAGAGCAGTCGCATTGTTCTTCATTTGTAATTCAACTGTTGCGCTCATCTCAAGATTCAAACCTCAATGAAACTGTCTTGTTTGTAAGCCTATTTTTCTGGATAATTATTAACTGTGCTTTTCATGATATGGGGTCACATCTCAGGGGTGTGGAAGCGGAGATGAACAGGCTTAAGCGTTTGAAGGAAAACCGTGAGTTTGACAAGGAGGATAGTGACGCAGCATGCTCAGAGACAGATGACGAGGCTGAAAAGGATGACGAAGCACAGGTTATGGATCTCGATGATGAAGTGCCTGCTTGGGAACAATCCACACAGAGCACAAGGGTTAGCGATCCAGAGAGAGAAAAATCAGATAACCGCGTTAGGAGATCACAGGCACCCAAACGGTCTAGGATAGTTGTATCTGATGATGAAAGTGATGAATCCGCTGGAGCGCCTGTGCTTCCAAGCCCCCCGAAGAGAAGACTTACCCGGCCAAGTGCTAAAAATACTAGTGAGCGGAAGACCAAGAAACCAGAGGCTGATGCGCTTCTTTTGAGCTCTGACGATGACGTACCTCTAGCAACCGCTATGCCAACATACAAAGCTGCTACACGCAAGAAGACATCGCCCTTAAATCCACCTGAGTATGTGAATTCTCTCAACAACTCCAAAGCTAGAATTAGCAGTCTTGCACGAAGTGTGGGCAACGCTTCTCGTAGAATAGATGAAGACTTCAATGATGAATCGCAACCTGAAGATCCTGAAGAAAGGTGTGCTGTGGGAGGTGCTGCTGGGGTTGACACTACTCGAGGTGAAGGAAGGAAATCAACTTCAAGCCACCACGGTGGTGCCGCTTCACACAACAGTGACACGCACGCCCGTTCCAGCTTGATACAGGTGATATTCTTATCATTGTGCATAGTTTTAGGTGATCGATTTGTATTATCAATCTGTACTTGCCCAAATTAACGGTACTTGATGCTGTGATTCAGGAATGTCTAAGCATGTATTAAAGCTTTGATTCTTGTATATTTCCTGCATTAAACCAGAATTAGATGATATCTAAATCTTTTGGTGAAAATATAACATTTTTATAATTTACCACAAGGTCCTAATCAGCGTTTTTGTTTGTTGTTAAGGTACCTTTCCTCGTCCCTGTGAACATCAATGGGCAGTCACTGCGCGTGATCATTAGGCGTTCTGAAACAGAACTAAACAGGCCAACGGTTGGCTGGCTGATGGACGAGATTATTCGCCTCTACTCTTCTGACAACTCAGCAGGTAATTCTAATGAGGTGATTTTCAACAATTAGTCATGAATTTGGATATTCTGGCCGCTATGTTGACTTTGCTATTAAACAGTCATGGATAGGTATACCAAACGATTCCGCAATGACTTGAAAATGTAAAATACATCAACAGTGTGCAGTTCAAAATGCTACTGAAGTAGAGACGAGAAGCAAATTGTCACACTGAAATGGCTACTGTGATGTTTTACTTAAAATCTGGTACTGCAGCATTGATCGATACAGTGATGTTGGGTAAATGCGTCATGTCTATAGGGAAAAGACCAGTGATACAGAGGCTGGAGTTCAAAGGCAGCGTACTGAAGCCGGTTCAGATTATTGAGGAAGTTTTGATCGATTTGACTCCTGACGACAGTGTAGATGCTTTTATTCAAGGTACTAGACTCCGAGTCCGGTGTTCCAGGCCTGTCAGTCCTATGTACCGAGCCCAGAATAGTTTCTATTTATGGCCCGCCATTAGATTGTGTCCAACTGTATGAATAATGCATAAGCCGAGCAAAAAGGGTTACTGCGCTGCATTCAAATATGTGTTGGAAACTGAAAAGTAGGATTTGAGAGAACACAGGTTGGGTGGCCATCCCTGTTGTGGAGCGGTATGAGGCACACTGCGTTGCTGCCGGGGCAGATGTCAATTCTGCACTTGCACAAAAGCTGAAGCGTCTCAAGGTACACCGACTGAACTTTCTCCCGTAGATCTTCAGGCTATGCTTCCCACGAAAGTTCTGCCCCATGGTGAACCTGCGAATTATCTTGTACGACTCTATTGCAAACTGAGTTATTGGAAAATCTCAACTTGGTGACAGGGATATTATGAAGAGGTTGATGCCTCCAGCTGTGACCTACAAGATTTATCTGTCAGGCCTTTGATTGCTGCTTTACAAGAGAATGATGCACTTTCTTCTTTAGATTTGTCCCATAATCTACTTGGTAAGTATCCTTTGTTGCTCCTCTTTGGACTTCTTTGTCACAGCTTGACACATGCTCTCACATTGTTCTCGGACTTTGAATATGACAATCATGTGTGTTTTCCAAGCCTTGTACTTCTGCTAGTGTAAGCTAAAGTTCGTTACAATATCGACCAGGGCCACATCTAGTTTAGACGCATACTCCTGAGCACTGTTCAATTATTTAGCATTGTTGCGTATAGGAAGTTTTCTTTGGAACATACATTCGATCTTCTCCGAATACTGGCGTCAACACTGTTACTTTAAAGTAGTATAGCATTCAGCAGATTGGACGTCAAGACTAAGTTGCTATTTTGAACAGGCCATTCAACAATGAACGCAATACAAGAGATGATAGCCGCCACCAAGCAGAGTGATTTGGGGCTTACCTTAGACCTTCACATGAATCTGTTGGGAGCAGGTGCTCTCATGCAGGTATGTTTGCTTGTTCCTAAAGATACTTAGACCATTCTGTTTCTTCAACTTCTTTCACGAACTCTTCTCCGATTGTGAGTGCGCTAGCGAAGATATACAGGTCGGTTTTTGCTTCTGTTACTTCAAATCTTCTGATTTTGTGTTTCTGGATTACGTTTGCATCTTGGGGTGTTCAGTGTTTTTGAACACCCAGCTTGTCTTACTGTACGCTTACGTCCTTACGTGCACCTCTTACTAGTGTCATCTTTACCCTGTGCAGGTTGCCAAATGCCCTGTGACTCTATCTCGTTTAGAAGTACTCAAGCTATCGAGAAACCGCCTCACGGATGCTGCCGGCAGGAATTTGGCAGCTATTCTGGCACAAAGTAAAGGTATTAGTTTCAGCTATTCAACTCTTCTTTTCAATGAATTTTTTTTCTGACTCCTGGAATTTGCTCTAGCAGAAACATCTCTAGTCTTTCTCTTGGATGTCGATATTGCTTCATGTATTTTTCAAATGGTTTTTAATGCATGGCAGCTTTGGCAACTTTGGAGGTCGAGGGATGTGGACTTACTACACGCACAGTGCAGCTGATCAGCACCTCTCTGCAGCCAGATTCCTCCCTTGTGAAGCTCTGCATTGGTGAGCTAATCTTAACTACAGAATATAAACGGTGTCTGTCGGGAGGAAATTTATACTCATCCTTATCAAGGTCCTTGGCAACCATAGCAGTTCTGAATCTGCTCATATGGTACAGACTCTATATATTGACCTTACAGTGCAGGTCACAACAATCCAGTTGGAGGCGGCGCCCTATCCATCTTATTTCAGAAGCTCTCTAGGCTCCCTAGGTACTGCTCTAAATCATCTTTGGACGTGAGCAATTCAATATTATTTCTTTCATTGCATTACTGTGGCTTAACTAGTTTTATATTATTCCAGTTTCACAGAACTTGACCTACGAGGAATCGAACTTGACGAGAAGGGAGTGTTGGCAGTCGCTATGCTAATGAAGTCCTCCTCTAGTATCTCTGTGCTTAACATGACAGGATGTGAAATCCAGAATGTAAGTGCCAATTTCCATGTTTAATTTACTGACGTGGAATAACTCCGTTAATGTACAAATTACAGTAGTCTTCTGTTCTAAATGTTCGAATTGCTTGTGTACAGCATGGTGCACAGATCATGTGCAAGGCCTTGATGGGATCCACTGTGCAGCTCCTAAGCATTGACATGTCTTCATGTGGGTTGAGTCGAGATCCAGCTCTAGAAATCTGCATGCAGCTCAAGTCCATTCGTGGACTTGCTACGCTGAATCTCAGTGATAATCAGCTCAACGAACAGGTTTGTATCAAATTCTGATAGCTATTAATCTTCAGACTTTGTAGTCAAGGACCCATTTCATCATTTATCTGCCTTCCTGTTTTATCTTAATTTTGCTTATAAGTACGTACTTGTACCTGCAGGCCAGTGACGTCCTGGCTGCTGCTCTTCGGCAAGAGGGATGCCGGTTAAAGTCGGTTAGTTTGAACAACTGTTCCATCGGTCTGAGAGGTGTCCTTCGCCTTCTGGAGTCCCTTGAAGGTGCATCTCGACCTCTTTGTCAACTAGATCTTTTAGAACTTCTACTCTCATCTGGTATACTATCAAGAGAACTATATAACCTAAGCCATACTCTTTGAAACCGATCTTTGTGCCTAAGCTAGAAATGTATGGCTTTTCTCTTTTCCAGTGGTATCTAATTCAGCCATCTTTTAGAAGCTTCTAGTGATTCATGTGAGGTTCAATGAACTGTGGCAATTGCCCTCAAGTTTCTAAAGCTACGTCTCTAGAGTTGAACTGATTCGAGCTATTTCTTTCTATCTGCAGGAAACTCTGTTCTCTGGGAACTCCATGTGGCTGGAAATTTTTCGCTTGGGAGCACAGAACCGCAAGCTGTGCCAGAAATTGAGTCTCAACCAGACATTGATGCCACCCAGCAGCAGGTTCCACAAGCTTCGCCTTCCATTTGCAACCAAGGCCAGGCTGCTGCGGCAGGAGCTCCCCATTCTAATTCCACGGATCTGAAAAATCTTCTGAACGAGGATACTCAACTAGACGAGGGTATTGTTGTGAAGAAAGAGTTTGTGGAAGAGCCAGAGGTGGCAGAGACTAGTAGAGTGGCAGACCAGGCTGTGAATGAGGAGATAGTTGTGAGGATCCGAATGGCTCGCGGACTCCAGTGCTTGAATATGACTCAGAATGGGCTCAGCTCGGAGGATGTGAAGCAGCTCTGGGAAGCGTGGTGTGATGGTGGACGAACGGCGAGGAGAGAGTTGATGTGCAAGGCGCATTTTGCTGTGCAGGATGGAAAGGAATGCTCTGCATCGATTACTGGCTGTGTAAGTTGTCAGCTATGAACCTTATAATAGTGTGACTTAGTTTTAATACTATCAAGAGTCAAGACAACTTCTGCCACACTTCGTTTATAAGAACGACGTACAATAGGTTTTGTAATGGTGATCTTGCAGTAAAAAATATTGAAAAAGTGTCCTTAAACACACCTCCCAATATCAGAAACTGATTTTTAGAATCATAGATCCATGAGGTTAACTTCCTTAGCCCTTTTAGTGCCCTTGTCATGTTTCTCCAATACCAAGATATGTGCTGATTTTTTTTCTTTGAACTAAATGTGATGGAAATAGAATGAGAAATGGAACTAGTTCAGAGAAGAGACATCCCACTATTACTTGGACATTGGTATATTCCTCTGAACAGGTGTATACGTCTGTCAGCTTATTTAAATGTTTGAAGATGTGTATGCTAGCATGCTTTGGTCCAATTGCAACTACTTTGGATCATATGAAAATAATAAATTATTTTCTAAACAGTTCTAAAAGAAACTCGGTACAGATACATGTAGATTTAAATCTGATATTTCATATCTCACTTTACACAACAGTCCCATCATGGAACTATCATTAAATATGGTTTTCGAAATATCCTTTACAAGCTTATACACTCTGCTTTGCTCCATTTGCCCTAGTCTATCCTAATCCTGCACCTAACGTCGGTCTCAACAACGAAACAAAATTGCCATAAAGCAGGCAATGGCATGCTTGACTGTGCCACATCTGACTTGATATCCAGCAAGTATCCTCCAAACTCTTTCTAATCGGAGCCCTACAATTTATTTACCCCTTTTCTCACAAGAAGCCTTTCTATTTAGAATACCGTGTGAGCTATCTCCTGCCCTTGCCACCAGTATACTGCCCCACTGAGTCCATGTGCCGTTGATGAGCGTTCCGGTGGTTCGTGAGAATCCAGAGCGCAGTGAGCATGGTCAGAAAGATGGACAACAACAGCATGAGAATCCACAGGTGGCGGAGGTTGGATTTGAGAGGACCGCACCTCTGGCTCACAAAGCTGTTGAATGTGTCCGACACAAACGAACAATCCGCTAGCCGGCTCAGTTTAGGAACTGTGTTGAGCAGGTTCTGCGCTCCTGCAAAATTTTCACTCGGAACGTCAGGGCATGTATACCATTGTTGTCTTTGAAATGAATCGATGTCTCTGATGAGTGTGAGACCATAAGAGAAGTCGGAGTTTAGAACAACACACTTGGAGTCTTCTCACCACAACATATCAAAGTGATTTAGGCAGCACAGAGTGAAACCTGTGAGTAATTTTTGAAGTCTACAAGTTACCTCAACCAATCCAACTGACATAGTTCTGATTCCAGAATTAGAACCTAGATTATTTGTAGTCTGAGTCGGATTAATCTAAGCAGGGATTGAAACGAATGGAGTTTTTGATTTGATTGGCTTCGCATCTTCGCATCAAAGACTCTCCATTCGTTGGTTTAGGTACCTTGTGCGTATTCGTAGAGAGTTGCGTTATTATCTGAACTCACGAAGCGGCCGTCTGTGAGACAATCAAATGTTGACATGTTCGCCATGCACACGTAAGGCTCCAGGACCTGCAGAAACGAAAAAAGGCAAAATTTACGAAAAGTAAGCCCCAACGCAGACCAGAATCCAATGTATAATACCGTAGGAAAATAGTAAATTCTTTGAGACTTGTTTGTCTGCAAGAAAGTATTTTTTATTTACCATAAATAAAAAAACCAGAAAATTTCAATCATCTCACAATTGATACACATAAATAGATGTTCAACTCACTTGAGGAAGTTCACCAATTGGCAGTGTTCCTGCAGGGCACGCCTCAGTGTAGGTGTAATTAGGAGGCGGCCCAAAGGGGTTACACAAACTGAGAATGGAGCCATTGCCCTCCCCCAGAAACCTGTTGAGCCTTTGGATTGTGATGATTGTAGAATTCGCCTGGCAACAGAAAGAAACCACAAAGTTTATTACCAGATATTACAGGTCTTGGACATGATGATTTTGAGACTGCACAAACCTGTTGAATGATGCTGCTGGAGCCTTCTCTGACAGTGAGCAGAGCCGCGTTGGACGTTGCTGAGTCCACACACGGAACAAAATTGTCCAAAGTGGTATTGGCAGGCGTTTGAAGAAACTCACTCAGTGCTTGACAAGTATCAGATGCCGCACTGCAGTCAAGAGTTCCCAAATGTCAGGAACTTCCTACACTGTTACTGTGTGGTGACTCCACAGAAAGGATTAATTTGGGAGGTTGACTTTCTTGCTACCGTATACTAAAAAAATACTTCTATGTTCAGAATCTTTTTCTATTTTGATACATGAAATTAATCTAGCCAAAGTTGTGCAATTAGCTAACATTTCTTGCCAAGAATGGGTTTTGAGAGAACTCTTACTTGTTGAGTGAGAACAGAAGCCCAAACAGCACCCATGTTAGGACAGTCAGTATCCAACCCAAGACGATCATCCTGACAAGAGAACGTGAAAGGTGGGTCAATACTCTTTAAACATATGAATAGTTTGCAAGTCGAATATGCAAGTGACACAATACCATTGAAGTACCTAGCGACATAGTTCACATCATCTTGTTCATGCTAACAAAACAAGATGGGTCAGACCTCAATGCATACAAAAAGTGATCCAAATTTCAGGCTCTCTGCACATGGGAATACACCCTAAGAATGTGGCAACTTACAGGAAGAAAACCCGTCTCCATCGTAAGAACGCCGCAACTACATATCACCCAAGTTAACCGATGTCAATCAAAGAATCAATCACACTAGAAGAAGCAAAAATAAAAGTTATCAATTCCTACTAGAACTACTTCCTTCCAACTTTTGATTACACACCACTACTAGCGTGTGCAAACTCAAAACATTACCACGCCATGCTTCATGCTTCTACTCCCTGCCAATACTTCTCCCTGATTTTTACTGGAAATGGTAAGAAACTCCCTTGCTTCTGCTTCTACTTCCTCTGCTAAATGGACCAATACTTGCTATAACATGCACAAAGGGATCTCTGACCAAAGGAACATAACCCCAAGGAAACAACAAGAAGAGGGGCTCACCAAGTCCAACGACAACGAAAAGGAGACCCAAAGATAAGATGATAATGAACGTGATTTCCCTGTCATTGAAAAAAGAGAACACATTGGTCAAGAGAAAATAGAGTTACTCATAAAGCCATAGGGTAAGCTTACAAAATGTTCTCGGCACTGTGTACATCTGCAGAAGCTTCGATGATCTTTGAAAGAGTGGGGACATTCAGAGTTCCACGTCTTACACAGCGTTGATGAGGTTGTTGAACTTGCGCACGTTGCGGTTGATTTTGGCCGTGACGAGATCCGCCTGCTCGTTCAGCTTCGCCTCCGTCGCGTTCAGCACCTGCCACCCGGGGATGTGGTACTTCTCGACCGCATCCTCCACTCGCCCCAGCGTAGCCGTCACGTTGTGGATCGTGTCCGTCACCAGCGTGGCGGCCTCCACCACCGTCGTCTTTACCTTCGTCGTCTGGTCGAACGCGCGCTGGTTGAGAATAAATAGCGCAATAAAAAACCCACTGCCAGGGGATAACAACGATTATAGTGGGTGGATGGCTTGATGAATGATTCTAAAGGTGGAAAAAGACCCTCAGATACTAGGACATAAACGTGACAGATAACCTCTCTGTCACAGACTATCTTTCAACACAAGGACTACGGCGATGACATTCACCGGTTACTAGGGAGTTAGTGGATGTTTTGGGACTAGGGGGACTCCTTGATGAGAAATAGTTGTTGGATAACCCTATATGAATACCCTAATGAATAATCACTCACTATGACACCTGCTGTAAAGGTAGGAAAAGGGAAACTATAGAAGCAGAAGACAAAACTTCAAATTCTCATTGACATACCATCTTTCAAATCACAACAAGAGTGATGACAATGGTGATGCCTTTCACCACTTCTTAACGTGGTAATGAATACTACTGGTTCTTTCTCTTCGCTTAAACAATGAATGAACCACTCACTGTGACACTGATGAAGTAAAACAAAGGACGGTGCGAGTACGTACACTGCAAGGAGAGAGAGCGCCAGGACGAGGAAGCGTGGAACCGAGTAGTAGCTTGACGAGTGATGCGCGCTGGGCCGCTCCCGGTGCGAGCAGAGGCGGAAGCATGCGAGCAGCGCGAGAATGAGGCCGAGCAGCAACCACGCCGCGGCGATGGCGTACCCATACACCCCCGTGAACACCACCGACTGCAAAACTCATGCCAACCACAATTTTAGCTCCGGGTTCCCTCATCACAATCTACAACAAGTGCTAGGAACTACCTCTTGGGTTGTACGAATCACTCATTCGGTAGTTTCTCTATTGACACACATTTATCTCCTCTTTAATGGCCACTTGCTCCAATAATATTTGCTTCTTCTAGTTTGATTTCAATTCCAAGTTTTCTCTAAAACTCTCTCCAAAAGAGACCATAAAACATTCTAGAACCAGTGCTAGGCGCCCTCTGCAACCGTTGATAAATTTCGTTTCTTTTCTTCATAAACCTCGTGCCTTTGGTGACCACTTCTAGTTTGGTTCAAGAAGTTCTAAGCTCATTTAGGAAATCGTAGTCCAAAATGGAAGGCCGCCCTAGCCCTGGTTCTAGATTCTTATGCTGAGAGTGTTAGTAGCCATACCGCCCAGTAGTGCTTGCTGGTAACGTCGAACCCGTCTCTGTAGTGGCGGAACTTGTTCGTTGGGTCGATGCGGTCGCTCTTCACCGCCAGCGGCTGCTTCGTAAACAGGCCCGTCACAGCTAATTCCCGTCTTGCATGATAATTGCTTCCTGAAGACAAACCCAATTTCGAGTGAGTGAATATACTCCTCGGATGTTTGTTCTCAGCTTCTAAAAAGACGCCCAAAAAGTCAGTAAACGAGAGCGCAAGGTTTGTAATTGAAGGTTTGAACCTACCATGAAACTTGATATGAGCTGGAACGACAAGTTGTGCTCCACGGAGCATGTGATTTCCACCCCAACTCTCGAGTTCGAGAGATTTCACTGAAAACACCACATCGGTGGAGCCTTCGACAAAGGCCTTCAGACACACAAAGACTACCATAAAAACAGTCGCCACCAGCGCCGTGGTCGCCATGGCGAAACGAAATCTAGCTACCGAGTTGATAATCGGAATTGATCAACCTGAGTCGATCGCATTCTACTTCACCTGTCAATCTAATAAGAAGACGAAACACGTCTCACGAAATCGATCCATTCTAGTTCGCCTCTCAATGTAACAAGACGAAACACTTCTCACCAAATTCATTCCACTTCGCCTGTCAATCTAACAAGATGACAAACTACTCAGAAAATTCATTCTACTTCGCCTGTGACTCTGAAACCAAAGATGAAACGCTTCTGATCGATGGGCCAAATTTGACATCAACGGCAATTGAAGAGCGTGTAAGCGAGACCTCTAGATCTCCACACACGCTTGACATCAACTTCCAGCCTTCACATGATTGCAGCAATCTGTTTCGTGCCCCTTAAAGTAACTCCAGGTGCCGGATTCGCTGCCGATTCATGGTCCACGGATAAATGGGAAAGGACCTCTGGTTTTCGTGCCAAAGTGGGCTAAGTGGCGGCCTACGAGTGCCTGGAGACTGGGTCGCGGGCCGCACATGGTGCCAAGTGGAGTTCAACGGAAACCGGAAACGGAGGTCAGATTTAGCAGCAGAATTTCCGAAGCCGTTGAGCACACTGCAACTCACGTTCCGTTGCACGGATTTCGGTAAACGCTCCGTGGTCGGTGACACCAGTCATCTCTTGCACACGAATCATAGTTTTTTGTAATTCTTCCCGTACTTTTGTGTAAGATGATCCTCCTATTTTCGTATCGATGGCACTCTTTCGTTTTCGTCACTCTCACAGACGGTTAACTATTTGGATACTGTTGTGACAGAGCTACAACCTCCTACATCAAGAGAGATGAACCAAGCAATACAAGACCATGTAACCCATGATGTACGTACTGTTCAACTGTGTCATATTCTCAGGAGAGAGTGCATAATACATATACATATTCGAGAGTTCCTGCCTAAAGAGGCGGAGTTATCTAGTTAACTTTCTATCTATAGAAGGAGAGAGTTAACTTTCTATCCTTGGAAGGTAGAGTTAACTTTCTAGATCGTTCTATCACTGCTGGCACTCAGTGTGATCCCTGAGTGAGCTTTACTTCAACACACCATCAACGCCCTGAAACTTTTGGTAACATATCATCATATGTACAGTACATTGCGATCCTTTCCTGGTGCGCACGGTGGCTCCCCTGCGAAAATGTAGAAGATATTTCAGCTTCAGGGCGTCCTTACCACACAGTAAAATGTGAAAATAGTGGGCGTGCCAGCTTTTCTTCAAAACACACCGACCAGGTAACGCACACAATTCCACTGTTGACATTGTCAGATCTGGATTAGATGGTGGAGCTTTCTGCAAGCACGAAATAAGGCATGTTGGAAGGCTGGTTTACCGAAGACTGGAATAATTTGCTCCTTTGCTGACGAGACATTCGAGTGACCCTGAATCACGGAGCAATCCAGGTATCAAGTACCCTGGCCACGGAATAGAGGCAAAGCGAGTGTCCTGCTCTCTGTGGAGCCCATTAGCATCGTATTTGTGGTTCTGTTAGCAACGGAGTAGGGGCAGAAACTGGACGATCTGAAATAATGATCCAGGTCACTTCACCTGCACTTCAACGTTAAATAGTTAGAAACGATCCATGAAACTAAACAAGTCGTGTCCCCGGAATTGACAAAGATCATGTGCACATGTTCAGGGCAACCGAAAGAAGGTCCTTTGACTCTCCGATTGTAAGGTCACTGGACATTGATAAAAAATTTGAAAACGAAATGCCTTTCGGTTCTCGAGAAGAATCACCTGCTCATCTTATAGACATTCGAAGTAAGAGAATGGGACGGAAAAGCAGCTGAGCTCATAGCATCCCTTCCCATAAGAGCAGCAAACTATCGGCAACACTCCCTTCAGATTAAAAAAAAAGACTGAAAACATAGGTCACATCCGTCTTCAACAAGTTGGTTGAATTAAAAAGTGCAATTCAACACCAGGCTAGTAGCAGGCATAGTTTCAGAGAAAGAAACCTACAAAGGCCACAATTTTGAGCCAGTTCATAGACAAGAAACCAAGCACACCTTCGCTTTAATTTTTTATTTTAAAAGTACAGAAAGCTATTCAGCTACTCAATGAATCCCCTAATAAATAGCTTCATCCTCCAAGATCATGTAAAAGACACGATCCAAAGTCAGCAAATTCCGTCCTCATCTTCAACGTAAGGAAGCAGGATATCGTTGCATTCTTACCAGCGAAGCCCAAATAAGAGGTCCGTACTACACCCTATCCACATCCACAATCTGCAAAAATTCAATGAATCACTTTTGTATTGCTTCAAAGTATACCAAGTGTACAACACCCTCCTCTTCAACTCCCCAGAAAAGTCTTCCCCACACTAAACCAACTCAGTTCAATAGACTTCATCAGCCTGCTGTGTTAACCTCACCTAGGAGTAGATAAATGAATAGGTCACAGACCCTAGACCTCTTTCTAATGTTACATAACTTTATATTCACGGAATAATTCATCCTCTATCAACCACAACCTGACAATACCAGTACCGTACAACAGCGATGGAGCCCCTCGCTCTATTACAGGCCTAGCTTAATAATTCACCTCCTATGACAATATATAGTGAGAGCAAAAAAAATTAGCAATAGCTGAAGTACTTACAGTTGAAACAAGACGAAGGGCGGGCCATATTCTCTAACTCGTCGGGGCTGGGGAGCACGTAGATAGGGTACTCAGAGCTCGGAGAACAGCAGAATGAATACAAATTGGCGTCAATACCTTGGCTGAAGGGGTGCACTTTATCCGGCAGCGATCTCAGATACGGAATTCGCCGCCGCCGCGTCAACTCATACGTCGTCTGATTGGTTAAAATCAAAAACGAATGGAACAGAAACAAGGTTATCAAAAAGCACTCGGTGACGATGAGCGCAAGGATCAACACCAACACAGCCGACTCCTCCGGCAACGATGTCCGGCCAATGCTGCGCCCGAAGGCGCGGATGTACCACACGATGGTCCACATTACGAGCGCCGTCTCGTAAAAGATGTACCACCAGAACTTGCGGTGATTGCTCTGCCCGACGCACGTCCCCAGCCACACGCAGTGGTGGTCGAATCGCAGCACACATTTGTCGCAGTCGTGGCAGTGCTTCGTCCTCAAAGGTTGCCAGAAGCCGCAGTACGGGCATCGCCCGGTGCTCCCGTTCGCATGAGACGAGCTGTTGGACGCGCGCACCAGGTGCCGCCCGTCCGACGACGCTGACTCCCGCTTCACATTCGCTGAGTTTGTCAGCAATGGGCTCGCTTCCGAGCCCCCTCCTTTTCCATTCCGCGAGCTGCTCTCCGACGACGTAAACGATCCACACGAGTTGTTGCTCCGCGCGGTGCCAGCCGCCAGTGCGGACTTCGCCCGCGCCTCAAACTCCCCGTCCTTGCTCAAAACCTCCACCAAATACCCCGGCGTCGACCCCGCCGTGCAGCAGTACTGCACCACGACCGCCAGCAGCAGCGCGTAGTACCCGCCCGCCCACCACGACCTCGCCACCGTGTACCTGTACAAATCCGAATCCACCACCAGCAACACGCCCACGCCCACCGCATGCACCACCATCCACATCACCCGCACTCCCCACCCTATCTGCCATGCGCTTGGCCTCATCCTCTCCAACAACACGCACGATATCATCCAAATTCACATCGCCAAACCCTCGCTCCCTCCAAATCCAAAGGCAGATCACATCGCCAATCCCTAGCTTCCTCAAAATCCCGAGATTCGCCACAATCCTGCCTTCATCCTCCCTCAAAAGACACCAATCTCGCTCCTCCGCAGCCTCACGCCTCCGCAACCTCACTCCTCAACATCCCTAAACAGCGCTCTTGCTCTGTAGCGCTCCGTTTGCGGAGGTGAGCGGCTCTATCGAAAACGCGCGGCTGCGGGAAGCGAGTGCGGGAGGGCGATGGAGGTGAAGGAGAGAGGGCGTGCAAGCTATGGCGATGGCGAAGGCTCGAAATTCCAGCCACACGCTGCTATTGTGTCTACGCTCACTCCATCTCTCGCTCTGCAAACGAAGCAGTGTTCCTCCCGAGATTTACACCGCGCCACGTGACTCCGCGGGAGCCTTTCACCGTGGGAGCCTTTCACCGTGGGAGATCATGCACACAAAATATTCGGATTAAAACTAATATGCTCACCATCTAATGGTAAATAAATCCAAAACACATCTTTTATTGAAATTCAATCGAAATTTCAATTGTTGAAGATCAAATGATCTAGGCTTAAGTTTTGGAACTAGATGTTTTCATCTAGAGAAGCGAGAGAGTCGTAAGTGTGAAGATCCACATGAATCAAGTGTTTGTTGGAGATAGTGTAACTCAAATTTCATTTTTTTCCTTTAATTTCTCAGTTAGTAGGTGATTTTATCTAGATTTTCAAAAGGTCATGTTGAACTTAATTCTCTAGTGACTTAGGACTTTTTCCACAGTCTCAAGATTTGCGTTGCTATTTTTTCCTTCGAGTTGTTTTCTATGAAATTACAATGTCTAATTTTAGCATTTAACCTTGAAAAGTGAGCTTCATCCATGATCTTGAATTTGCACAACATCCAACGATTGATGTGATAGATTATACTAGTGTTTAAAGTCAACACATATTGGTAGTGAAAATTGTGGGTTTTGGAGGGTTAAACTTTACCAATCCATAGAATTTTACTTTAAGAGAAATTATTAGGAAAATGAATGAGGTTCAGACATTCACTATGTTGATACCTTTGTATAAACACACTACACGTAAAGTAAACATTTATGCATGATTTTTAATATATTTTCATCTTTTGATTTAGTACTTGATTGTATACAAAGACTGATGTTTCAAAACTCATCCATATCCTAACATTAGTTTAACATGTATTTAGGGAGACCAACATGATTGACAAAACATTGGAGAGTCTCTTAGGAACAAATTTCAATCAAGTTTTTGATCAAAAATCATTTGTAGGTATTTAATGTATTTGAATATATTTGGAGTATTTGGTATGTATTAAATGGTATTCCAAGAGTTTTATAAATTCAAATCATAATCTGGTTTTTGGAATGTATAAGTGCAATGCATGTGGAAACGTAAACTTTGGGAATTACATTCTAGTTCCTCAAGGATTTCATGCAAATTGAGATATAACACATCTAGAGACCAATTTTTAAATATATTTTTAGTAATGTTCAAAACCATGATTTACAATGCTTTTTAAGCACAAAAGTAAAAAAAATCCAAAGTCTCTAATTTTACCATAAAAATGTATAATGGCATTCAAAGCTATAAAAATTTGAAGAGCCAAATCTTTTTAATTTTCAAATGATAAATTAGAAACTCAAAACATCTAAACCTCACAATTCAACTAAAAAGTGAAGCTCTATAGTAATCAAAACAAAAAAAAATATGGTAAAAGTATAGGGTACAAAATAACATTTCCTTCATCATTCTCAAAGGTGGCTAAAACTAATTTTTTCCTAAGTTCAAATTAAGCTCTTCAACACCTAATAACTATTCACCACTTTGTCTTACGATATAAAATAATTTCAAGAGATAATAGACCACCACATCGTTCAATGCATATACCGTGGACCACACCATTTTGAAATACCTGCACTAATTTTGCTATATGCAAATTACAATGGTCCACTTCAATTCTCAATCCACATCAAATCATGTACCTTAGAAAATAGGGTGAGATGTTTCAAAATTGTTTAGACAAAATTAATGTGGATTGATGGAGAGGTGGCGGTGAGTAGTGGGGAGTGAAAGGTAATTGGTAGTGAGTGGCAATGAGATGGGCGTGAACGGCATGACTTATGTTGAAATGTATTTACAATAATTTTGTTCCAAAACCCAAAATGATGTGGTTCACATCATTTTTCACCCACATTACCAATGCATCCACACTATATTCACTTTACTTCAACTCAAAGAGGTTTCTATTTCTACTTAGGGATTTTTGGACTTAATCCCAAAACTCCTTTACATCCACATACAAACAATTTATTTTTTTGGAGAGGTATTATTTTCATCTCTCCTATTTTTCAAGATTATTTTTTTTATTGCAACTTGTGATAGACTAGTAGTATATTTAAGTGATGAGTTTTGGTTATTCTACATTTGGATATATTTCCATTTTTAGTATGGAAAGTGAGCATTAACGAGTTAGGAACTACAACCGTTATTGGCGGCGACACGCAGAACCGCCAGTGCACCTAAACCCGACAGATCATGTAAACCTACAACGCGGTGGACAGCACCTAGAACCACGACTTTGCGCTTGAATCGAACATTTGACACTAAGACATCTAGAGCCGCCGTAGATGTGACGGGATGTGGGGTGGGTAACGGGTTTAAGATACCCCTACTTAGGGTTTGGGGGAGACACGACAAGAGCGCAGCGACCTCATGACCTCTCTCTTTTCTTTAGCATTCCTCCGCGCAGCCGCTACGCGTTGGAGCTCCGAACCTCCCAGCCATGGCCGTCGGGAAGAACAAGCGCATTTCCAAGGGGAAGAAGGGCGGCAAGAAGAAAATGTTGGTCTTTCTTCTTCGTCACCTTGAGAGTTTGGGTACTTAGGGTTTGGAGATTGATTTGGTTTGGTTTTGGTTGCAGTGTCGACCCGTTCTCCAAGAAGGACTGGTATGACATCAAGGCGCCGACGACGTTCACGGTGCGGTCGCTCGGGAAGACTTTGGTGACCAGGACCGCGGGAACCAAGGTTCGTTGGCTTTTGGTTGTGTGTGCTTAGGGTTTCGGGTTTGAGGGGTTGATGTGTGTGTGTGATTGGCGAGAGAGAGAGAGCGAGAGTTGTGTGATTGACGAGTGGTGTTGGCGCGCAACAGATTGCTTCCGATGGGTTGAAGGGGCGTGTGTTCGAGGTGTCGTTGGCGGACTTGCAGAATGACGAGGACCAGGCGTTCCGCAAGATCAAGCTGAGGGCGGAGGATGTGCAGGGCAAGAACGTGCTCACCAACTTCTGGGTGAGTGTGGCCGTGAGTTGAATTGGGTTTTTTGTTGCCATGGTGTGGAAGTTAAGTAGAGGTTGTCACTCATGGATATTGTATGGTTAAGGATTTCGATTTTGAAGAGTTGGTGGTTCGACATTTGGTTGAATTTAGGGCATGGACTTCACCACGGACAAGCTGCGGTCTCTGGTGCGCAAGTGGCAGAGTTTGATCGAGGCTCACGTCGATGTGAAGACCACCGACAACTACCAGATTCGCATGTTCTGCATTGCCTTTACGAAGAAGAGGCCCAACCAGATCAAGAAGACTTGCTACGCGCAGTCGAGCCAGATTCGCCAGGTGCGTGTTGCTTCAGCTCACAGCATGACATTTTCTCGCCCTAGTATTTTAGTCTATTTTATTCTGTAATGAGATTAGAACTGTGGGTGAGTTCGTGCGATAATTCCATATTATTCAGCCGTTCGCACAGAATCTGATGTGAAGTTGCTGTTCTGGTTTGAATTAGAGCCAGAAGTTATGAGAGTTTGTTTTGGTTTGTATATATGTCATTCATATGGAGTGCATGGATGGTGTTTGACAATGCAGATTAGGAGAAAGATGAGGGAAATCATGATCCGTGAGGCCCAGTCGTGCGACCTGAAGGAGTTGGTCGCCAAGTTCATCCCAGAGGTGATCGGAAAGGAGATCGAGAAGGCGACCCAGGGCATCTACCCTCTGCAGAGCACTTTCATCAGGAAAGTGAAGATCCTCAAGGCCCCCAAGTTCGACCTCATGAAGTTGATGGAGGTACTTTGCTTCTTTCTCGTTATGACCCTCTATGTCTGAGTTAGTCGTCATACAGATGTGCTGTCTTGGATGCAATTCAACCTTGATTTCATTCCAGTTGTTAACCGAGGCACTCCGGATTCACAGGTCCATGGAGACTACAGCGAGGAGGTCGGCGCCAAGATTGAGAGGCCAGTAGGGGATGACGCAGAGGTTGCCGCTGCGGAGCCTGTGCCCGGCGCCTAGATACGATGATGTGTCGGTTGTTGAGAATGTGATTCTGCTTTGCAATACGAAGGGAGTTCTTCAATGCTTATTAAGCTGCCTTGATTCTGGTTTCAAGTGTACTTGCTCTGATTGGGATTGCTCTGAACTCTCAAACATTCTGTCGACGAAAGGCATGCTCTTCAAACCAGTTACTGTAGATCCGAGTCCCGACTTGTGTTTCTTGTATGTCATATCTTCTGCTGCTACTGAAACGCATGACTTATAGGTTTTGTACAGATCGTCAGGGTTTTAATGAAGAGAATGACCCTGACATTGCAAATTTGGTTACCGTCGCGCGATATAGTAAAAGAAGGAACACGACATGTGATAGAATCTCTACACCAAAGCTATTGTACACGTGATTCCGCTGCTCTATTTTGTTCTCTAACCTGTCTCAATTGATGTCTACTCCTTCAAGTAAACGACATTCGCACCAGTGATGAAAATACTTTCTACATTCTCCACATCACCAGTGAGCGTCACGACAATCCAGTCCTCATCGGCCCTGCCCATGAGCTCCAGCTGCT
Source organism: Bryoerythrophyllum caledonicum (assembly GCA_963971425.1). NCBI lineage: Eukaryota > Viridiplantae > Streptophyta > Bryopsida > Pottiales > Pottiaceae > Bryoerythrophyllum > Bryoerythrophyllum caledonicum. The sequence goes on along the minus strand of OZ020526.1, from coordinate 20,002,953 downwards.
TCCGGATGCCCAGCCGCATGACGCTCTCACTCCGTCGCAGCCTGGGCGACATGCCCACGTGTGGGGAGCTTCCCACGACGCCTAGAAACTCCCCGCACCCGAACGACTCGCCCATCCGCGCCTCCGGGTGAAAGGCGTACGCCGTGACAGAGAACGTGTATGCGAAGTCCACAATAGCCTTCACCTCCAGGACCTCCTCTCCCGAGCTGCAGTTTGGACTCCTCTGGAGCTTGAAAGTTAAGGGTCCTGTGGTGAAGTTCACTGGCGCCTGCAATGGCTTGGTGTTCTCTATCAATGCTGCTGAGGCTACGGAGTTGCAGAGCTTCCACTCGCGTTTGGAGTCTCCCTGAATCAATCCGTTGGCCACCCACGGGTTCGCCACCTCTTCGTACTTGTACCTGCGATTATGAGGTTTGATTTAACGTATTCTTATTTACACAAAGTTTGTAAAATGCCGGGAAAGAGTAATCGGAGAGTGGAGGCGGCTTTACCGGAGGAGATCGATCTGAAGCGCTTGGGCGACGCTCACGGTGACGACAGCCCCGTTCTCGTCGTAGAACGTGAACTCCGTGTCAAGGTAATCTGGGTCCGACAAGTCGCGCCGGATGCCGCCCGGGAGCGTCTTCCAGACCTCCCACAGGCGGTCCATGTTCGCGTGGTGCGCGAAAAAGATGGGATCCGCAGCCGCGTCTCTGTATGCAAGCATCTTGTGCTGGTTCACCCACCGGTGCACGGGCCCGTGGGGAAGCCCCTCCAGCGCCCCCGCGCCCCCGCCGCCCTCGTCGCCCAGCCGGTACGCCTCGCCGTGGAACAGCCGTGGCGTGGCCGCCACTCCCACTGTGTGCACAAACATAACATGCGCATTCGTGGCACGGATCTCGCATTTGCTCCTAGCTCCTGTCCATACCACATTTCGGGTTGCAGTAAGCCTAGCCGCATGCGCTTAAGGGCAGTATATGCTATCTAGCTCCTGGTGACCTAAATAATAGTGTTACTCCAACAGTGTTCACCAGTGATTACAAGATTCTTCAGCGAAGTGAAGTGGACAAGGTTCCTTGTAATCCTCATCTCGCGGGCACAAGAGTAAACTGGACAAGATTCCTCGTGATCCTCACCTCCAGCAGCAGGGCACGACAGCGGCGTCTGAAAGTCCACCATCCCGTCCGACTGCAGCGCACACGGGTTGCGCGTCGCGTCGTATAGCGATGACGACGACTCGCTGTAGACTCCGGGGACCACATTGCCCTGGACCTGGTCGTCCCAGTTCCAGAACGGGAGGGCGAACGTGTCGTCGTCGATCAACCTAGCTAGGATGCGCTCGTGGAAGTAGAGGTAGAGGCGGTGCCAGGGGAAGAACAGCCAGCTCCGGTGAATCTCCAGCGGGTAGGGATGCGCGGTGGAGTTGAAGTAGAGGTGGTTGTCGCAGTAGAGGCAGTGCAGCTTCCACTGGTTTGTGAAGGAGCGCCCGTCGTTGTCGGGCAGCGCCTTCATGCGCGCCATTGCGAGCTCGTACTTGGCGATGTAGGCGTCGCCCACCAGGTGCGCCGGCGGGCGCGTCCGCATCGGTAACTCCGTCTGGAACTCGAATCTGTGGGAAATAGCGCCTCCAGTCACAGATGCGAGAGTTGCTGTGCAGCATGTTTCGAATGTGAGGCAGTGATCAAGGTTCGGGGCTGGAAATGGCAACGCTCCCACAACCGACACCAGGACTAGAACCAGACATGAGATCATGGTTTCCATTGATTAAGACCCCTGATCTCTCTCACGCATCATACCATTCCCAGACCTAGTGATTACACCTGCGATAGTGGTCCTGGTGGGCGTGATTGCCGTGATCACGAGGTGCGTGCTCTGGGTAGCACTTGTTCCGAATTAGCTTGCCGATTAACCTGGTGAGAGCATCGCCAGCAGTTCCCTCAGACGGTACCCTGCAACCAAAGAGATGACACTGTAGCGACCACGTTTACCAAATATCGGCCCCCACCAAAGTCAACATTGCCAAAAGTCCACTCAAACGCCCACTTCCACGCAGAAGAACTCTGGTTCACGTAGGGGACCGGCGTGAATACTGTCTTTGTTCATTCTCTTCACTAAGCCTATGGCCACCCCTTGGCACTAAGGGCTCCCTGGAATTGGGACATCGCCTCTGCCCAATTTTGGAAAATTCTGCCCACCCGGCCAAGTCCCTTCAGCCTTTGTTCACAAGGATCTCCTTATTTAGCCTGGTCGAGCATTGGTCTAGACCCAAAGTTTGATGAGTTGGTTGGTTTGATGCCCGACCCTAGCCCTCTAGCCCGCGACCCGTTCCCGGCCTGCCACAATGTTGCCCCGCCACATCGCCTGCCCGCCACGTAACCTCCCCACCCACCCAACATCCCTCGCCTGGTTTCATCCTCCTCCAGTTCTTGTCTGCCTCTCCCTAACCCTTGTTGAAGTTAAGTTACCTACCAATGTCCATAACGGTCTTCTACAAATAAATGCTTTGTTGTCCTGATTGCGTCGTTGTCTTGAATGCTTGTAGCCACCTTTGGCATTTGATGCAGCCATGGATTATGGCAGCTTGCCATGACCAACGCCTACTAGACAAGTTTTTCCCAGTCCGAGTAAATTTTTCTGTCATAGTCGTTGCATTGAGAGGCATTGGTTGAGTGGGTGATTGAAGAACACCGCGGGATTGTGGAAGAGCGGTGCATTGGAGAAAGTGGAAGAATTTGGGGAGGCCGGGATTGTAAGAGAGGGATTAGGATTTTGGGAAGGCTGCAATCGGACTTGGGGTTGTTGGAATTGTACGTTGAGTGCGTGTAATGATGGGAGACGATATCTGGTGAAAACGTCCTCCGGGAGGTGTTGGTCGCGGCAAGGGAGTGGGACGTCGAGTCTCGGGAGGCGTTGGTTGGGTGGATGTTGAAGGAGGAGCACATTAGTGCATTGGATCAAACTCCCCCGCCATTTGCTCGTGTATTGAAGTTGTTCTCGTATAGCGAATATGGCTGTGGAGTGGCCATGGTTTGCCCTCTCAATGGTTTACGTGAGGATGTGTTTCATAAACGGGGGAACAAGTTATTTTTGCAATGCAAGAGCTACTGAGGATAGAGTGAATTTTTTTCCCTACCATGGACATCAGAGCGGAAGACTTTGTGGAGTTCAGGCAAGTTTTGGAGTCCAGGTTGTACATGTCATTGTTGGTTGATCCGTACATGGTGTGGCGGAGGATAGTGTACGTGGAGGCCTGTTGTGACTTACTCCATTTTAGCATGGATGGCAAGCTTCGCCAAATGTGGGTGGCACATTGCGGAGAGGAGCTACGTACAAACTCAGAAAGCTTCTATTGTGTTCTGCTCTTCCAAGAGAACATGGCTTTAGGGTATGCTCCTGCTGGGTTGGAGGCTATATGTGAGTGGTCCTCGTCCAGGCAGACCCTTCACCATGCAGCCTTGGCATGGAAGCAAGAGGGGTTGGCATCTTGTCGGGCCAAATTGGATGTTATCAATGTCGATGGCCTCGCAGCTGATTTTAGCGGCCTTTGCCCCTCCACGAATTTCTTAGAACGACATCTACCGTCGCGTTTGCTAAGGACCTTGTCCTCTGAGCGTGTTATGTTGCCGAATGCGTTGCTGGAGGTAAGGTTGCCAATGCTGGCGATATTGCTCGCCAGCCCGACGGAGTTCTTGTGCATATCGAGGTCAGCCGCGGGCAGGCCGTTGGGGACATTGAAGGCCCTACAATTGTTGATTTAGTGGAGGTATGAAATGCTTTCCTGGGCTTAGGCCGCGTGATTGATCTAGTTATTGAGGTCGTGTATTCTTATGGTGGGGCTGGACAGACAATGCAAGGTAGTGGAGATGCGGCTGAGAATACAACACCTAAAGATAGTGGGAGTGGTGGAGCTCCTGCGGAGAGTGACGAGGTGTAGGACAATGAAGATAGTGGAGTGCCAGAGGATAGTGCTACGCACAAGTACTTGGAGGATTTGCTTGTCGACTAGTTTCATGGTTTGGTATTTTACATTCGAGATGTGTGACAAATTTATGGTTTTGGACAAGTTCAAGTGAATCAAGTCACGATAATGGTTAAACCAGTTGCAAAGATGAGTTGTACTCAGGTTTTGGAGGTATAGGATTGAAATTTTTATGACTTAAAAATAGGCTGCTATGAGGAATGACGGGTTATATACCCCTGTACATGCTTTTGTTAAGCGTTGTATACATGTTGTATTGGTGATAAACACGCAGAATAGGGAAAAAAAGGAATATAAATTCAAACTTTCATTGTTTTAGTGCCCAATGTCATCACATGTTCCATATGTTTTTTTGTTTATCTTGTCTAATTCATATTTCACTGAATTTCAATGTAGACCATGTTTTGGAAATAGTACATTGAAACTGATGTTCTTTTTTAAAACATGGAATGTCTAAATATGGACCCAAAGCATGTCTAAGCCAAACACGTTTAAGGATATTCGCCACATAAAAAATGACCGTAAACCTTTTAAGCTTATCCGTAGGACGGGACCCTCGATAGCTAGAAGACCCTATTCTATGGCCCGTGAATTCACTGCAGCCTTTCTCCACCTCTTACTTCTATCTCCCTCATTCAATTCAAACATTGGTTGCAACGCGGGGTGTAAGACGCCTACGTCAGCCTTCACCTTGATATTTAGAAGCTTCCTGTTCATTTCGGACGCGCTTGCAAGTGCATAATTGACCAAACTGGTATTGTCCGTTACCATCTTCTGCATACTTGTGAACAAGGACCCCAGATCGACGAGGTGTTTCTGCAGATTCTCCAATATCCTTTTTCTTTCAGAAATGCCGTGCAAGGAAGCATGTGGGCGGTGAATTGTGTTGTGCACAATGTCTAGGACACCAGGACGCACGTTTGTTGCAACGGTACCACGAAGTGACCCCCAAAAATGAATGATGGGTGCGTCTTCTATATCTTTGTTCAGCATCTTGAAGACCTTTACCTTATGTTTGCATATGTTTCTTCTCAAACCAAGAGGGCATGAGCAGTGAGCCCAATCCGTGACAATGCTCGTAACGACCAAAATTGTGGAGAATCTTGTTTGGCTCGCCATGTAGGCGATGTGTTGGGCGCGATCGATGCTGATATGCTTGTCTAGAATCTCTCCCGCCCGTATGACCGTGCTAGCCACCATCCCTTCTGCCTTCCCATTTTTAATGAAGCCATATAACTTACATTGCACGGTGTACCAGTAGTGCATAAGTACATCCTTTGCGAGGTGGTAAATGAGCCAATCTATTCGGCGGCCATCAAATTTCTGTTTTGTCCTGGACAAGATAGATTGCAAGTTCCCGTGGTAGCTCTCAACTGCTGCATTTGTGTCTTGGTTTGCATGTGAGATGCACCGATAACTAGTGACCAACATTTTTAGCTTAAGTATCCAATGCGTCTGGAAGTAGTTAAAGAAAGTTTTAGCTGCAGGATACTTTGCCCTCAAGTGACCAAACTTGTCCAAGGACACGCGCACCACAGCTTTGCCTTGTTGGATGCCACTTCCATACATTAAATTGGCGCACTTTTGCAAAACAAGGGTTCTTTATGAAATTGGCCTTGATTTTTTGAGTCGCATTCTCCAGCCAAACTTTACAAACATGCCATAGGCAAAGGACTTTGACGTTGTCCTTGTCAGGCCACACCTTCTTGCTTGACAAGAAATTGAACTATAACAAAACCTCAGTAGTAAACGACCTCCCTCAATTGAATAAGTCGTAAAATTCAAGTAGTGTTAATAGTGAGACACAATCAGGACAAGGAATCACCTTATTGCATTGATCTCACCGTTGTCGTTATCTGTTACAAAGGCATTCGGCTCCTAATCTGATTGAATTTGAACGCAACGGTCTCTAAGCTTCTTGAGCCACACAACAATGTCTTCCTCTTGAGACTTTCCTTGGATGCTAAATGCTACGGGGATGCCTTGCTCCCATTCATTAAAGGCCATCATAGTATACAATGGATACTGCATGAGAAGTATCTTTGCAAATCAAAATTTGTCAATGAAGAAGTTGGACTAAAGTACGAAGTCTTGAAAACAATGTACCTTTTGCGAATAGGTCAAGAATGTGGCGTCCATGGCCAATGCCCTGTTATAGCCATGTCGCACCATCATGTCTAACTGCCAATGTCGTAGTTTGTAGAGTCAGTATTCCTCCGGAATGCACTCAATCGTCACTAAGTGCTTCCAAAGTAAACCACTCCGGTTTCGTTCCCACAGAGATCTATTTATCCTTTCAGATTATCCAAAACAACTAATCTATTGATCACCTAGCTTAGTTAATCTGTTCAGTAATAGTTCTGGATCCTTCCGGATTCCGGAACTCAGACAAAACTTGCCGGAACTAGTTTCCGGAAGGTATATACAGTTGTTTCCGGAAATGCTTTCCAGAAATCAGGAGGGTAGTTTGATTTACCTCTGTACCTCCTCAGGGCGGTTTCTGGAAGGTTTAAACGAGTGACTGGAAGGCCACTGATCCTATTTTGTGTAAGTGGTCGAATTCCTCACTGCCTTGTGACTTTAATTGGCTAGACACCCACTGCCCCGGAATTTATAGTGACCGGACAATCACTCTCCCCCTAATCTACTAACCGGTGATATGGTGTTGATCCTAGACCTAACTCTCACGACATCCGGAAGGCCTTCCGGATGCGGTCACACAAAGGTAAGTCCGGATTACAATGACATTCCGGTAGCACTTTTGTAGCCCTCTGAGGATAATGATATAGTTTTACTTGGGGAGGACTCCTTCTAGACTCACATAGCAGGTTTTTCCTATCGTGGGGGTAAACTCCGGCTTTGGACCGGAATCCGGGTTCACATGGACTATTCCATGCCCTAGAGACTACCAGGAACACCTCTGCAATATATCTCTTCCCCTCCTGGTTCTTCCGGACCCTGAAGGTGACCAGAAACACCTCTGCAATCTCCTCCAGTTATTCTAGACACTCCCCTGCTGGAGATCCAAGCTGGTTCACTCCTTAGCACAACAAAACATCCTTCTCTTCAAAGAAACTTGTACAATACGTACTACAGCAACGGACCTTGAACCTCACACGTAAAATAACTCTCTTCACAAGTACTAGGTAGCTAATCTAGTTATAGTTCTGAAATATATTCAACGTAAAGGAAAAAGAAACAAGGCGATGAGTTTTCCAAGACCCATCTACTAAGTACTAGAACTATCCCTAATTTAAGGCTTATCCTATCTACAAGAAATCCGGAGGATCTTATCCCTAAAGTTAAGGATCTTATCCCGAAAAACCCGGAAAAGAGAATCTCAGATCCTATTTTCCCGGGTCCGGATTCCGGACATCCGAAAAGTACGCAAAACTCCAGAAGTGTTACAAGTTTCCGGAAGTCTTAGTTTCCGGATTAAGTAGCCGGGTGCAACTCTGGGCCCCATCGTTAATCGCTACCTAATTCCTATCACTAAGCTACTAACACTACTAAATCTAACCTACCTAAGGGGGTGATCCAACGCTCTTGAATCGAGAACTGGTACGCCTCGTGGAAGTCTTTGCCTTGGACTTGCCGGCCCTCCTCCGCGGGGGTGTAGTAGCTGTCGGAATGTCTTGTGATCCGGCTCCGGAAGTTGGAACCTGTGATGCTACCGGTGGAGCCGGCTCGGAGGTGGAATCCACCACCATGGTCTCCGGAGCTTCAACGAAGCCTTGGAATTGGGCTCCGGGACTGGGGGGATCCGTCGCTAAACGCCTCACAAGCGGGGGAGTTGACTTCCGGCGGCTTGATGAAGGAGGAGTAGGTTGCGGTTGTAGGGGAGAAGGGGTTTCGTTCTGACTCACCTTCGGAAGTAAATCCATCCAGTGCTTTCCGGTACCGGTGTTCGAATTGTCGGTAGGATTGCTGTTCACGTGTGTAGTAGGCTCTGGCTGAGTTAAGTTCTCCTTCTGCTTCCCGGAAGCCTCCAGGTGTACGATTGAAGGTCCGGCTTTGTCTAGGGATGTCCGGATCCGGACCGGAACTGCTAGGTCCTCCGGTGCTTGGGTGCTCCGGTCTTCCGGTCCTTCCGTGGTGATGTTGGCTACCAGCTCCTGCATGCAGATCCATGTCTTCTCCATCTTCTTGCCGTGGTCGTGCAGGAAGTGTATAATCTGCACCCGGTTCAACTTGCCCTCGTTCTCCGGCTGACCAGTAAAGAGCAGACTCCGGTTGATAGCGTGTTCTTCTGTAGTTCTTGGATCGCTGTCGGTATCTCCACGACCCTCTCCACATCCAGCTCCCGCCGGATGCCTTCCAGGATATCTCTATATCATGCTTCGGATTGGCACACGATCGCCGCACGCCAACCCACATGTTGAATGAGCTCAAGTAGGTCGGGCCAGTCGAGTCCAACGAGGTGCGGGAGCTTCGCCGGAGGAATGCGACCTTCACGTGGAGCTTGTCTAGGATCTTGCTGAGGTTGCCCACCCGTTGGCTGAATCGATGAAGATGGTCCCGGTGTCGACTCCCTTGGTACGGATTGGCTCCTCTTCCGGGGTTGGGGAACAGTCTCGGGCAAGGGAGCCTCCGCGTCTTCCATATTCTCGTTGTCGTCTCCTGGTTCCGGGCCGCCATAGTTCTGGATCTCCAGCAGCAGCTCGTACGCGTCTTGTTCTTCCGGGGTAAGCACGTCGTGTTGTGCGTAGAGATGGGTGAGGTACGAGGGAAGTGGGGTACCGGCCCTCTTCGACTTCTGGAGTCCCTTCACCATCTGGTTGATCATCTCGCTCATAAGCGAGGTCCAATCTACACTAAACTTCTCCCTCATCGACCCTAGAATGGTGGTGGCCCATTTAGACACCACCCGTTTAGGTTTTTCCGGGTGAAAGATCGGGTTCAAGAACCTTACCACAATCTGCGTGTCTTGGTGTCGGAGGTCGTTGGTGCTGTAGCCTTCCTTGGGGTCGGCTTGCTTCGTGAACTCGTCCCCGAGGATGTCATCGTTCCGCTCCGTTGTCTTGACGGTTCCACTGCTGAAGGAGTAGGTACGCTACCACTCCAGAATACCTCAAGTTTCGGGGTGAGCTCGAATGGTGCCGTCGTACTGATTGTCCGGTGCGCCGAGTAGCTCCACCACCAGCTTCGCTTCCTTCGTGCCCCATGCAACGTCGAGCAGCCCATAATGGTGAGGTAATGCTCGAGGACAGCCTTCTCCTCCGGGTCTGTCGGTATAATCGGAACCACACGTTGAACCGCCGGCTGGGTCGTCGTACCCCGAGTAGCCCGGGAAGGTTCCTCTTCCGCCATTCCTACAGAAATTTCTCACAATCTCTCCGGTACCACCTGCACGCATTGACCTTACCACACACCCTCTCGTTCGGAAACACTTCCGTTCTAAAGAAGTCAAGAAAGTAAGAAGCACGGGAGAAGGAAAGGGAACAAGCCAAGAAGCGTGGGAAACCAATTTTAGCTTCTTGCTCTTATACTTTTGGCGGTGTACGGATGGCCGTTACGGTCATAATGGCGGTTCCGGCTCTTGACCGGTTCCGGTTCCGGGTGCCCTCCGGTTTCGGTATCTTTCGGTTCCGGAGATTTCCGGAGCTTGTCTTCCGACTCCGGATGGTTCCGAAAGTTTCCGGAGGTAAGGGTTACCTCCGATTCTGAATCTCTTGGGTTTCTGGCATTTCCTAAGGCTTTTAAGGATTTTGGAAACCCCCTATTTGCCTTATTTCCTATTTCTCTTTTCTATGGATTAAACCTACCTTTCTAACATTCTAATCCGAAATTTTATTTTATTTTTTTGCCGGATTTTTGGTTAACTTCCAGAACCTAGTCGGAACGGATTCCTAGAGCCAATCTGTCTCAATTGCGAGCCAGAAGGGGTTGTTGTTGGCGGGGTCTTGTTTTAGGTCAACGATCCCATACTCGTGGTAGTGAAAGTGCGCGTCGTGGTTCATAACGGTCCACATTTGCACACTCATCGAATCACGTGGATGCAACTCCCACAACTCTTTAGCCATCTTGTTTGCAATGTTATAAACATCATGAGGGAGGGAAAATGTGTCCCTAGTGGGTGGTAAGTGTCGTAGTCCAGTAGTTCGTATTTCTTAAAATTAACCAAAATTAACCTTAAGAAAGCCCCACCTAACCGGATTAGTTCCAGGGATTTCTATCGTGCGTTAAACAATTTACTTCTAAACACAAAGCCATTTCAAAATACCTTAGCACATCCCGGAGAATGGCTTCCCGGGCATTTTCATGACCAACAAATAGCAACCGACTTGTTTAGTTTAAACTCCGTTGAGCGTCGGAGTAGATTTCCGGTGAGTTTTTATAGTGCCCGGAAAATCACTACCCTCCGTTCTCGCAGTCCAGAGGCCATCAAAAATCCACAAGCCAAACTACCCTTAGATTTAGACAAAAGGTTGTAGTTAGTTTCCCCGGGTTTCACAATCTCCCGGAAGGCTACCCCGGGGAGGTTTTCCCGGAAAAGCCTTCCCGGTGAATAGGTCACGCAAACCCGGGTTTCCCACCACAACCACACCTAATGAATCAAAGCAAAAATAATGTAAGAATCATAACAAGCTAGTGTCATACAAACAAAATGAGCAAGACTTCCTTCTACGGGGATTATGGAGCCTCATCCGCCGCAAGGGTAGAAACCTTAGAATACTCTAAGATAAGGCTTAACCGGCACCTCTACCGGCGTACCAAGAGTGGGGATATCACCCCTCCTCTCCTACCAATCCAAGCACTTCCCACTTAAGGAACGCTATCATTAATAGCGGTGGGTTTTCCCGGATCCCGGATCCGGTGAAAACAACCCTTCCCGGTCCCGGACCGGTCTCTAGGGTTTGAAGTAGGTCCCGGACCTCCCTTCACCTATTCTAACTTGGATGCCCTACACCCTCCAAAAGCCTCGGGCTTACAACACACACTAGCAAGTCACAACTTCACATCACCTAGGCAAAGACACACTAGGAGGACTCACCTCTTTCTATCTTCACTTGCAACAAACTCTACAAAAGTCAAGACAACATATCAATGAAGACACAAAGAAAAGAAAGAAGACACAAGGATACATATAAGGACACCAAAGACATGAGCAAAGACATAAACATAAGCAAAGACACAAAGATGGAGAGTGAAGATACAAAGAAGGAGTGTAAAGACACAAAAACACAAGCAAAGACACAAAGAGGGAATGAAGATACAAAGAAGGAGTGTAAAGACACAAAAACACAAGCAAAGACACAAAGAGGGAATGAAGATACAAAGAAGGAGTGTAAAGACACAAAAACACAAGCAAAGACACAAAGAGGGAATGAAGATACAAAGAAGGAATGTAAAGACACAAAAACACAAGCAAAGACACAAAGAGGGAATGAATTAAAAGGAGCACCAAGCCCCCCTTAAGTACACCAAGGCCACTCACTAAACTACGAAAACCTAGATCCACAAATCATGGAAAAAAGAATCTAGATCCTATAATCTAGGGTGGCCTAGTCACCGGGACACCGGGAAATCCCGGTTTCCCTTCCCGGTAACCATATCCTCAACAATAAGAGGAAAATGGAAGAATTCACTTAAGTGGCAATGACCGGGTGCACAATAGGGCCCCATCGACATCATTACTCTCACTTAGTTCAATCAACCACCTTCCAAAATCTTCCCACCAATGGTAGGAAAATTACATAACAAAACATAACATTTAACAAAAAAAACATAACGAAACATAACATGACATAACCAGTAGCATTGAAACATAGACTTCCGGTAAGTCTAGTCGGAGAAATAATAAACATCCTCCTCTTCCTCCGATATAGGAGAGACCGGGAGGCTGTCCCGGAAAAGCTTGTTGTCACTGCATCCCGGTGGTTGATAAACCACCATCCGAAGCTCCTTAGGCTTGTTCTCCGTAATGTGAGTATCATTCATCAACTCTTCAAGTATAACCTTCGAAGACTCCCCCAAAGAGGAAGAAGGGTGTCCCGGGACTTTCCCGGTGGAATTTCCCGGAAGCCCTTTTTGCCTCTTGTAAACTCTTGCCTCCAAACCTTTGGAGGACAATGAGCCTACTTCACTAATAGAATAATTTGGAGGAGAATTACCTTCCTCCGAAGAGGATGATTGTTGAGGAACATACTTCCTCTTGTCTTGCACAAGATCCCGATGTTGAGCCCGGACAAGACCCGCGGGTGGACCTCCGGTAATGACCTCTTTTCCTTCCACATACATCTCCGTGAGTTTGGCCATGGTCTTGCTTGTCTTCTCTTGGGCCTCCTTCGCTGTTTTGAGGTCCGTCATAGCCTTCGATAATTTCCGATGTATTTCCCGGGAAGCGGCCACGATGTCCCGGTTGTCCTCCACTTCAAAAATTCCCCGGAGCACCCGGAGAAGACTTCTAGTTTCAAAGAGCTCGTTTTCTAAATCATTCACCTTGCGAGCACACTTGTTTAAGGTGTCTCTTAAAGTGGATGATCCAGAAGAACGGGGAGACTCCTCCGGTGTAGGCTGGAGCGGCCGGGAAGACTCCCCGGGAAGAAGTAAAGGAGAGGTCGTCGGTGAGTTTACCGGTAGAGTCACCCGCGAGGTTTTCCCGGGAAAAGCTCCTTGAGATAATCAGGCTAGCCTCCAAATGTTTTTCTCTTCCTCCTCTAAGCATTCAAAATGCTCGTAAAGGTGAAATAGGTATGGCGTGAGGAAAACTTTCGTATTCTCACCTTCTTGAATGGCACGAATTTGAGGTGTTAACACTTCTTGAAGAAGAAGTGCCCAATCCGGAGAGGAGACGTCGAAATAAGCTTGCACTTAAGCCGTTGCCAACCTCACCGGGATTCGCTCCTTCCGGTTGGGATGGAAAATCGAGTTTAAAAACTCAATCACCCTTCTCAATCTTAAATCGACGAAGCATGAGCTATTATATCCCTCGGAGGAATCATAGCTCCGAGAGGTGTGAGAATCTAGCAATACCTTGTTATTTCTCGGCTTCCAACCCTCCCGGTTTTCGAATGAGTAGACCTTCCTCCATTTCCTTCGAGTCCATACCCGAGGCTTGGCCCGGTAAGCTCCCCGGGAAGTCCCGGGTGATGCCAATTCTTCCACTACTCCACCTCCCGCCAACTTCCAAGGCTTCTCGTATAATCCTCCACACCCCATCCGAATGAGATCCTCTTCAAGTTGCCTTCCTTCTTCCGTCCCTTCCCGCTTGTTGGGATCCACTTTCAACAACTTGAAAGTAGCCGGTAGAGCCATGTTGTCCCGGGAAATTCACCGGGACACCTATGTCTCAAAAATGCTACTTGACTTACACAAAAACAACACTTAAGTACAACACCCCTTTTGAAGTAAAGAGGTTTCTCAAAGGTTTACCGGTGACCACCGGGAGACCGGGACGAACTTAGAATTTGTGCAAGACAAAGTTATGCAAAATTTGCATAACTCTTCTCACAAATCCAAACAATCACAAGCCTTCTTACAAAAGAAGAGAAACAACAATAGAAGTGAGAGTAGGAGTTTTTATGACAAACAAGGAGATTTTACAAACAAGCAATTGTACAACTAGAAGTTGCACATACACAAAAGATGAAATTTACAAGGTGGAGGCACTTTGCTTACAAAGATTCAAGTGCTTTGGAGTTGCTTCCGCCACTCCTAGTCTCTTTGCGCTTCTCGCACTCTTACAACCTTCAAATCCCAAAAACCCTAATCTAAAATAGATTTAGGTTTTTGGGTTTTCTTCCGTCTTCTTCTTCCTTCAAGCTCCAAGCTCCACCAAGGTTTTTAAGATTCAAACCCTAACTCTAAATCTCTCAAAACTTAGTTTCTTCACTTTTAAAATTTAAAGACACAAAAGAGGAAATCCTTCCTCTTGTAATTGTGCAAGCCTCTTTACTCACAAACCCACCAATTGTATCTACCCTAGACACTCCTCGGTCTCTTACTTCCTTGCGTCAAAGAGGACAAGAAAAAGGAGAGACAACCCAAGAAGAACAACAAAAAAAAAACAAACAACCTCTCCTCCCCTTGGTGTCTTCGCGGCCCTCCTCTTCTTCCTCCTCTATTAAAATAAAAGCTACTGTCCGGGCCGGGGGATAGGGTCCCGGTCCCGGTCCTTTTTTTTTTTTTTTTTTTTTTTTTTTTTTTTTTGACACAAAGTCCTGTCCGGGCCGGGGGATCGGGTCCCGGTCCCGGCTGGTGGTCGGGCCGGGGGTTGTGACCCAGTCCCGGCCACCACAGGGTCGGGGTTGGGATCCCGGCCCTGGGCCATTTATTTATTTATTTATATTTATTTATTTTTATTTTTTTAAATTTTTAAATTTAAAAAAAATCTAATTTATTTTATTCTTTTCTAATTAAATAAAAATCTAATTCATTTACAAAACAAAACATAAAGACTAACTAACTGACTAAAAGAATTTGAAAAAAAAAACTACAATTACTAATATAACTAATCTATCTTCTTACTAATCTAGTTAAATAAGGTATTAACTAATATGTGAAAACCTTAACTATAAAAATTTGATTAGAATGGTGGTTCCACATAAAGAAGTACCGGGAAGGTTTTCGGACTATCCCGGGAAAGGTTTTCCCGGCCTCCCGGGCATCTTTCATAGTGTTTCCGGGTATAGGAATTTACTAGTTTAAGACCCGGTATTATTACCATTCTAAAACTAATTAAGAAGTTAAGCATTTTCCTATTTTACCTAATTCTTATACTAACTAATTATATGTACAATTAACTACTTTCTAACAACAATTAATCAAAACAAATACTTTTAACTCATTTTTTTAGTGGGGCCTATAAAGTGGGAGTTTTCACACTCCCACAGTAAGTTTAACTTGGCACACCTCAAGACCTTTTGTTTATGATCAGCCATAACTTATGCTGGGGACTTTCCACTCCGCAAGGACGCCTCGATCCAATCCCTGGTGGCTTTTGATAGCCTTCCGGACATCCCTTCCTTTTGACCACCAAATTCTAAACCATGACACGGTTTGCCCTTCCTATTCACATGGTCCATAGAGTAGAAGTGAATCGTACAAAGTGTTTCATCAATTTGTAACAGTTTAGCAACAAAGTAACATTAGCAGCCGCGCTTGATAGACATACCGGCTTTTTTTTTTGCCAACGTGGGTCCCGCGCCTCACGGTCTTCGCCCCGTGAATTATTTGTTGGGCCTGTCGAAGCCTCTCTTGGGCTGCTTGTACCATAGCGGTTTCGTCGAGGTCCTCTTCTTCTGGTTTGATGTTCACATCAAGTGTTGGATATGTCCTAGCCTTCTTAGATGCCCATACAGATGCGGCTGCAACCTTTTTTTACTTGGTGGACAACCATTTTTGCTCTTTGCACAGCCTTCTTCTAGTTGGTAGTGTTAGGTTCGGTGCATTGGAGAGTCTGTGGAGGTTGGATTATGTGTTGTAAGCCAACTAGGAGGTTAAACGGCCAAAGGAAGACCTAGATTCTAACTCTAGTTGGTAATTAGAGTAATTAGTATTAGAGTCTTTTGACTTTTAAGGCATTGGTGGTGTCTTTTGACACCTCATTTGGGACTTGGAGTCCAAATGACCTCCACGTGTAGTTGAAGGAGACTCATCTTTCTCAAGTTGAGTCTTCACGTGATGAGGTGAGGATGTGCATGAGCACGTCATTAGCCTTGATGTGAATAAGCTTCCACTCTTTATGAATAGCATGAACTCAACTTTTTGTGGCTTATAAGTGTTTTCTACTTGTTTATTACTTGAGAAAGATCCCGATTAGATAAAAGTGTATTCCTGATGGATTTTTGATACTTAAAACTTAGTGTTTCTTGTCTTTGAAGTGTTTTTGAACAATGTTTTAGTGCTGAAATTGTTGATGCAAAAGCTCAAGCATACTAAGAAGAGAATGGATGAAATTTGGGGACAAGGTTAGAAGTGGTGGTTGGGAATAAACCAATAGAAATAGAGTTGGATGAGATCCCGTTGACTCAAGGTTTCATCTACTCAAATGAGATCAACTTTGTACGGATCGTCAACGTCCTGAGCGGACGCCTGCTTGGTGCAAAGTTGGGAGCATGTTGTATTGGAGGAGGTGCTGTGAATGCAAAGCCAACGCCACTTCGCACGACTAGAGCTGGTCAATTCACGATTCTGTTATCACTCGAACCGTGGTGTGGGGAGGTGGATGGATAAGACTCGATCACATCGGATGATATTGAATCCCTCATTTAAGTGGCTCTTCCTTCGTCTTTAATTCCATCAATTCAGGCTGAATTTAGGGAGATGAACTACTGAATGATCATCCAAGAAGGTTGCCATTGAAGTGTATTTGGCTCAGCCAGACCATAGACCATGGTTGGAAGAGGTAAGACTAAGGAATCTGAGGAGACTAGTGTGTCAAAGGTAGAAATTAGTAGAGAGATGTTGGACACTTTGATCTTGTGTTTGTAGAGCCTACAAGTGAAAGGCTCTCACTCGAAGGCAAGTGGTAGTGGCGGGGACTTCAAGCTCTCTCCCATAGCCAAGTCCCGCACGGGCTCCGAGGATTTGCACAAACTCGGCATTAAGGTCTTAAGTGTGGAATCTATAAAGTACTGGACTACACTTGGTGGAGTTTGCAAGATTCAAGCACTTCGGGTGAAGGAAGATATTCTTGCACTCTTGTGCCGAGCTCGAGGTGAGGTGGATGATAAGGACTTGGTGATTCTTGGTAGGGCGGTTGTTTGGAGGAATTTGAGATCAAGATACACTGTGGAGGTAGAAGATTTCTTTGGAGGTATGAAGTTATCCCCATATTCCCTCATTTTCATTGAGTTTGAGAGCAAAGGCATCTTCTTCTACACCACATGGCAATGGGAGGTAGGCATTTGGAGGGAACGGGCTAGAGTGTGTGGGACACACTTACCTTGGAATTGCTCGACGGGAAAGTGTCGTCTATTATCTACGCACCGGAGATGAAGGGCACTCATGAAGCATGGGACTTCTTCGAGTGAATCCTTCAATTTCCAACTTGAATACGTCGAAGGGGCCCGATTTCACTCAGAAAAACACCCGCTTTGCAGTAGGTGTCCGTGAACAAGTGTTGGAGGAGATTGTCACTGACCTAGAAGAGGTAGAAGATCCGGTCTTACCGTTAGTGGAAGAGGAAGAACTTGTTGACAAACATGAGGTGGATGTTGTAGCACCGAATTTGCTCAGGAGGCCACAACAATCAATGTATTTTAATTGAGAAGACATGGCTTCATCATACGGAGGTGGAGAACGAGGGGTACAGAGATTTTTGGGTGCCACGGGCCCCATCAAAGTCGATGACTTCAAGAAGGAGTTCACCATGTGGTGCGAACTCTAAAAGTCCCGTAATCCCAATTTCAACCTGTACATGGTTTAGAAGGCATTATTTGGGTGTCTGGAAGGAACTCCACTAGCGGATTATAGAGAATTTAAAAAGGCCCATTTTCCAGAAATTATGGCGAGGAGAGACTTCTATGCACTCAACTACGTAGATGTATCTGGTGGAGCACCGAGGGTGACATCACCACTCATGTCCAAGGGAAAGAAGGAAGAAGGCACGAGCATTGTGGAGGCTATGATGTAACCAAGGGAGCTGATAAGCCATCCACCTCCATTCAACCCCACAGCTAGGTTCTGTGTGCAACTCAACAAGGACTATCATGGGCAACGAGCAAATAAGATGAAGGCCCTACGTTCCTTTACATGCGGAGGTGATGAGTCCTTTAGAGAGCCTCATGCGAAATTAAGAAGACTAATTTCAACCACTCGCGGGGTTACAAAATAACATGTAGTCCAACATTGGTACAATATCTTGGACAAGGAATTGAAGACCTTAATTTTCAAATGAGGCATTGCGATTGGGGGTGCCATCTACACTACGATTTATTTTTGAGACCTTGAAGCGGATCGAGATCAATTTACTAGAAGAGAAAGCAGCCATGGGATTTCTTAAATGTGAAGAAAAGGTCCCGCAGAAGATTAAAGTGGCCAAGGTTGTTGTTCCTTCC
This sequence comes from Bryoerythrophyllum caledonicum, assembly GCA_963971425.1. NCBI lineage: Eukaryota > Viridiplantae > Streptophyta > Bryopsida > Pottiales > Pottiaceae > Bryoerythrophyllum > Bryoerythrophyllum caledonicum. The sequence goes on along the minus strand of OZ020526.1, from coordinate 19,984,992 downwards.
TATACCATTGACACGGACGCCCTGTGCTTCAAATGTGGGAAGCCATGACATCAGAGAAAAGATTATAAGGAAAATAAAACTTCCACTCCTTAGGATGGAGGTCTCAGCTCTGGTTGTAGTGCCAAGGGGCATGCGGAGGCCAACTGTTGGAAGCTTCATTCAAAGTTGAAGCCTTTCGGGAGCAAGGGAGCCAAAGTAGGAGGCAAGGAGAAGGAGTCTAAGGCCATTGGAGGAAAAAAAAGATTGGAAGGCAAAATTAGCGGAGTTGGAAGCAAAGATTGAAGCCATGAGTGCCAACTCTACCATGAAAGATGACAATCCTTAGGTAACTCCTAGTTTTCATGCTAGGGACAGCTTTAGTTTTGTGGATGATGAATTTGGAGACTTTATGTTGAGTGGCATGACACTTGCTATCAAAGATGGCACAAGGGAGGCCTATGTTCTCACGAAAAGCCAGACACTAGTTTCCAAGAAGGTTTCACGTGGAGCTAGTCCAACTCTGGATCCTCAACATGGAAAGGACAACCGGCAGGCACGGTTGCTTTTGTCCTTCACGTTGGAGGAAATGGTGCCCACGTTGTCTATGGTGCATTCACCTTGACCAGTGGCAAGATCCAAATGACCCTCACGACAAGTGGGAGGACAAACGGGAGTTCATGAAGCAATTATAGAAGCAACAACCTCGGTATGTGAAGCTTTTTAATTTTCTGCTAAGGTGTTGTCATATGATGGCTTTAGTGTGGCAGAGGTTTTCAAATTGGCAGCCTTAATGTGTGGCAGCCTTAATGTGTGAGTTGGTCAAGTCCACGGGTGTCAATGTATTGAAAACAAAGGTGATCAAGGTAGCGGTAGAAGAGAGTTAGAGTAACAACGTCTACGGGCTGCTTTCAGCAGCTATGCATGTGAAGACAATGACCGCCAGACTTGCGATCGAGAGGTCATCCATTACACCTGGTGTGGTGGTGGTTGACAATTCCCAAGGTATTTTTCAACTTTTTGGCTTTAAGGGGAGGATTTTTGTACCTCGACGTGTGCTTTTGGATTTAGGAGCATCTACTATTGAAGGGCTGGATTTGACTGGGGATACTCTGAAGAAGTGTCCATGGACAATTAGTACATCCATGGGGGATACAGAGCACGCTACAGGCATCACAAGAGCTGAGTTGGTGTTGCAACTAAATCACGGTGATGTGGCGGATGCAAATTCTATGAAGGTGAAAGCAATTGTCACGGAGGCCAAATCATATGATGTCTTGGTGGACTCGATGGTGCTATATCCAATGGGATTCACCTTGGATTTCTGGGAGGAGTCAGCAAGCTATAGACGAGGATGACAAGTAGGAGATGGGTGGAAGGCTCAGCTGCCAGCTCGATTTGTTCGAGTTCTTACTAGTAAATTTGCTCACGTGTTTGCCTTCTTTGGATGTACAAATGTCGAACCTTCATGGTTTCAGATAGGTTTTGAGGATTCCACTAGTGCTAACCACACTTTAGAGAAAATTGAGGTCCATATGGGAAACACGATGATGTTGAGGTAGAGGGATATCAACCCGAGATTGAGGCGGCGAGGAGCAACGCCATCCAGTTGAGGGAGGCTGCGGAGTTAGCAGTCGAAGAAACATGACAACATTCTATACAACCACAGATGCAATAAGAGCCCAGACTTTAGCAAGACCTATGGCCTCCTTTGGACACTTCTATCATCCATTGGAAGGCACCAACGGATGGCATCGTGTTGTTAGAGCTCTTTGTAGGCATTGGCACAAGACTGACAGCTCTTTTACAAGCTGGGATTAAAGTCAAGCGCTACATTTACGTGGATGTCGATGACGCAGCAAGGCATGTGGCCAAACATCACTCATGGAAACTGAGGATACAATTTCCAGAATAGTTGGCCACTAGTGCCATCAAAACTTCCTTCTCTACACTTGTGGGTGATATTTCCTTGCTATCAGACGGTGACATTCACTGTGTGGATCATGTTGACTTTGTCATTGCAGGTTGGCCTTGCCAAGGCATGTCTATGGCAGGCAATCGGTAGCGCATTGTTGTTCACAGTAACCGCAAATCCCAATCCTAGATTTGCGCCAAAGATGCGCATGCTGAACCAATAGCCCATTGTTGTCCACGGTTAGTACAAATCTCAATCTTGGTGATGTCCTTTCTTCAAGCTGTACTTCTGAAGCCCCCTGTTGACGGTTTGCACCATGAGCTTCGCCAATCCATCCACTTCGGGATGATCCTTAGAAGTAGTACAGTGATCAATCATCGTTTGCCTATACAACGTTTGAAACTCACCCAAGAGTTCTTTGTCTTGGTCTGTAAGTACCTCCGGTGGAGCTTCAAAGCGACTTAGAACACGATCAAGAAAAGAATAACCGCCCCCTTCACAAAACTTATCAAGCAATGCCACCAATTCTATCCATTTCGAAAAATGCTTGATGATCACCAACACATCATTGGCGCAAGCGTTACTCTGGATTTGTCTCTAAGTGTGGTAGTTAGATTAATTTCTTTTTTCTCTATTGGTGACTTTTTGTGGTTATAGTGGTGGTGTTACCAATAGGTAGGATTCTGGTAGTGTAACCGGCGGCTATTAGCAGTTAGTTTCCCAATAGGTTGGAAACAGTGCAGTTAGGTGGTTGGTGGTAACCAACCAAACCAATCGGGTAGTATAAGTCAGGACAAACCCGATTGGAAAGACAGTCTCTTTGTGTGTAGTGCAGGAGCTCCTTCCTGGAGATAGGGAAGTATTAGTTGGATTTTTAGTTTTCTTTGGTGACTGTGACTGTGATGTGTGGAACTATTGGAGGAATGGAAATATGATTCTGGAAATCTGTGTGATTGGAGTTTGATGTTGATGTGGAGTAAGTGGTGAATAGAGAAGATTTGAAACTGATTGGAATTAACGAACCAACATGGGTACATGCCATGGGCTGGTTTCCAATTGGTAAAGTATGCTGGATGTGAGTAATATCCCTAGGGATCTAAATTATCCATTGGAAGAAGAGCTGATTGAGGGATAAGCTGATTGGAGTATTATCAGACTTGTGTCTGATTTATAAAATTATGAAAATCAATAAAAAGGGTGAGTGAAGAGAATGTGATTGAGACTATTGGAGAATAGTGATTGGAGGACTGTTGAGGGAGTGTCGTTGTAGACAAATTGGAGAAACCAATGAGGAAGCCCTGTTGAGTGAATGTGATTGTGAGTGATTTATTATCAATGGGAAGTTGTGTTCCCCATTGGTAATTAAACTGATTGGAGTTGACTGTGTTAGAGGAGTAGACTGAAACCAATTGAAGAAGTTGAACAGGCATGGGCGCATGCCATGGCCATGTTACCAATTGGTACTTTGTATGTTGGAGTTGATTGAGGCCAGATTGGGAGGTGTTGCCCCATTGGCTTTGAAGACCAGTGAAGAGAAATCAACAATTGGAGAGTAATCAAACCTACGTCTGATAAGAGAAAAATAAAATAATAAAAATAATAAATAGAAATATAAATAAAAAGAGAAGTGTGGATTAAAAAAATAAGAAGAAATGGAAAATGAAATGAAGAAAATTAAAAAAGAAGAATAATTGGAGAATGGAGAAAAAGATATTATTATAGAAGGGAGCATTTATTGACGAGATGGGAGCAATGTCGTGAGATGGTTATTAACACCTATGCCGGGTGTGAAATTAACCAATAGGGAATTAATAGACAAGTTGAGAGAATTGTTAAAACAAAAGTATGGAAGAGCGCATTATTTGGGAGGAATAGTGAAATCAGTAAGTTTGGAGACAAAGAAGAAGATCTGTGAAGAGATACACATACTGTTGAAGACCAACAAAGACACACCGATTGGAGCGGTGTTGAGAGAAGAAGATTACCAATGGTTGATCAAATTTGAACCTGAGCACAAGGGGACGGGAATCATACGAGAGCCTTGTAGCATCGAAGTGGTGATGTTCTGGCAACTTGGAGAATATTATGAAGACGATGGAATAGAAGATTATTGAAGATACATTTTGCACCAATAATAAGTTAGCCTTTGGTTTTACATATGGAAATTGAGAGATTGGTACTGTCACCAATGAGGTGTTATGGAAGCATGGGTACTTGAGTTAAGTCTGGATTGAACCATCCCATGGGTGTTGAAGTCATAATCCCAATTCTTTAATTACGTACCTCCCTAGCGAACGAATCAGACCACATTGGATTAATTTTCAATTGGTCAAAATTACTACTTAACACTAAATGTGCGCTCTCACCTGATTAGCACGATGTTATCTTGGCACGATGCGGTTGTGCACGACAGTTGTTAGGTTTGGCGCATTGGAAAGTCTGTGGAGATTGGTTTATGTGTTGTAAGCCAACTAGGAGGTTAAGCGGCCAAGGGAAGACCTAGATTCTAGCTCTAGTTGGTAATTAGAGTTATTATTAGAATCTTTTGACTTTTGGAGCATTGGTAGTGTCTTTTGACACCTCATTTGGGACTAGGAGTCCAAACGACCTCTAGGTATAGTTGAAGGAGACTCATCTTTCTCAAGTTGAATCTTCCACGTGATGAGGTGAGGATGTGCATGAGCACGCCATTAGCCTTGATGTGATCATGCTTCCACTCTTTAAGAGTAGTATGGACTCAACTTCTTGTGGTTTATATGTGTTTTCTACTTGTTTATTAGTAAAGGGGTACTTGTAGACTGCTTACAACTACTTGGTGTACAGGTTATGAGTCATTTATTTCTTTTCCCTAACTCTTGATTGATGATAGTGTGTAAGTGTATGTTGTTTAATTGTTTAATGGAGGTAACGATGGTGGATTTGTCACCGTTATTTTGGATTTGTCTTTAACTGTGCGCTCTCACCTAATTTGCACGATGTTTTCTTGGCACGATGCGGTTGTGCACGACAATATACTTTCGACGGTCCACCAATGTGTGTGCAAACACCTTTTGAACCTCTATCTTACATTCATTAGTGTAGTCCTCAGGCCGATATTTACAACATTACCTATTTAGGACAACAATTTTAGCATAGATAAGACAATTAATGTAGATGATGAAAGAATATGGAATTCACCTAAGTTGGCAGTGTCCGTGACTTACTTGATCTCCTGTATGGCTGATTCAGCTTGGACTTGTGTCCTCTCTTTCTTTCCACAGAAACGAAGGGTGCTTTTTTCAGTATATGTGCAAGGAAATTGTTGGGTCGAACTTTCTCCGTCAAGGAAGTCGTTTAGGCGGCTCCACAAAATGGTGGATTCTTGGAAGGTTTTTGTTTTTCATCCTCCTTTACTAACCTTTCCTTCCCATTTGAGGTCAGTTTGGTCAAAGACACCTACTAGCGGGAGCTAGACAAATGCATGCACTTTTTCTAGTATTTTCTTCCAAGACAACGGCTTGTACATCTGGGGAGGTGCTCGACAAGATAGCCCTGCGCATTCTTTGTTTTCATGGCACGTGTCGTTTTCATCAAAGGGGTTATTTGGGGGACAACCCACATTCGCTATGCAAGGGGCAGTTTCCGGACAAGGCCCATTTAGCATCCATGCGGCACGTCTTGGACATGCGACTTTCGTTGCGCTAGGGGGTTTGCTACAATGCAAACGATATTTCGACAAGGGACGTTTGCTTTGTTGGAGACATCGCTAGGGCAAGGGAAGATTAGAACGAGGACATGTTCAGAGTATGGCAGATTTGGGGGTTCGGAGAGAGTGCATGGGTTCAGATTGTAATTGTGTAGTGGAGTGTTTGCATCATTCGACTGCCGGACAAGGAAAACGTCCCTGCCACGCCATAGAACGTTCGCTTCAGGGTCGCGTGCGAGGTCCTTACTAGTATTGGTGGGGCTGTAAGCGTACTATGTCCATCGAACGACCTCGTCACCACCACCAAGGTCTACGGCACACTCCATACTGTCCACAATGAGGTCTGTGCCCAGAAACCCTAGACCTTGTCCATAACAGCCTTCACAACGTAAACCCTGTCCAAAACTAAATCCTTAAATTCTGAACCCTCTCTAGTTACCCCTGAACAGACACCCTACTATTCTAGGTTATGTGCACACCATGAATCCCTAAACTTAGACACCGTGTCCATCATGCTAGGAAAACCTTAAGAAATTTGAATTTCCTAAGGAAGAGTTGAAATTAGTTCAAAAATTGTGGACATGCTCTATACCAAAAATTCCAAACCATACAAGCAAAAGGCAGAACTTGCATACTTGGGAGAGAGTAAATGAAGCATATCAATAATGTGGTGCGACACCCGATCAAAACAATGGACAATGATCTAAGTTCATGCTAATAACACATCCAATGCACAACAAGAACAAAATGTACGAAGACCGTAAGAACACCAAAACACACCACTGAGAACACCCCCCAAACACTCAAACTTTGAAATAATTTTGTGGCGGCCATTTTGAAACCACCTGAATTCATTGCTGAGGTAGTTGAATAATCTCCAAGAAGTGGCAGATTCAACCCTAAACCGACGGCTAGGGAGGCAGACAAGAACTAGAGGAGGATGAAACCGGGCGAGGTATGTCGGGCGCGCAGCCAATGTGGAGGGGAAGTTATGTGGCGGGGGCGTCGTGGCGGACCGGGAACGGATCACGAGCTAGAGGGCTAGGGTCGGGTGTGGATCCAACCAACTCACCAAGCCTTGGGTTTGGACCAACGCTTGACCAGGCTAAATAAGGAGATCCGCCCCACATCCCGACCTCTGTCCCCAGATACCCGGTGTTGCCTGATACCCGCCATCACCCCCAAACCCTCCCACAGCCACCCAGATACCCGGCGTCCCCTAATGCCCGCCATCACCCCCCCAAACCCTCCCGCAGCCACCGGCGCCATCACCCCCAAACCCAATCCCTGCCGTAGCCACCGGCCGTCTTACGCAGGCTCGCACACACCCGAGGGCCAAACCCTAATTCCAAAATGGAGAAGACGGCGCTCAGTAAGGCGTTGTTTGTGGTGTCGTGTACAATCTCACTTGCTGTAGCAGCTCGCAGAAATCATTGCCTTAGTTTCTAGGGTTTCAGTTTTCTAGGACTCCGAGCCTCACTTTTTAGTGCCGAGGGTGCGCAAGACGGCCCCCTTCCTGCAACGGCCTGATCGTTCGCCCCTGCACATACAGGCACATAACGCCCCATTTCACCTGCGCTACGGCGGCTCCTCTTCTCATTGCTCTCCCTCCCCTCTAGTGGAGCTCTCGACCTCAGCAACTCTCCGTACTTCGCACTTCCTCGACGCCCGCAGCCATGACGTTCTGGGGTGAGTATCCCGGATCATCACCATGGTTACGATCCTTTGAATATTTTTTTTGGCATCTGTTGTGATGTGAGTTGAGAATGTTGGCAATTTATGCCTCTGTGCTTTGCATGTCTTTGGGTCTGCCTGTTGGCTGGGTTTGTGAGTGCTTCGGATGAAGAATAGGTTGGTGGCGCTGTTTTGTGGCAGTGTGGATGTGGTGTCGTGAGTGTCGGTGATGTGATTGAATGTGTTTTATCATGGCATTGTGTACCGCTTTGCTGCTTGAGTTGGCAATTTGGTGAGTTTTAGAGCAGGGTTTACAGGTTCAGGTTCCTGGGCGGGTACCGATGTGGTTTTAAGGACGTTAGTTAAGGGGTTTCGTGTTTCTCTATTGGCAGGTGTGGAGATCCAGCCTGAGAAGCCCTACCTTCACACCGATGAAGATAGCATGACCAATCTGCATCTGTCTCAGGTATGAGTTAATTCACATGGTATTTGTCAAGCAATTAAGCGCTCTGGATGATCATTTAGAAGTGAACTAATAATGTTTCCGTTTGCTTAATGAATTTGCATCGACCTTCTGAGTTTTTTGCAGGCAACTCTTGGACTCGACAGCAAGGGCAAGCAACGCACGGTGGTGAAGTGCAAAGTGGGAGAGAATCCCGAGGTCCTCCTCTGCTCCCTAGTGCCCGGAGTCCAGGAGTCATGCGCTCTGGACCTCCTATTCGACCAGGAAGTCACCTTCACCGTCGTTGGGGCCGCAAGCGTGCACCTGACCGGATACTATATGCCTTTGGAAGACCCCTATGACTCGGAAGACGAAGACGACTACGACTCTGAAGAGGATGGATTCGAGTTCAGCGAAGATGATGAAGACCTTGAAGGTCACCCAAGCTCAGGTAACACAATTGGAGATCATTCGATGAGACATTTCTAGTAGGGTCGCAAGAGTAGGGCAGCTGTTATATTGGTACTAATACGGTTCTTCTTTTTGGTGCAGTGAAAATTGAGGAAGTGAAAGATGAGGACGCTGCCAAGAAGGCCATCCTGGCTACGACGAACGGCGAAAAGAACGGCAAGAAGAGGAAGAAAGGAGACTCCGCTGTGAAGGCTGCCAAGGCCGAGGACACTGTGATGGGCGAGGAGAGCGAGGATGAGGATGGATTGCCAAAGAAGGCAGCTGTGGGAGAGACTCCGGCGAAGAAGCAGGCTGTGGCTGGGTATGCCTCCTATTTTTTGTTTGCACTTCAAATTTAAGGGTTTGAGAGAATGGTGGAGCTATACTAGTCGGGATGGTGTCTACAATGTTAAACTTGTAAGGGTCGTGTTCTCGTCTGGATTTTAGTGGTTTGTTTGAGTGTTGTTCGATTGAGTTTGGTGGCTGGATTTTAGGGAGCAGGGTTATCGAGGTTGGGTACGGGGCAACGATACGTACCAATATGTTCAGTGTGGAAACCCACTTAAGAGTGATGTCGTCTGGATTCCGGTTGAGTGTCAAGGGTTCACTGTCGAGTTTTAGGATGGTGGAAGTCAACTAGTCTCCAGTCGGGATGGTTAATACCTGTGTAAAAGTGATGCCTTCGATTGGGTTTCAGTCCATAGGGTCATCTCATAGACCTCTCTGACCCATTTTGAGTGTTGACAATTGCAGTGCTGATGGTGTTCCAACCCCCGGTGCCACAACCCCCGTCGCCAACATACCAACTTCTGAAGGGAAGAAAAAGAAGAACAGGAAAAAGAACAAGAAGAACCAGAATGGCACTGAGAGCACCACACCAACCCCCGAAGTCAAGACTAACGGAGAAGTTGCCAAGACAACCACGCCAACCAACACCCCCGTAGCAGCCCCCAAACCCGCTGACAAGGACACCACTCCCAAGAAGGGCGCCTCCGCCGTGAAGAAGTTCCCCAACGGATTGGAAGTCGAAACTCTCGCAATCGGAAAGCCGGACGGCAAGAAAGCCACTCCAGGGAAGAAGGTGGGTGGTGGCAAGAAGTAGAGATCATGTGCACCCAATAATAGAGGATTAGGTTTTAATCAGTGTGTAAAATTGGTTGCAACGCAATTCATATACAACGGGCTGTAAAGCCTCACCACAATTTTGATCCTGATACGCTACTCTCTTGTGCCAGGTGGCTATGCAGTACATTGGGAAGTTGAAGTCCAATGGCAAGGTCTTTGATTCCACTGTCGGCAAGAAATCCTTTGAGTTTAGGTTGGGTGTTGGAGAGGTCATCAAAGGCTGGGACGTTGGTGTGGATGGTGAGTAATGTACAGTCTTGTTGCGCATTAGATGCCTGTCGATGTACGCTTGTTTGATGTTTGATAATTTTGCACATTTCTTGTGTGGATGTTGATATGTAACTGGATGTCTCAGGGATGAGAGTTGGCGATAAAAGGAGGCTCACGATTCCACCACAAATGGCGTACGTCATTCCTACTCATTCTATTGCCGTTTTTCTTTCCAATCTTACGAGTCACTTGACATGGTGGTCCTGAACCCTCAAACCCCGGAAATCACATAAAGTGTACTCGAGAATAGTTGTTGCCTTAGCCCTGAATTTTAAACCCTAAACCCTATGGCTGGAATTGTTACTTCGCCCATTGTTACAATTGTTGAGAGTAGTTGCCTTGTTTCACTCATTTATCTCCATGATTTGTTGATTGCAGATACGGTGCTAAGGGTGTCCCCGGAACGATCCCCGGAAACTCATGGCTCACGTTCGACGTGGAGCTTGTAAATGTGAAGTAAATGGAGGGTCCTGCTTCTAGAGCTTACTGTAACGTGTGGTCCCTCCATCCGACCAACCAACCGCTAAAATATACAAGGGAGGGTTCCAGTTCTATATTCCCTGAGTGTGTGCGGCAGACTGCACTAATATTGGGTGGCTGAGTACCATCCCCGGCGACTGCTTTTATGGCTCGATCTAGGCTCAGTTTTTGGAGCATCCAGAATTACAAAAAATCCTTTTCTCATTGATCTTAGTCTGAATTCAAATCATCCAAGTTAATCACTTGGGTTGTGCTTTTTCTCCGCTTGCCTTTGCACTACTTGTCTTGTCTGTTTGCAGCATTTGCCTTCTGTCTTGTGTCTTTGCACTTGGTAGTAAGCGCAACTAGCTTACCTTATACATTGTATTTCAGTAAATGCTTGTTTTCTGCCTCCGGAATGGTCGCTTGGTTCCGCCCATAAACCGTTAGCCCTAACCCATATAATTTCCCCATACTGTATACAGTAGGTCTCCGCACACGCACCCACAAAGGCGGTTTCAGGGACCGGACCCCTGCTTTCCGGAGCACTTTCTAGAAATTCGCCCCCTACATGCTGACCATACCGTCATGTACGTTCGGGATGAACCATATTCTGAACCAAATTCTGAATCATGTGCGGAGACCTAGTGACCAGGGACTTTTCCCACACCCAAGATTTGCACTGATCTTGTCTTCGAGTTACAACATTGAACTGGTTAAATGTAATGGAAGGTATATCCCTAGTAATCAATTAAAACTCATAACTAGTACTTGTAAAATTGGGTGTATCAATTCCACTTACATCCCATTACCACCTATTCAGCTTGAAATGGAAGTTTTTTAGGGCACCCCCATTGCACCTCCAACTTGGTGGCTGGCGTAGGTGGAGGTCCTCAACACTTGCCCACGTGCCTCCAAGGAGGCTGCCAAACAAGGGATGGCGTTATTTCACCCCGGCGAGCGTGGCTCGACGCCCCAGCCTCGTCGGAGTAAAAGGCTCGGTGGCTGGGCCTGAACCCGCCAGCCTGCTGCCCGGCTGCTGACTGTAAAATTTCTCAACCGCCCGCTTGGTCTTCCTCCGCCAGCCCGGGCTCCCTCTCCCGCCCGGTCTCTCCTCCTCCCTCCAATCGCCCAACGTCTCGCACCTCGCACCTCAGAGCCTGCACCTTAGGGTTTGGAGGGTTTGTGTGACTGCAGCTTAGGGTTCAGGGTTTTCTGTATCGGAGGTGTACGTCGTGTGTCTAGAGTGCCTCCGCCGCGCTTCCTCTTGAGTGATGCAGCAATTTGGATTTTTGGTTTAGGGTTTGAGTGTTGGGGGCTTATGAACAATGTTTGTGAGGGCTGCGAGGAGGCCCGGCGCGAGAGGTCCTAGGAGGCGCGGCGGGAGGATGAGACCTCTGTGAGGTGCGACGGCGCGAAAGGGCTGTGAGGCGCTGCGGCGTGAGAGGGTCTGCGGGAGGACGAGAGCTATGTGAGGCTCTGTCGGCGCCTCAGTGTAGCGAAGGCGCGAGAGGGCTGTGAGGCGCTGCGGCCAGAGAGGGACTGCGGGAGGACGAGAGCAGCCGAGGCCTTGAGGCTTGAGAGGGTTTTTTTTTGTGAGAGCGCTGAGGCGGTGCGCTGTGAGGCGGTGCGGCTTGAGAGGGTTTGTTGGAGGATGAGAGCTGTGTGAGGCGCTGCGATTTAGAGAGCGCAGCGCAAGCGCGAGAGGGCTGCTGTAAGGCGCTGCGCCGCGAGGGGTTTGTTGTTTTCGCGCGTTTGCCGGAGGAGATCGTTGGTGGGCGGCGGAGGCGCGGCGCTAGGAGATCTGGGGGAAGAGGCCGGTGCAGCTGGGCGGCGGAGGCGCGGCGCGAGGAGGTCTGCCGGAGGAGGCCGGTGCAGCTAGGCGGTGGACACGCGGCGGTAGGAGATCTGGCGGAGGAGGACGGTGCAGCTGGTCGGCGCGAGGAGGTCTGCCGGAGGAGGCCGGCGCAGCTAGGCGGCGGAGGCGCGGCGGTAAGAGATCTGGCGGAGGAGGCCGGTGCAACTGGTCAGCGGAGGCGCGACGCGAGGAGGTCTGCCGGAGGAGGCTCTACGTAGCTAAGCGGCGGACGCGCGGCGGTAGGAGATCTGGCGGCGGAGGAGCGGCGCAGCTGGGCGGCGGAGGAGCGGCGCGAGGAAGTCTGCACCTAGACGCGATCGCAGGTGGGCGGCCAAGGCGCACCGCGGGGAGGTGTGGAGAGGAGACAATTGCAGCTGGGCGGCGGAGGCGCGGCGCGAGGAGGTCCGCGGGAGGAGGCTGGCGCAGCTAGGCGGCGGAGGCGCGGCGGTAGGAGATCTAGGGGAAGAGGCCAGTGTACGACTCAACTGCAACCCTCCGATCCAAGGCCTTTGAATTGGTAAAACCAATCACAGAACTTCCATCTAAATGTTTCTTCAGAGACAAACTTGGAGATAGCCTCGAACCAGACTCTTTGCTTCCCCCCTTGACTGCATCCTTTTGCCAATGTTGTTGTGCTTGCTCCCTGGCATTTGCCGCGTCCAACCCTGTGTTCCACGGCTCTAAGTAATCTACCCATACGTCCACAACCTGAGATATCTTCAAGGAGTCTAGCACCTCCGGACGTTGGAGATAGCCTCGAACCATACGTCCACAACCTAAGATATCTTCAAGGAGTCCAGCACCTCCGGAAGTACCTTTCTTAAGTCTACAACATTAGAATATGAATGTGCCCAGGCTTTATGCCTTGATTTGGCTCGTTTTTTTGTAATGCGTTTTGGATGGTACTTCCTGGGCTTCTTAAGGCTAGGGCTATGTGATATCATGCATGGTTTTTGTGTTTGAGTGAAGTGATCAAGCATGATTGTTGTTTTGTATTCTTCTGATAATTTCCAACTTCAGCACCTGACGATCTGTTTGTGGTTTAGGATGGAGGGACGGGCAAGCTCTTCCTCTTTTAGAGGTGCTACCTTAGCAGCCGAGGTTGAGCGCAGCACGGGTTCAGGGCTCCTATTAGGATGTTAGGGTCGAATTCACGGCTCCTATTAGGATGTTAGGGTAGAGTTCAGGGCTCCTATTAGGATGTTAAGGTATAATTTAGGGCTCCTATTAGGGTGTTAGGGTAGTTTAGGGTTGGTGGCTTCTCAACGCTAAGTTATTAGGGTTTAGGGTGGTAGATTTAGGATTCTTAGTTGACGCCAAGACACGACGTTGGCACGATGATTCCGAACCTAGACCGCTATGTGAGTACACTACAACCTCTTCTGTTTTGCATGGGATTTGGGTGGACTTAAATTTTTCACCCTCAGGTTTGCAATGACATTTCATTTCAACTAAGTTCATGTTGTTTTCATTGTAGGTTGAGTGTCAGACCACGCTGAACTTGGGCGAATTGTGCTATGATGACGTTGTGGAGGTGTTAAAGCAACGAGCAACTATACTGAAGGAGTCCTCACTCCCTCCGCAGTGGCGACACATAATTCAGACCATTCAGCCGGGTCTTGTCTTTGGGGTAAGCTCTCTACTTATTTTCAGTATTCTATTTTTTCAAGACATCACTTCTTATCTTAGGCTCTCTTGTTTGCAGCTTACTATTCATGGCAAATTTGGGCTGAGAGCGTCATCGTGTGTGAATCGAAGCATCTCCACCAGGATCCAAATCGTAGTGCATACTCCTGGAGTGAGTATGAATACCTGATGGTGGAGGTGAACACCATCTGGCGTCGCAGGAGGCCACAGGGGACGCCAGCAAAGATGAGGAGGACCAAGGTGCCGTTTTATTGTGGGTACTGCAGCCAAGACTTCGTCGATAAATCTACGTTGGGGTACCATCGGCAAGGGCGGCAGTGCAAGAAGTACCCGTACGACGACTTGGGACCTTTGAAGATCTTCCCATCTCGTGGTTTGGATGGGAACAAGGAGGCCAAGACGATCTTCAGGTCATATGGACTTCCACTTCCAGAGGCCATGAGTGGGAAGAAGTTTGCGGCCACATCTTTGGTCGCTGTGCATGACCACGACATACCCATTGTTTGCAGCCAATTCCAGGACAACACAATCCACATTTCGAGCTCCGATGACGATGATCAGCCGTTGACACACTTTGTGCGGAAAAAGCTGTATGGAGAAGGACCAGTTCGTTCGAAGCGGACAGGCCAAGTGAGTGACGTAGACGGTCTGGGAAGCTCAGCACGAGTTGGGAAGGGTCCCACATTCACGAGGCCAGCAGCCACGGCGACTGGTTCTGATGACGCCTTCGTGCTACCTTCACACACTGGCCAGGCCAGCCCACTACTTCGATCACATCTACAGCGAAGTGGGGTGACTTCAACGCGATCACACGGCAGCCCGAGAAGTTCTCCCCTTGGGCCAACGTAGGCGGTGGTTGGTCCTATTTGCGAGACCTCTCCCATAGCTCCAGATGCTGCCCGGGACACTACGGAGAGTCCGGCGGGATGTAAAGACCCTCATTTGGATCCTTTCGAGGGGCATGCTAATTTGGTAACTCCACCACGTGCCCGCAACAACAGGGCGTTGATGTCACGTGGGGTCTCTAGTCCAGACGATGGAGAGGCATCTCCAAGGAGTCCAGCACCTTCGGATAGCCCTACACCTCCGAACAGCCCAGCCCCTCTGACCCCCCCGCCCCTTCCTGAGAGCCCAACACCTCCGCAGGGGACTCATATGACTGCAGCTGCAGGTCTCCGTGCCCGTCATCGAGCAAAGGCCATCGCGGAGGCAGCCGAGAGATTTCCAGAGGTGGATCCGGCCACCATGTCTGTTAGGCCAGGAGCTCCTCCTGGCCTATATCTTCTTGTGGAGCTCACTGAAGACGTTTTCCCCATCGACTTATCTCAGGAGCCGAGTTCTGCTGCCTTAGTGATGGAGGCTCTACATGGAGGGCGTCGTGTAGCAAAGAAGTTTTTTTGTACAGGAGGTGCTATCCATTACGATCTTGATATACAGGTATGGCTTCCTTGTTTCATATGTTTTCAATACTTGGAATGCGCTGATGTATGTTTTAGACCACTGTCCATTTCATAGATGGTCACTGTGGCTTCAGTTTCGTATTGTTCACTTTCTTGGACTTCTTGTTTGTAGGCATCCTACACCGCACGTGACTTGGAGGCCCTCAGAAGTGTCGTCAACGTATTCCAGGGCAAAAATTCGCAGAAGATGGGCGAGGCGATCCAGGCATTTGTGCAACATCCCGAGTATGTTCACGATTTCAGCGTTCGGGTCCAGGAGTATAATTCCAGACTGGAGGAGGTGGCTGCCATGCGTGCCCAGTACGTTGCGTTTGCATTGGAGACCTTTGACCTCGGGGTGGCTATGGACGCAGAGGATGGAGCGTGGTCGTGGTCAAGCTTGTTTCGATTGTTTTCCATGGCACCCATGCCACCTTGTCTACAGCGACCTTTCCAACACACTGAGACTGAATTCAAAGTATTGGTGGCATGGATGTTCGAGGAGGAGCGGCAGAGGACGCTGGAGTTTTATTGCTCACCACTTGCTAGGGCTTTGAAGTTTCTATGTGTTAATGCATACGATTGCAAGGTCCCGTTGATATGTTCTATTTCAGGTCTTGGGCGTGAGAGGTTGGCTGCACGTCACGAGGAAGTGATACTTGCGATGGAGTCGATGTTGCGGTGGGGTCGCATCCTTTTCCCGGCTATGGATACAGGTGATGTCCAGTTCACTACATTTCATGTTGTGTTAGAGTGTGGCCGTTGACCTGGGGTGCTTTTTCCGAAGTTCTTCCATTGGCGACAAATAGTCTTTGTTCACGCCTACTGCGATATGCTCCATTTCAACATGGAGGAACAACTGCAGGAGTTGTGGGTCACTCCGATTGATGGTGTGGTCCGCGAGGTGGATAGCACACGGTTTAGGAATGTTCTCCTGGCTAGAGAGAATGTTGCATTGCAGTATACTTATGGGAGTTTGGAGACCTTGGGAGTGTGGGTTCTTAGTGGCCAGATGCACTTTGATTCGGCGAAGCAGGAGGCAACTGAGAGTGAGGCAGCTCTCCAGTCGCTGTTGGAGAGCATCTTGGTGGACAACTCATGAGCTGATTTCTCTAGCTTGCAACAGTCTTCTCGGTCTTCTAGCGTCAAGGAGGACATTTGTCCGTATGAAGCAGCTTTGGGAGAGTGTGGAGATGAAGGTTCTATTTAGGTGGACATTGGATGGGAGTCAAGTATGGTGCGAGATGAAGGCCACCTGGTTCTACATGGAGGACAAGGCCAGCCTACGACTGGAGATGTTGAAGACTAGGTTGGTTGAGTTGGTATAGTTCATTTGAAGATGCCTTTAGGGATACGTTTTTCAGACATTGACATGAGTTTTGTATCCGACATGTTTCGATTAGATTTTTTAGTAGCCTTTCAAAGACATTGACATCCATTTTGTTTCAGACATGTTTTCATCAAGATATTGTGGTTCCTAAATCATATTGTGTGGTCAGGCTCATACATTTTTTTATATACTATGCACATTATGAAAAATTTCACATATTGGCTATGTATGACCTCCAATTACATGACTTGTTCTTTAATATTGAATGACATTGTTGCGTCCTGCACCTTTCATGCTTATGTTAGATTTTTGACTTTGTTTCATTTATAATTTCAAGTGTTTAGCTTCAAGAAATTTTGCCGCTTCAACCTTCTAATGTTTGTTTATTTTTTATTTCTTTTCCTTCCCAAATCATCCATTGTTGAACGGTTTTTTTTTTTTTTTTTTTTGGGTTTTTTTTTGTTGCATTATTTTGTTTCCTCATCTTCTTTGTCGTGTATGTTATAATTCCTTCATATATATTGTAGGTTCTTTTTTTCCACTTGTATTTTCAATTTCTTAGATTGTTTACCATTTTTGGGTTCCACAATTTCTGCCCTTATTTTTTCTTCATAATGTCAACAATCCATAATGAAGTTATTATTTTGCATTTTTCCTCTTCATTCAACGTCAACCACAGTGTATTACATAGATTATGAAATTGAAATCACCATTAAATAAGGCGTTTTGAACGTGGAGGACACCATTAAACATGGAAATTGACATAGAGAAACACTTCATGTGAACATTAGTATACAAGGAAAATAGTTAGGCCGAAACACTGAACCTGGCTGATCTGTCCATAAATGACAAGCCTCCCTAAATTCCGTTAGATGAGATAAAATCATATTCGAAAATGGCCGTATGTAAGGCCTGTTTGCCTGCCCTCGACCTCTCTTGGATGTAGACCCTGCCCATCCTCTACTCAACTCGCTACAAGCCTTGAAATGCCTCAAATTCTTACTTCGTTCGTTGACTTGAAACGAAGTTTGAGATGCCGGGTGTAGAAGCCCGAGGTCAGCCCGTACCTTCAAATTCAGAACGTTCCCTTTTGCCTCTTGTACATTAGCAAGAATATGTGACCTCAATTCCACGTCTTCCTCCGCCAATTTCTCAATTTCTTGCAAGGCACTTTTAATGTCCACAAGCAACTTTTGGGGATTAGCGATGTTGTGAACACCGGAAACCCTGTCAAGAACATTAGCTTTCTGCTCTGGAGCACCGCTGTACGCTAGGCTAAGACCGGCAGGACTGCAAACAAGACCAATTGTACCCCGTAGAGACCCGCCATACCTAATGATTGTTGCGTCCTGCACCCCTGCATGAATCATCTTGAATACCTTCACAACATGTTTGCACATGTTTCTACGCATTCCCAATGGACATGAGCACTGCGCCCAATCTGTCCTCGCACTTGTCACCACCCAAATAGCTAGGAAATTCGTTTGGCTCGCGACATATGCAATGTCGAGTTCACGGTCTATACAAACGTGGTCGTCAGGGATTTCGCGTGTCCGAATTACAGCACTAGCGACCATGCCTTCTGCCTTGCCATTTTTTATAAATCCGAACAGCTTACACTATACAGCGTACCAATAATGCGTCAAAACATCTATGACTAGATGGTAGACCAACCAGTCGATCCGACGCCCGTCAAAGCGTGACCTAGAGCTTGCCAAGATGAACTTCAAGTTCCCGCGATAACTTTCCACTGCAGTGTTCGTATCTTGATTAGCATGTGGAATATTTCTATATCATGTAACCCACATGTGGATTTCAGGGATCCAATGCTTCTCGAAGTAATTGAGGAAAGAGCTTGCTCCCGGATATTTAGTTCGCAAGCCCTGAAACCTGTCAAAAGATGCCTGCACAGCTGCTTCCCCTTGTAATATGCCACTACCGTACATGAGGTCAGCACATTCCTGCAACACTAACATACGAACGTAGTTGGCCTTAATTTTTTGTGTGACTTGTTCTAGCCAGGCCTTCCGAACATGCCAGAGTCATAGGTAGATTTTGACGGTTTTGTCCCCCTGTCCTTGGTGGCCATCTATAAGAGGCCAGACCTTCCTGCAAAACATCCGGTTTGAATGTGAACAAATTTGAAATGGAACTACCCTGAAGGTCACAACAATACTAGCGCAGGGATCATGTTTACCTGATGGCATTCAATTTTGCCTGGTCATTATCTGTTACTACAGCATTCGGTCTCCAATCTGACTTAATGGCCACACATCTGGCATTCAGTTTTTTCAACCATACGACAACGTCTTGTTGGCGAGACTTCCCCTATATTGTGAAGGCCACAGAAATACCTTGCTCCGAGTCGTCAAACACCATAATTGTATAGAGCGGGTACTATTGGACATGACACAAATAAGATCAGAAAAACTTTCACCAAATAAAGCCTGAAATGCACATAGTCTGCGGCGGATGTGTTACCTTAGGCTCGTTTGTTCCAAACGTTGCATCAATCAACGAGCTCGTTTGTGGCCATGACGGACCATCATTTCTAATTGCCATTCAATTTGGATGGCCAGACAAAAAGGATCGTCATTAGGAGGGGGATCGTTCAGATCTATGTTGCCAAACTCGTTGTAGTGATAGAAAGACTCCGGGTTGGCGTCTTTCCACATACGTACACTTAGGGCGTCACGAGGATGCTTCTCCCATAGTTCCTTTGCCAACCCCTTCGCGATGTTGTGGACATCTGCAGGCAACACAAATGTATCTCTTGTGGCCGGCAAGTTCAATTTTGCACAGCGAAGTACCTCAATCTTATGGTCAGCCATGACTTGTGCTGGAGATTTGCCACTCCTCAATGCCTTTAGAATCCAGTCCATGGTGGCCTTTGATAGCCGCCCGGATAAACCAGCTCTTTGGCCGCCAAATTCTATGACGTGGCATGGTCTCCCATCCTTGTTCACGTGGTCCATGCAATGGAAGTGGATAGTGCACAAGGATTCATCAAGTACAAGTTGTTTGGCCACGAAATAACATTGACAACCGCGTTTGATAGACATACCGGTTTGAATTTTTCCAATACGATTGTTGCGTCTCGGTGTTTTGGCCCCATCAATCAACTTTTGAGCCTCAAGAAGTCTAAGTTCAGCATCATGGGTAGTACTCATCTCATCAACATCTTCTTCCACCACTTCAATGTTCAGGTCTAGCTCTGTCTCTGTCCTCGACGGCTTTGTTGCCCTGGCAGCAAGCTTCGCTCATTTGTCGACCAACTTCTGTGCCCGTTGAAGAGCCTTTTTCCCATTCGTAGAATTCCGCCGCAACATCAAAGTGTCGGCAAATACCTTTTGTACCTCTACTTTGTATTGATTTGAACGGTCTTCTGGACCGTATTGGCAGGAAAACCTTCAACCAAAAATTCAAATGGTAATATTTCTTATCAAATAATAGCCATAAATAACCATTAAATATGCAAAAGATAAGACGACTTACTTGATTTCCTGAAGGGCCGATTCAGTTCGCACTTGTGTCCTCTCAATGCCCTCCCTGTCCTTCTTCAAATTGTTGTAGGTGTCCTCAACGAACGTACACGGAAATTGTCTTCTGGTCATTTCCCCTTCGACAAAATCTTGAAGTCGGTCCCAGCGTATTGTGGCCATCTGAACGGTTTTTTGTATTCCGTCTCTATGATTTATCTTAGGCTTCCAGACCAGATTTGTTCGGTCGAAAGGTCCAGGTGGTGGAAACTGAACAATCTTATGAACCTTTTTATAAATATTCCTCCACGAAGGTTTGTTGATAACATCAGTAGGTGTTGCGCCATTTGTGTGTACTACAGGTAGAACATGACTAGAGAATGGAACTTCGTCTGTTTTGAGAGCATGGCTAGGGTTAGGAACGTCTAGAATGTGGCCAGGAACAGAAACTTCGTCCAGTCTTGGAACGAGGCCAGGGCTGAGAACGTGCCCGCTTGGCTGAGCAACACCGGGAGTTTCAACATCAACAGGCGGGTTCGCGACATCAACAGAGGAAAACGGAACATGGGCTTCTGGCCTTCGGGGGTGTTCACTTGGAGGTTCAACGAGGCCAGGAGGCATTGAGGGGACACCACAAGGCTCTATGTTGTTCTCAAATGGATTCGGAATAGGGCTAGTTGGATCTGAAAGGAGGCCAGGGGGCATTCGTATATCATGAAATGAGTTCGAAGCAGGGACAGATAGATCTGGGATGGGGCAGTGAGGCAGTTCGTCGTGTCCACTGGTGTTTCGAACCAGACTACAAGAACGTGGTGTGTGGCCAGGGTTACGAATGTGAAGAGCGTTATGGAAGAGGCCAGATCTGAGGAGGAGGTCAGGCCTTGGAACATGGGCAGGCCCAGGATCTAACATATTCTCATTCAAAGGCGTATGCGCGAGATCAGGCCTGTGAACGTCAACCGAATAGAGAAGGTGCTGTGACGATTGCAAAGGACAGACATAGGTATTCTGATTTGGGTCGGAATACTCCCAAGACCACATGTGAGTTTCATCTCCACTCCCTAAATCCACGCAATCTGTATTCATGGACAGCTGACCTACAACGTGGACATCCAAACTTTGCCCATGGACATGTGATCTATGGACCTCGCTTTCCATTAGACTCTCCTGTCCTACGCACTTCAGATCTACAATTTCTCAAACCTTGTTTTTTAAACACAGACTTGCCAATCCGTATCTCCAAATACGTAGTACATGAAGGTGCTCCAGTAAACCATAAACATGCAAAAGACGATGAGTAAACTTCTGAAATCACCCTAAACCCTATACAATCTCTCTTCAACGCAGTAGCGTACACCAAGGAGATCAAGGAAGAAGTTGAGAGGTCTTCAAAGCAATTTCAGGAGAGTATATCCTTGCAAAACCTAGGTTCATAAAGTATGAAAACGACATGAAGACATCACCCTAAACTCTCACATCCCTCTCAAAAACCATTTGTAAAGAAACACGAAAGAGAACATCAACGTCCACACACACAACTTGAACCATTCCAAACCAAACATACACATTGATGGGGTGGAGGCGTTGGAAGGTGGCTGCAAGCTCTGAATGTGGGAGGCGAAAAATGTGGCGGCGCCATCATGAGGAAACTGCCCAAAAAAAAAAGCACGGCGTTCCGGAGGGAGGAGGAGAGACCGGGCAAGAGAGGGAGCGCGGGCGGGCGGGTGGAGGAAGACCGGGCGCGCGGTTGAGAAATTTTGCAGTGAGCAGCCGGGTAGCGGGCTGGCGAGCTCAAGCCCGGCCACCGAGCCTTTCACCCCGACGAGGCTGGGGCGCCGAGCCACGCTCGCCGGGGTGAAATAACGTCATCCACCTTGCAGGGCAAGCAGTCACACGTGTGACGAGGCGTTGGTGGGATACCACTTGGCATTGATTGCCACCGGGCTCCAACCAACCTAGGCTAGGACCACTCAGGTTGGAGTTTCGGTGGCCATGCCTTAGTTAGAAGCCCTTACTTTTGGTTGGTGCTCATGGAGTGGTTACCTGTAGGCGGCCACTGGCTAAACATGGTAGCACACTTTAAAATTAAAAAATGAAATCACTTGAGTTTAAATTGTAATTCTATTGCTATTACCGCTAAATATATGTATTAATATTTGTTCTATCTATTTTTGCACCTTGCTTAACCTATCTCTTATGGAGGGGTTCACCCTAACCCTTTAAGGACAAGCAAACTTTGGACAATGGGAAAATCTACGAGTGTCATAGATCATAAACATCATCAAGGCAGCGGATACATTTCACTTTCCATCCATGGTCGCTCGTCCTCAAATCATAGTGTTTATAAATTATTGTGTTTGAAGTCAACATATATTGGTAGGATGTACTACTCTACCAAGCAATAAAATCTCACCAAAGTTTCCATTGAGGAAATGGACTAGGTTCAAATTTGCACTTCGTTAACAGCTATGCATGAATACACAACACATGAAGTAATATTTATTCATAATTTCAAACGGATTTTTATCTATTGTCTACTTGATTGTATATGAAGATGTTCCAAAACTGATACAAATCAAAACAAAAGTCTTACATACGATTAGGGATATCAACATTCACAAAACATTGAAGAGCCTATTAGACAAGAATCCTAGACGAGAATCGTTAATCAAAGATTCTCTGGAGACTGAGCTTCGTGGATTCGTTTCACACTCTGATATCTCGTCCATGCGCGTCCGCTCCGTCGACGATACAGCCCCTCGTGGACGAAAACTTGGGCTGCAATCACGGAGACGACGAAATTGTCACCGAGAGTGATGCAACGAAGTTATTACTTGAGCTTCGGGGATTGAGTAGCCTCCAAGAATTCCGAAAGTCCCAATGCACAGCAACTGACAGTCCTCGCAGCCATTCTTCTGCAGCTTCTTCGGTGCTGGATGAGCAGCTTCTCGTTCTTCTGCTCCAGTTTTTGGGATTCATGGGTCTGCGGAACGCCTTCCACATGCTCGAGTGTAGGTTCTGTAATTGCACGAGAGTTTCCATTCTCTGATGCTCTTTCTGTTTGGGGCTGTCCAAGTTTGATACGTTGGCGTTCTGCACATCGGCAGGGTTTGCAATGTGGTAGCGGACCTTTGTTGGCGTTTGGGTGAGTAGAGTTGCGCGGCATGATGATGCTACCCGTTGCCAAATTGGGGACACTTGTGTTGAGGACTATGAGCAAGCCGCTGGCGAACAGGTTGAAGAAGCAGGCGTCGCATCACCAGCGCTTCCGAGAGATCATTATTAACTTCGCACAGGTGAGGTCTACCTCTAGAGTTCAGGGGTAATTGCGCTCATCCCAGTACTGCGGTGCCATCAGAATCGTTTCGAGGGAGGACGAGTCTTTTCGAGAGCAGTAGGATGTAGGGTTTGGGGAGCGGAGAGATTTGTGTTCTGATTAGTGCTTTTTGTTGCAGTTGTTTCTACAATTTGTACGAGTACCGTGATGTTATTAGGTTTAGATGCGGTTTGAACGATTTCTTTCAAATCAGTAGCAATTAGGGTTCGAGCAGCAGAGTAGCATCCCTCAGAGGCAAGCTTAGAATTCAGCTTGGTGCAGGAAATTGTGCATGAACGAGGCTTCCGTGCGCGGTTGTGGTGTAGTTTTGGGAGGTTGAATTCTGTGTAAGATTTCAAGTTTTAGCATCTTATGGTTGTTAGGTGGCTGGTGAATTCTGCAGGCGAATCACAGATTTCAAGTGAACTTGCAAAGGCGGATATACAGCCATGCGACTAATGTGGAGATCCGGCCGCTGAATGAGGAGAAGGCCGTGCAGGCTGCAGCTGACTTTATTGGGGAGGCGTTCATTTTTACTGTAAGCCAATTGCAAATCATAGCACTGTTCAGACCATTCAGTAAGTTCCTGGAACGATGGGCACGTTGATCAACTTAAACTGAATTTGTCGTTATATGTCCTGCAGGTTGGTGGAGGTGTTGTCATTTTTGAAGTTCAGCGAAGCGCTCGTTCTGATGCTCGGAAAGAGGAAGCTCGGAAACAAGAGTTGGAGGTAATATTCTCCTTACCAATATGATCATATCTTTTCATGAAGATTCAATTCCAGTGCAGTCTGTATGATGTGTTTTACAGCAGAATTTGAATTCATCAACGAGTCTGTTGTAGGCGCTGATGAGAATAGGTTGTGTAGAGCTGTATATTTGGCATGAAGCTCCAAATTATAGACATAGTAGCTCACTAGAACCACATTGGTTTAAACTCCAACTTCTTCTCGCACCTCGGACTCATCAGAGACGTTGTATTTGTCCTTAGAGTTATTTTATGAAGTCACCCAAAGTTTGAAGAAGATACCCCTCTTTTTCAATTTTCATCTGAATCAAAAGCAACTCCAAATAGCTCGTAGTCAATCTAAAATCAGCTCAAAAGAGAGAGCGGCTGCTAATATTCATCAGGGTATCTTATGCAAACACTTTCTTCACCCTCATACACGACTGGAACTACCTTAACTTGAGTTTAGAGACCACGAAACTCTTCCATGGATAGTAAGGATTCTATTTGAAAGTTTTCTATACGCTGAGGGTATGTTATATAACTATTTTGTGACAGGACTTGAGGAAGCGCGATGAGATAGTAGCAGTGGAGCTGGACACGCTCCGTGACCGAGTGAGTGAGCTGGAGAAGATGTTGAGGGGAAGAGGCTTCACAAGTTGGCTTCCAGGAGCTGCAAAACAGGACTCAGAAGAGAAGGGCCACATTCGCACAGTGTTTCCTCCCAGCTCTCCGGAGCCTCAAGCAGCCACACATTAACCAAGGTAGTGTTCGAGTTGTGCTCGTGTGAACATTGGGTTTAGAATTAATAGAGTCTAGGGAATTTGTAAGTGCCTTAATTATCTTCCCATTCAGTTGGGTCTGCGGCTATCAATCCCAGTACGTCCACTTTCAAGAATACTTGCTTTTTAGGATTCAGGATCAGAGTTTTAAGCTGTTTATTTTGACTTGGTGACATGATTCTTTCAAACTTATTGTATGCGCTGTAAATCATTTTTCAGCGTTGTAAACTAGCTACAGCTGAAAGATGTACAGTATCTTACCTCAAGGATTAGTCATGGATTTAGACCTTGTTTAGTGCAAACATTTGACACAGAGTGAAGTCAAAGTCTGTTGATCCACTCAATGCATAGAAGAAATGAACCATTTGCTTGACTTCAAAGAGTATAATATTTTAATCCATGTGGTCAAAGTTTATGGAATTTTGAGAGTATGTTACTTAATAAGTCTTATTTGAGATCCCATGGTTAAAACTAGAAATAAAAGTTTTTGTTTCCTTCTTTATTCATTGTACTAGAATCCAATAACTTTGAAGTGTTTTTGGTGTGAAACTATTATGGTACCTTAGGGGTTAATATTATAATTGTAATATTTATATTACCTATGTCTTGGCATTTATAAGTTTTTGAATTTTTATGATAACTTATGCTTCTTTTATTATAGTTGTTCTGGGTGTTCAATTTTTTTAATTCTTATTATACTTACTACCCGTATCCATTGGTCTGGTTCAGACACCCCTTGTACAAACCAATTTTCTTTTTAACACAGTGGTTCAGACACAATGGGTATCACTTAGGTATTACATAAGTATTGCCTAGATATTACAAGGGCATGACCTTGGCATTCCATGGATATCACCTTAGACAAATATTTTATATTTTTCAAAATTTTTAGGCATCCTCCATTTTGAATTAATTATGTACAAATCCAAAGAATGCGTAGGGTAGTATACTCATCCATTGTTGCCAACCGGTAATGTAAGTTTAGATAAGGTAACTAAAATTGTAATAGTAAAACTTAAGTCCTTGTCCTTTAGCAATTGATGATTTGAAGTATCATAATTACAGTGGAGTTTATTTCCAAATCTCATCTCATTTCATATAATAAAAAGGCCTATGGGTATCATGTGATACCTAGGTGATACCTACCATAGGAGGTCACGCATACATGGCATTTACCTTTATTATTTTACTTTTTAAAAAAAAAATTACTAGAAATGAGTAAGTATATTAGTCTCTCTATCTTTTATATAATAAAAGCCCTATGAGTATCACCTAGGTATCACACCATAGGACACAACAACATGTAGCACTTACTTTTATTATTTTAATTTTACTTTCAATTTTATAATTTTAGTTGCCTTACCTAAACTTACACTATCATTGGGGGCAATGGGTCAGTATACTAGACTCTCTATATAAAAAGTGTGGAAACAAATATTAGAGATACCACGGTAATAGTGGCTACTTGTTTGGGAGATAAGTGAGATATTTCCAAAGGACTTAACTTGGGACAAGGATTTTTTTTACTTATACTTTTACAATTTAGTGACCTTATCTAAACTTACATTTTAGTTACCTAAACTTACATTTTAGTTACCTGTTGTCAAATAGTAGTCTCTAGATATATTAAAAAACGTCATATTCATCAAATTGAGATATTTCAGAGTCTGAAACGAGTGACCTTGAACTTCACTGTAGCAGGGAATGGAAGTCTCAAACTTTGTGAAATGTCTCACTTTAACAAATATGACCATAAAAAGTGATTTGTATGTGCTCAAGCTTTAAGGCTCCACTTGAAAAGTAAAAGTATATACTAAAGTAGAAAAGAACTCATTGTTGTGTATACACATAGAAAATATAATAGGGCTTAATTAATAGGCTTAAATTGATATTATTTTTAATGGTACAGTAGAACTCATAGGTAAATGCATGGGATACTTGATAATTTTAAATATATTTTGTTTCAACTTGTCAAATATGTAAGTGCTTGGATGGAAAAGAGGTAAAAATTGTTGAATTTTTAAAACATGTTTAAATTTATTTAAATTTATTTTTTAATATTCTGATTTTAAATTAAATTTTATTGTAAAGGTACGTGGAGTTGCGAGAACCTTGAAACCTTAAGCCCTAATCATGTATATAGGTTTCAACTAATTATGCTTAAGATTTTTTGATAGCTTTTTTGTGATTGTGCCAAGGAGTCCTATGCATTGGGTTGCCATTGAGGTCATTGAATCTATGAGCTTAATTTAGTTTGAAAAATGTAGACAGATCTTCATCATGTGTTGGAATGTAGGCATGGTTTTATTGAGCATGCTATTTGATTACAACAGATGTCCGACCGGATTATTTGCATGGGCAACTTGGTGATAAATACAAAGGCTTTTTTTTTTGCTGAAGAGCTCAGGGATCGACCAAACTTCTTGGATGATCTTCTCAGGTAGTGTCTTGAAGCTCGGGTATTAACTTTTAAACATCCCTATATTTTTGCACCTTTTTTGTAAACGTTCTATCTTGAAATGGGTTCACTCAGCAGTCAAATTACTAGTAATGTGTGGTTTAGGTTTGTGGGCCAATTGCTCTAGTAAAACTTACTTGTTTTATAGGCATCATGTGGTGGAGATGACTATTTGTTTGGTAGCGCATTACAAACGCTTGAAAATTAGAATGGTTTGCAAGTATGTTCAACTGCCAACTCCATGTTTATTCGGAATGGACAAAGGTTCTAGTATTTTTACACTGATTTGACTCTACATTTTCTACAAAACATTTTTAGGGTTTTTTCTACAGCTTTTGAAGAAGGGTACAAAATGATATTGAGGTAATGTTCTGAACGTGATGAAAGGTATGGCAATATATTCATGATAAATACCTGTATGCATAGTGAACATTATTAGTGTAGTAAAATACATGATAAATACCTGTATGCATATGATTTTAGTGTTGGTTATGTAACAATTCATTGCAAGTCACCCAAATCTCGCCACATGTCAAAAGCAAACCTTCCATGTTGGGCTGATTTTTTGAAGGTTGGTTTTTCAAATGATGATTTCGGGGGCAATTTTGTCCAATTTGAGAGTTTTTGGTGCCTCTCTAAATTGATTTGAAAAGACTCTTCCAATGGCACCTTACCTATCTTCAAATTCGTCTTAAATAAAATGTTATAGCAAATATTTTTGTGCAGATTTCTTAAGTTTTGGTTGAAAGTTTGAGGAGGCATATCTTTATCAATTTCGCACCAATTCTATCAAGTGAAGTGACCAGCTTATGTGTTTTTTCAAGAAGATTCCATCAGTATATGGTACATTTTCTAATTCGTCGTAATGCAAAAGTAATGAGCAATTTTGTTAGGTTGATTTTTTTGACATTAAACACTAAATGTAAACAGACATTTAGTGAAAGTCAGGTCATAGGGGTAGTTACACTATTGGTGCCATAACACTAATGAACATTATTAGTGTAGTTTTGATTGAAGTCTTTGTATCATTGAGACTTAGTAATATGTGGTACAAGAAAGGATCAAATAATGCTTTTATAGGTTGTTTTACTATGTCTATGGGGATATCCATATAATGTACTACACAACTGACGAAAGTTTTAGTTGTGAACGTTGTTATGTTGCATAAACAATGTGAAGGATGTCGGAGGAAGCGGAACAATGACGTCCATGAAATGTTCAACGTAGCAGGCTTAAGAGACGGGTGAAGACATAAGACTATAAACGGCGTCATCACTCTCCTTAACAACATTTAGTATGTAGTTTAGATAGATTCAGATGCAGGGGAAACATCTTGTAAAGCTGTATGGATATGTAGTAAAAGTTCCTTTCAATGATTGGAATTTTTGTATGTGATTAATATAAGTGTGAAGTGTTTATGTCATGGTTTGTGTAGGTGCAATTTGGACAGTGTGATCCTTTTTACACCTTTATTATGTCGTTCCTAGGTTTTGAATTGCAAGTTTTTAAAAGATTGTGAGAAGTTGGCCCAATTGATTTAGGAATTTCAAAATACAAAATGATATCCCGGATTATAAAATATTATGGGCGGAATATTTGTAATATTATAATTTCAAAAAATAATTTAAATTGTACAAGAAGATCAACGGTCCGGGAAGAACCCAGAGGAAACGACGACGACAATGTCTCGCGAGCACAAATTTGACGCCGACAGGTGTCGGAGCTCCATTTGTTCCCAATTCTGTAATCACAAAATGAGATACATCGCGAAGGCGACACATGGCATGTCCAAACAAGGTCTTGTAGGCGAGGATAAATAGGGGTAAGTGGAAACTACCAGAGGGTTAAAGTAAAGACCAAAGATTACTATGGCGAAGGGGAGCGAAATCTGAAGGTGGCTGGTCCTCGGCCAACCCCTTAGAGCTTCTACACCGCGGACGAGGATCCCGGAAGACCTACCCGGTTTGGGAGGTCCGGGTGGCATGACCCCTCCACCGCGGGCCCGGGATACTCTTCACCGGAATATCATATGGCTGATTTTTCGAGATCAACGGAATAATCTTGTCATATGGCGGCATCCCTCAAATTTTAACCGGTTGGGTTAACGAACAAAGAGTTGACACGTGGAGATCACACAGTTCTCGGCGCCTTGCTATGGCGGTCTATAGGGTTTCAAAAAAATTTCACCGTTTTGCGGTGCATGATTGCACCGACTGCATCACTCCGGGCCCGCATTCCAGATTCTTTTGCGGCCATATTACCCCGGTTTCCAAGGCCCCCAAGTGGAGATGCTCTTAGTAAGTAGACGGGACGTAGGAGATGTAATCTGTAGTCCCTTGGTTGCCAGCTAATCACAGGGGTTGTTTCATGCTGTTTCATCGACTAGCATGAATTATGTTGTTAACTTGAAAAGTTGGATGCGTGAACTTCACTACACCGTTCCGTGAATATAGTGTAGACTAGACTATTTGAAATTTCCTACACTAATTGAAAATTTACATGCAATTGTTGACTGACACACTTGCTTGAGAAGAAATACCCAATCAGAACTTGGCATGCACATGCTTTGATGGAAATTAGTGTGAGTGATCTACTGTATATCAATAATCCCTCTACACTATATTCAGTGTTTAGTGTAGAGTATTTTGTTGCATGTCAATCGGCCGTGTGAGTGAGAATTTCTCCTTCAAGTAACTTATTCCATGTAAGTCTTATTCCAGGTACGGTACTACGAGCCCATTGATCACCTGCGTGCTTTGCACCAGTACCCTGCCTGAATGGGCTCGGGCAATGTCGGTGCAACATTCAACTAAACCTCTGTCGGAAGCCATCGGATGCTTATTCGCAAAAGCAATATCCTTTTCGCCCTTCCATGTACACCACCGCCTTCCATTCAGGTCATGATAATAAGGGAGTTAAGCGAAATCTCCAGAATTCCGATGAAGTCCGGTGGGATGGCCGGAGAGCTTGCTCGGGCAATTATCTGAACATAATTGGCTGACGAAGCTGAAACACGGAGCTTGCTCAGGCTGTTTGATGTGAGTGGTGAGATGGATCAACAAACACTGACGTATCACACACGGGTTCTCGGGTCGAGTGCAGTCGACCAAGCCCACGACCCTCCCGTCCACCGAACAACAGACATACAAATTGTGGACACCTTGCGCAAATCACGCCCCAATTCAACAACTTCCCCGTCCAGCGCGTGTCAAGTCAGGCTCTCCTTCGCTACGGCTTGTTAGATAGTTAGTTAGGTAGTTAGGGTGCCACACAGCGTGACTCAGTCGACTCCGCTTCTGGGGATAAGTTTTAGCCAGGTGCGGCCCCTCGGACTGTGAGTCCAGTGACAAGCTTGCGTGAGGACCGCGTAAAGGCAGGCAGGCAGGCAGGCAGCACCTTTCTGTTTGCCAAACCCACCTGTTTTGCTTTCCACCAGAGTCTAGTAGATTTGGGTAGGGTTTGATAGATTTGGGTCGTTTCGATGTTTGGGATTCGCACCCGAATTCAGCCATTGCGTTGGTGTTGTTTGAGAGATTGGCATTGGGATACAAAAACGATGATCACCTGTATTGACGGTGCCAAGGAAGATTCAAGCTCCAAAGCTTCGTCGAGTTTGCAATTCTGAACCTTAGACATCTGAGGTGTCCAGCTTCAATTTGCGATGAGTGTGAAAGAGATGCCCACCTTTGCGCGTCTGAACCACACCTATGGAGTCTCGTTTCTGCTGCTCTTGCTGCTGGGCTACTTCACACAAGGGCTGCGATGCTTCCCCTGGGTGGCCATGAGCTACTGGTACAAGGACACCCTCAAGGTAACATCGTCTTCTTCTTCTTCTTTTCTTCTGGTCGTGTTTTTGGGGCTGCAATTCTGAGACTGTGCGACCATCAGGTGGATCCCGGCCAGATGCAGTTCCTGATGTCTACCGCGGCGCTGCCCATGGTCGCCAAGCCCATCTACGGCATCGTCTCCGACTCCGTCTACATCCGCGGCGCTCACCGCGTGCCCTACCTCATCATCGCAGGTGAGTATTTAGGGTTTGATGTGTCAATTCTCGACGATGAGGCATGCGCATTGATCGTGGGTCCGATTGCAGGTGCGCTTCAGCTGTTTGCTTGGACCGCCATCGCCGTGCACTCCGGGGCGTCGTCCTCGGCAGCCGTGTTGACAATCTTCCTCACCGTCACCAACATCGGAGCCGCCATTGCGGAGGTCGTGAACGACGCTATGATCGCCGAAGCTGCCAAAAACAAAGCTGGTGCACAGCAAGGTCGGGATCATGAATTGTGTATCCATGTGCATTCACATGTTTGGAGCAATTTATCAATGCTCCAGAAGCTTGAATGGATACACATAAGATTTTCTTTATGTAGTACTCATTTGTGTACTCATGTAGCAACATAAGGGTCCGGCTCTCATAACTCGTGTACTAATGCTTCAGAAGAATACATGTACGACCTTCTCTATGTAGCATCGGGCTTAAAGTGCTTCCGTTTTGTGTCTGCAGGTGAGCTCCAGTCGTTTGCCTGGCTAGCCATGGCCTCAGGCGGCGTCGTGGGAAACCTCACCGCCGGGTACGCCATGAAGATCCTCAGTCCGCAGGCGATGCTCTCCATCTTCATCACGCTCGTCGCTGCGCAGCTCTTCCTAGCGCTCACAGTGAACGAGCGCTCCATCACAGACGCATCCCCTGCAATTCACAAGAAGACGGATTCAGATCCACACTCAAAGCCCACCGCCGCTGCCGCGATGCGTGACCAGATCACCAAGCTGAAGGAGTCGCTCCAGCGCCCCGAGATCTTCAAGCCGCTCCTGTGGTTCCTCTCGTCCTACGCCGTGATCCCCGGCCTGGGGAGCGCCCTGTTCTACTACCAAACGCAGCACCTGCATCTGGGCGCTTCCGTGCTCGGTCTTTCGCGCGTCGTGGGGCAAGTGGGGCTGCTGTTCGGGAGCTTCCTCTACAACAAGTCGCTCAAGGACGTGCCCATCCGGCGCATGTTCGCGACAGTGCAGGTGCTGCTCTCGCTGTGCATGCTCACCGACATCGTCCTCGTGAAGCGGATCAACCTTCTTCTCGGGGTTCCGGACAAGTGGTTCGTGCTCGGCGCGTCCGCGTTTGTGGAGGGGATAGGCCAGTTCAAGATCCTGCCCTTCATGGTGCTGCTGGCCAAGCTGTGCCCACCCGGAAGCGAAGGCTCCCTGTTCGCGTTCTTCATGTCGGCGCAGTGCCTGGCGAGTCTGACCAACGGCTACCTGGGCGTGGGGCTGGCGTCGTGGCTTCACATCTCGGCGAAGGACTTCTCCGGGTTGCCTCTTGGCATCCTCATTCAGGCCTTCTTCGCGTTGCTGCCGGTGCTCTGGATCGGGCTCATTCCTGCCGAACCGAAACTCGAAGTGGAGAGAAAGAAAGAGCTTTAGAAACAGGTAATCGATTTCAGGTACGAACTTCTTTCCAGGATGATGATGATCTGTATTATACTTTTACTCTACAGGGCGTTCTTTATTTCTATGAACAGATTGGGCAGGCGAGTTTTCTGATCTCAGGGTGCTGTACGCGATTGATGAACTGAGGTCCCATGCGTCCTGAGTTTGGTGGTGTGCGGATTGGAAGATATATTCAGGAACCAGGGCCACACTCAAAGTAGGGAGTAGTACTAATGAGGAGTGCGATATTCCCGAAGCAGGGAGGAACCATTTTTTGTAATGTAAATGATGCCTACATGCTGTATTATGATGTTGTAATCATTCAGACTCGGAACTGAGCATTTCTTATTCTCCGAAATAAAAAACTCTGACAGTTGGATGACGAGCTAATAGAGGTATTTTGTGAATCAGGGTGTTTTTGGCAGTTTGACTTGACACTTAACAATCTCCTTCAATGAAGAAAGGTACTTGATGAAACACTGCCAGAATTTTGAGAAGTTTATTTGAAAGCTAACAGAGTCTACTTTGATGTTGTATTGAATTCAAAAAATGGAGATGTTAATCCTCACAACAGAAAAATGTTTTCAGAAGAAACTATCTGATTTGAAGTCCTATCATTATCAGCACTTGAACTTGGTCTCATTTGGAGAGTCTTATGAATCATGAGAAATTCAAGAATTGAACTCTTAAGTCACATCCTTCTTTGCAATCTTGGTCAATCCTTTTTTCTCCGGCCTCAAGTCATTCGATCACGAGCCACTTTAAGGCAGTGAAACAGTGCTTTATTTTTGTGTTCCTCAAAATTGTTGAAACACTACAAACTGAAGTTTGGAATGTAAAGATCAAGATATATTCATGTAACAAGGTCGAGCTGCAAACTCACGTCACGAAGAAATGCACTGCACAATTCACGCAGATGCATACATGGAACCGATTGAGTTTGCACCGAAACGTCGAAGGACACCATAAAATCAAGCAAATTCTGCGGTTGCCCGGAGAGGTCTTCCTGAAACCGTCAAGCTACAAACTCAGAGACACAAGATTCAAGCAAAATGAGTCACGTGAAGGATCATCAGAAGATGTTCCTCGTGAAGCTACAGGGATACAAGATCCAACTAATTAAGCTCGGTGTAAGAGCACCATAAAAGCAAGCAAATTTCGGGGTTACACTGATGCTCCGGGAATCGTCAAGCTACAAACTGACTGCACAAACTAGAAGAATAAGGGCTGTATGTACATACAAGGAAGGGTGAGCTTTCTACTGCGACGAGTCCTCTGAATGCGCCCCATCCGCAGGCTTCTTCCCGAACCACCGCGCCACGATGGGCGTGAGCGCCACAGTGGGCGGAAACCGCACCGGCGACAACGCCTTGTGCGCCGCGTACGCCAGCGCCACCGTGCCCACCTTCTCGCCAGTGTCGTTCACGTGCACTCCCACCTGCAACCACGCAAACCCCGCCATTGCTCATCTCAAACCTCAAACCCCAGGCCATCTCCATAGATCATCGTCTCAAACTCTCAACCCCCAACCAGAGGAGATCTCCCGCTTCTTTCACCAAACGTCACCACTGATCATCATCTCCGACCCTCAAACTATAAACCTCAAACCCTAGGGGACCTCCACATCACGTTTCATCGTCTGATCTACAACCCTCAAGCCCTGGGAGATGTCCCGAAACGTTTCCTCACCTTGTCCAGCACGCTGGGCACGTCCACGCCCGACTGCACCAGCACGTAGCACAGCGAGAACGACACTATGGACAGCGAAATGGACGTCGCCAGGTACGCCCCGCCGTAGCGCGCCAGCAGCTCCTTCGCCTGGTTGGTTTTCTTGCCCTTTCCTTCGCCTGTCTCATCCTTGCTCGAAAAGATCTGCACACGCACCGAGAAGCCGGCACTTCTGAAGCATCTCCTCAGGTTTGGGAGGTTGTCCACACTCCTGAGCCTAATCCATACACACATTACGGAATTGCGCTAAGATCTTATCCTGCAAGAGAGGGAGGGGGGAACCAGACCTTCCAGAGGCCGGCTTCGAGTCCGAATTTGCGAGTCACGGCATCCACGTCGGGGGCGTCCGGTTTGGCGTCCTGTTTGGACACCTCCGGAGCATCCTGTTCCTTGCTCTCTTTGGTGGCGGCGCACGCCACTTTCGCCATCGCCGGGCGCGACCAGGCTACTCCCAGCACGGGCAAGCTCCGCCCCGCAAACGAGCTTCGCCTGCTGCTGCTGCTGGTCGCTGTGGGCACCATCACCGGGGCGGCCATCGCCGCTGCCATCGCCATCGCCAGTCCTACCGCGAAACTATGTCCCAAAACAACAGTTTAAGCAAACACCTCAAGGACGAGATTAAACTGGAAGACGGAGGAGAATACTTGAATTGGACGCACTGAATGTTGTACGAATCAGAACGACTCACAGCTGAGAGATGTTCTTCGTCACTCTTTCTGTTGGACTGCCTTCCGAGGCGGCAACTAATACGTAAATTCGTGTTGGATGCTAGCTTTCTATCAGCGGCATATTCTGCGGTGGTTGCTGGACTCACTCGTGTTCATCGATTTAGGTTGGGTTTCTGGGCTTGTTCATGTGGGTGTCTTGTGCAGACGCGACCACGCTTTCCATTGCCGCTGCATGTTTCTGTCCACTCCCC
The DNA here is from genome assembly GCA_963971425.1 of Bryoerythrophyllum caledonicum. Classification (NCBI taxonomy): domain Eukaryota; kingdom Viridiplantae; phylum Streptophyta; class Bryopsida; order Pottiales; family Pottiaceae; genus Bryoerythrophyllum; species Bryoerythrophyllum caledonicum. The sequence goes on along the minus strand of OZ020526.1, from coordinate 19,949,892 downwards.
TTCTGCCATCTCTCATTCATTCTGTGGTGGGTCCTGCGCTCAGGATCAACTTCGTGCCCGCGCACTCCTCGCTTTGTGTTGGATGGATGGGTGGATGGATAGATACAGATTTTGACGCCGGGCTGCCGTAGGATCAGCTGAAGGGGCTGTGGTTGTCAACAAGTTCGCATGAAACGCAACCGGTTTCAAGTCCGGTGAAGAATTTTGTGTGCTTGGGTGTGGCAGATTTCATGGGGGGACATTAGCAAGTGCGGGTGTGCTCCTCTTTGCGAAATGCGGCGGCGGGTTCCAGGATGATTGGATTGCGTGGTGGTCGATTTGCCGCTCAGTTTGTGAGTCGAATTTGAAGGAGAAAGGTCACTGATCGGGAGCCCCTAATTGCGGGCGGAGTATGGCGATGGCGATGGCAGCGCCCAAGCTGCTCTCAGGCGCAGCGCTCTCGTTGCACCTTGCGCCTTCGCCGCCACGCAGGAGCCGTAGCGTCGTGGTCAGAGCAATTAACAAAGACGACGAGCAAGAACCTCCGACTCCCACTCCCGCTTCCAGCAGCATTGATTTCGACGGCAAGTTGCCGTTGTTTGGTATCGACCTTTGCCACTCTCTCTGCTCTTTGGTCTCCGTATCTTGGTGGTAGGAGTGTGGCCTGACTGGCATGGCAGTACCTCTTGTGCGCAGCGCCGCCGGTGTTCCGTCGGAGGTTCGCCATAGGCACCGCTGCGGGCACAGTGATCGCGTTGGGAGCGGATTTCCTGGGAAGCACGAGCGCCATCCTGTCGCTGAGCCCGGACTTCTTCCGTGGACTGCGAGCGGATGTTCTGTATCCCATCGGAGGGTACAAGCGCTGCCTGGAAACCAGCAACGGCTTCGGTAAGTCCACCAATTCTCGCTGTATCCGGTATGCGTGGAATGCACATCCTTCCTTTCCATTGATGCCTCTGAAATCGCAGAGATGCAAAGAATGAACATCCTTTTCCTTCAGATTGACGTATCTGAAACCCTAGGCACACACACTCTCTGGGATTGAGGCCGCGATGGTGGATGCGCAGAGTTCATATTTCCGAAGGAGTGGGTGGGCGACCAGACGCTGCTGTACCGCGCGGTGCAGCGCGGTGAGCGCGAGCGGTCTCTGGACTTGCCGGCGCTGCGGCAGCAACAAACGGTCAAGAAACCGCGGCCGACGGAGCCGGTGGTGGCATTCGGGCCGCCGGGAACAATAGGCGAGCTCAATGTCAGCGTCGTGGTGGCGCCCGTGGCGGAGGGATTCACGTAACCTCTCCCCCCTCCATTCCCGTCCTGGGAGAAACGTCGTCGATTGCACACTGCAACCGAGATTGTTGTATATTGAATCCGCGATGGTTGCATACTGAATCATCCAGACTTGGCAGGTTGGAGAAGCTGGGCAACCCGACCGAGGCAGGCACGGTGATTCTGAAGCGCTCCATAGCGCCGGAGGGCTCCAACAAGGTGGCGACGCTGCTGGAGGCCGTGGCGCGGCGCGACGAGCGGGACGCCGTGTACTACAGCCTGGAGTACACCGTGCAGGGCCCGGCGTTCTTCCGCCACAACGTGGCAGTGTACTGCGTGCGCGCTGGGCTGCTCGTCACGCTGAACGCGCAGGCGCCGGAGTCCATGTGGGCCTCCGTCCGAGACCAGTTCCGGGTCATCAGTGCCTCGTTCCGCCTCACCGATGCTTAGGTGAACACTAAACCCCAACATCTGGCTGTGCAAAACGTGTTGCAAGTTCTCCTCCCTTTGCAAGATGTGTTGCACCTCGGGTGAGCATATTGTGTTCTGTGACTTGAGCTGTGAAATGCCCCACTCGTTTCGTCCAGTGCTCTGTAGGAGCGGCCAGCTGCTCACGGAAACCTATCCATGTGGCCCTGAACCCTAAGCCTTAGAACCTGAACCCTGAACTCTCAAATCTGGTTGCATGCCCTCTCCTTCTTCTCTACTGAGCCTATTGAGCCCACTCTCTTGTAATTCTCAGCAGTCATTGGAATCCTGAAGCTCCAACCCCAAACCCTGAAGCTGTGGAACTCTGTGGAAGATGTGTTGCAGTTCCTCTTCCCTCATCTTCTAGTGCACTTGAGGAGCACTAGTTGCTCTTCTCCAGCTACTCCCAAACTAGAGCTACAGGCAAGATGTGTTGCATAATTGTGTTCCACACTCTCTCCTTCGAGTGCTCATGAGCAGGAAGTAGTTTTTCTGAGGCAATTCATACTTATCCCTAAACCCTAAACCCTAAACCCTCATGCTGAAAGTCATTTCTTCCTGTCTGTAGGAAGAAGTCGTCCTGTGTGACCCCATTAAGGTCAACCAGGCTATTCGAGGAATTTGACATTAGTAGTGGATCCTATCAACTTTGAAAATCGTATGGATAATTATGGACTTTTCTTCAATGTCTACTGCACTGATCTATTTGTTTCTCAACGTTTTCTTAGGTTTTGAAGGGATTGGGTATAGGCATTTGGCTAAGCAATTTTGCATTGGATTCTATCTCCAAGAGAACATGGATTCTATTATGCTTTGGACTGTCTCGGCATTCACCCGTGAAAACCAACACCAATCTTGTGGTGGTATATTGTAGTATATATATAACACACTACACTAAATATTGCATTTAGTGTACTTTGGGAACATGTACTCTAATTGCAAACTACGCAATTAGTGTAGTGGCAGAATACTATATTAAATGTCAACTACTACACTATTTGGGAATTCCTGTCAAGATTGGAATAATAAAATTTCTACTTGTGGTCATTTAGTGTATCAAAGGTATAAGAGAATTATTTGTACATTTGGAGTATCTGAAGTGAAGAAAGTGAAGAAGAGAAAAAATTGGAAAAACCAACAATTTGGAGAAAAGAACAACATAGAAAAATCAACAACTTTGAAAAAAGATCAATTTAGAAACACCAACATTTGAGAGAAAACAACTATAAGGAGATTAAAAAATTGGAAAAAGAGAACATAGGTACGGAAGGAAAGTGAATTTGCAATCCAAAAAAAAAATTAACATTTGCAAGAATGAGACTGAGGTTTGAAAGGTATGAGTTTTTTTTTAAAGAAAAAAATGATTTGTAAAAGAGATCATTTGAAAAAGGAAATATTTGAAAAACAAAAACTACAAAAATGGAAAATTTTGAAAAAGAAAACATTTGAAAAAGGAATTTTTTGAAAAAGTAATCTTTTGAAGAAGGAATATTTGAAATTTTATTTTTTATTTTTTTTTGAAAAAAAAACATTTAGAAAACGTAAGCTTTGGAAATTTAACTTTTTGAAAAAGTAATCTTTTTAAAAAATAAGCTTCTGAAAAGTAAGCTTTTGAAAAAGTTAACATTTGGAAAAGTAAACATCCTGAAAAAATAAACATTTTGAAAAAATAAACATTTTGAAAAAATAAACATTTTGAAAAAATAAACATTTTGAAAAAGTAACGTTTTGAAAGATTAACATTTAGATTTGAAAACAAAAAGTAATCTTTTGAAAAAGCAACATCTTGAAACAATAACCTTCTCATTAAGTAACATGTGGAAAAAGTATACATTTGAAAAAGTCACCTTTTGAAAAAATATCATTTTGAAAAATAACCATTAGAAAAAAGAAGTCTTTTGAAGTTGTCTATTTGTTTTTTAAATTTCATTCAATTAAACATAACGGCTCGTAGGCGGTTGATTACAGGTATCTTTTATTTTTATAAATTATTAAATTAAGGCATGGCGGCCGATAGGCGGTTGATTAGGGGTATCTTTTAGTTCATTTTATTTTTATTGGCACAAGAAAGTTGATTGGGAGTATTATGAATGCCACGGCTAACACTATTTGTCAACTTCTTTGCAATTAGTATACTAGGGTAAGTACACTATTTGTGTTAATGAACTAAATGCAATATTTAGTGTAGTGGATCCTTGTTGTTCTCGACATGCCAAGGGCAGTCTCTAGTTGAGTAAATGTTTAACTTAACCCTTAAAAGCCCAAGCGTATGTGTGGCGTACGTTTTGGATTTTGGGCAAGTTTCTAAAATTTATTTTTTTTCTTTTTTGAAACTCTCATATTAGATTGTCCTTGATATGAGAGCCACGGAGATATATATAAATATTTTTTTTGGTTTCATGGTTTGAAAGTTAGTACCACTCAAAGTTAGAAATGGGGACTCCGGGCAGCTCCAAAATTTTGCTAAAAGTCTCTACTGACATTGAGATTTTCCATTCTTGTAGAGAATATTACCTTCTTTGAAAATGCCAAGAAAAAATTCCTGTCATTCTTAGTGCATAAACACATTTTAACTCAAGTCAAACATTTTACACATTTTGAATAAGCAAGGAAAAAATCTCATCTTTTCTGCATAAAACCTAGAGATCTTCATTTTTTCATTTTTTAATTTCTCTATAACAATATGTGGTGTAAACCTTCTTATTGATTGTTTAGATTATTATTCTAAAATATATTAAATTCTCCAAATTTTTTTTGTGAATTAACAATTTTTGAACCCCCACTCCTTGCACACTTGTTTTGAATATGCTACACCCCTTCTCTACATCTAAATTGGAGTATACGGAACTAACATCATGCTCAACACAATGGTAAAAGATTTAGACCTTGTGTAGTGCAAAAATTCGATACCAATGAAGTCAAAGTTTGCTGATCCACTCAATGCCGGGAAGAAAATGAACCATTTTCTGGACTTCAAACACTATAATCTTTCAATTTGTGCCGTCAAAGTGTATGAAATTTTGTGAGCATGTTACTTAGTAAGTCTTAATGGAGATCCTACGGTCATCAGGATGAAAATAAGGCTATATTTTTTCTTCCTTACTCATTGCACTAGAATCAACAATTTTGAAGTGTTATTGGTGTGAAATTGTCATGAGCCTGTAGGGGTTAAATTAAAATTAGAAGCTACTAATTGAAACTTTCCCATTTCAAAAGAAAATATCTTGTGGATGGTTATGGATAAACACATGGCCATGGGCCTAGCTTTACATGGTGGATTGTAATCTATTATTATAAGAAGAAGAAGAATTGCGGTCTTCGAAGGAGACCGCTGTGAATATAGTGTTTGTTCATTCTCTTCACTTAGCATATGGCCACGGGACATAGACTAGTGTAATAGAACTACTCTCTCCTCTCGGGGGTAAACACTTTTCTACACTATTAAGTGCTTCCCTACACTAAATGCCTTAGAGACAACCGACATGTCATCCCCCCCAAGGGCTTTGTGGGTCCCCATACATCGAGGCTTTGTGACCCCCACCATAATTGGGTGGACTATGGTGGTAGGCACCACGCCGGCAATAGGACTTGAACTCACAACCACCTCACCTGTGTGCCATGACCCAAACCACTACACCAAGGCCATGGTGCTTTAAGAAGAAGATATATAGTATACTACGTGTGTCAATCCATACCAATAACTTGTATATTTCGTGATGAATTTTCATCTTTAAATAACATAGCTAACAATTAAATTAGTATGACTTTTCAATTGAATATTTTTTTCTTTTAAGATTCCAATTCAAGTAGTCATTAAAAACATGATTTATGCCTCTTTTCTAATTTAATAGAAGTATAATTTTTTTTTGAAAAATCTTGTCTTCTTGTATCTAAATGTTAAACAAATTATTTTTTCACATACTTCTTAGAGACTAGTAATCAACTTGGAGTGACATGATTAAAGGACTCCACTTACACCACATTAATAATAATCAATGCATAACGTTGGTAGCATTTCATAACTTTGGTGGACAAAAATGTTGAAAATCCATAGTTATTGTAAATTTTTGGAATGTATAAGTTCGTGAAATGATGTCAATATCTCAACACAAGTACTTGTATCCAAATCATATTTATACAACAATAGTTTTCTTACATAGTGAGCATGTGCATAGTTTCTTTCTATTGTTACAAATACCATGATATATAGTGTGTAGATGTTCAACTTTTAAAGTTATTTGCAAAGTTAGGCCAAGAAACCAAGAGTGTTGATCTCTAATGTCATTAAATGATTTCAATTAGCCCACTTGACATACGGTATCTAGAAGTGATGATTTTTTTATCACAACTAACATCATAATTCTGCTTTTTTATCATCAACTTGTACTTGAATTATTGATTATACATGTACTTGAATTATTGATTATACATCTAGTCAGCTCCTTCTACAACAACCATGAGTCGACTATTCGTAAAGAAAGGTGACCATTGTAGAGGAAGTTGGATATTGTAACATAATATGCTTTTGTAAAGGGAGCTCGTTGTAGTTAAATGTGGCAAAGGAAGAAATTTGTAATTAAATGTAGTAAGGAAGAAATTTGAAAGTTGTTTCTAAAATTCAATCTCAATGCAAATGCAAATGCAAATGACAAGTGTTGTAGATATATATGTCCCCCCCAATTAGAATCATCACACATGGTTAGTAGAACAATTTGTCCTTAATTAAATTTAAGAGACAAGAACACCAGCAAAGCAGAGCTTTTCTTCAACATGATGTTCAAGAATATTTCAATCTAAACATACGGATAGCAAAACCACCGCTCATTGGGTAACTGCAAGGCTTCATTTACAAGAGGATGCACATCTCTTTGCAAAAGAGCTATTTACATACACATAGTACACGTTGCACACAAAGTGAATTCTAAGCATAAGGATTCGACATACCCTCCAGCCCAACAGAGTCGGTTGAATCCGGGGATTCCATGAGCATCCAGCCCTCCACAGGGCCCTGCAAAAAGGGAAAGCAAAGATGTTCAGAGTCACCACCAAACATGCACATAATGAATGTTGTCTCCAATACAGGAACTGCAGATCACAACAGCTGCTCACTTTCCCACGCCTCAAAATCGTAGGCTTTAAGCCTGTCATATCTATCACAGTTGATGGATCAGCAAGGCGTCCGCCTCCATCCACCACAAAATCAACTCCCTGCAACAAATCTCACTGCTCAGCAAACATCAACTCATCTCACATGTCAATGTGCACATCTACCCTTCTGTTCGAGATGGACTCATTGTTTTCTAATGGCTATAACTTTACCAAGTAGCTTTACGCATGCTCTCCTACACAATCTTCAATCTTGTAATTTTTTTTTACTAATTAATACCTGAAGTCGGAGATAAAAAGAAGAAGCAGGAAGCAAACCAAATTGGATTTCTGTAAAGCCAAGACATATTTTCTGTACCTCCCGTCCTTCTGAGGCTCCGTAGGTGTCCGCAATAATGACAGGATCCAGCATCCAATCATCCTCTGAGCGTTGTCGAACACTACAGAAGATTAACACTTTCATGAGAAGCCACATTTACCATTTTTCCGGCTACGACAACAAACGTTTTACTTCTCCAAGAGATTTCAGATTGACTCCTGAAGGCCTATTGCCAAACCTCAAATGAATTAGTAGGAGGGAGCCAAATTGTACATCAACAGAACAAAGGAAGTGTGCCTTAGAACGGGAATGTTTTGGAAAAACATGGAAAGATTCTATGATGTGAGGACAAAAGTGTCCATTGCTCATTAAACCTCAAATGAATTAGTAGAGATTTTCAGAAAGGGCACGCCGACAGAAAGAAGATGTGGCCTACAACATGGGATGACTTGGAAACACATAGAACGTTTCTAATTTATCTATGTAGGGTTGAAGTGGCATTTCTGTTTTTAGCTTGAGCACTTGGGGAAGTGAAAACTCGCAAAATGAATGGATAACGACCTCAAGTTAGATGTCACCTGGTACAAAGCAATGGCTCGTCGAGTTTTGAAAGCAGGGCAGCACAAATGGCATCATCTGGCATCCGGACACCGACACTTTTGCGAGGTGCGCAACTCACAGCAGAACTCCCTCCAAACGTCGTGCACTGCTTCGGCATTTCTTTGCTCGCAGTGAGAATAAATGTGTACTGCACAGACACGACAATTGAATACAATGTGCCGTCATCCACCAAAGAGCATGAATGAAATAATGTCAACCAGTTGCAATATAAATGTTCTCAAAGAAGGAAGTTAAGAAATCATTGGGAAAAATGAGATATTTGTAAAGTCACCCAAAGTTTCTGTGAGATATTCCCGCTTTTGATTTATAATACTACTCATTTTTCACTCTTGATAGCGATTAGAGATGTAGTTTCTCAACTTAATAGAAGGGCTTGATGGTCTCTAAACTTGAAAGTAGTTTTAGTCGCTTTTGAGAAGGAAGGAGAAGAGGTCATATTATACCCTGAGTCTTAGCCGCCGTTTTCCTCTTAGAGCTGATTAGAGATACATAAAGTTCTGTAGAGCTGAATATAACAATTTAAAGTAAGAAGAGAAGTCAAAACTGATGCCTCAGAAAACAAAAAACTCTATAGTCATGAAAACGTACAGGTCCAGGGAGGCATTGCCGAGCAGCTCGAAATACATTCGTCTGGCCGTGAGAATTGCCGCGAGGAAATCCAAGTGTGTATTTATCGATATCTTGGAACGACCTGCAGAGGATACTTAACGGCTGCAAAAGTTCCCGGTTAGGCATTACGGACCATGCTTCATCAAATTCCAGCTTTATCTAAAAGGCATATCTAAAACGAAGAATATAGTAACATACCTTCATGGGATCCAGGTTCTTAATTCTGCAAAACGATGTTGAAATGAAGCGTCAGCAGGCGTCCAGAAACCCCAATCGGATATACAAGAATATATGTAAAAACCAGGCGTATGAAACGTATGAGTCAAAACAAAGAAAAGCTCTAAGCTTAGTGAAGAGATGTATCGGTGCACCTGTACAGACGGTCGATAGCTTGCCTATTCTTTAGGTCGCAAACAATCGCGTATCTGAATAAACAGAAATCAAGTAAAAAATGCAAGACAGTGAAAAGTGACACAAGAAGCTGAAATATTCGTAGAAGCTGGAAGTGCCCAGAGTACTAGATTGCCCCAGACGAAGCACACATTTTGTAAAGGATTAACCAAGGTGCAAACTGAGGAAGAAGTGACGCACACAGTGTCAGTGGGGATGATGCCCACAGCTCCAGACTGTATGAGTTCCACAATGGGGTCCAGGCGCCAAACATCAGAGCCAGAGGGGTCGAGCTGCAACAACTGCACCTGGGAATTCTGCACGCACAATTCACACCACAAATTGAGTACACAAATCAGAGTTATCCTGGAAGGAAAGAGGAAAGAGAGGGTAAACTTTAAGTCAGTTGTTCAATCTGTCTAAGAATGAAGACGATATAAATCCCATGCTCTCTTTCTCTCCACCAATGAAATGCCTGAGTTGAGAAAGGTGAGGGAAGAAAAGTGCGTGGGAAGAAGAGATTGTGGGTCACCTTCCGGGAGGCAGGAGAAGAGTATTTGAGGCGCTTGGGGCTGCGCTTGGCCACGGCATGAGCAGCAACAAGAAGGTGCTGCGGCGCAGGACGAAGAGAAGGGCAAGGGGTGCAAGGGAAGGCCATAGCTGGACGAAGATGATCGAGTGACCTAACTGCACACAACATGCCAATCGTTCAGCAACCCCCACACCCTCAGAAAATTTGCTGCCGCCACTCTCCCACATCGAGACATCGAGCAGTACATGAATCAGGAACCTCAAACCAATGAAAAGTCCATGTTTACAGTAGAAACGATGATGCTTGATTTTGCTGGACACACTAAACTCTTAACTCTTGCATCTACTACCGCCACGCTCATCAATTTGGAACCCTAAATCATGCTTGCAAGTTCAAAGATGGTCCCAAGGGGATGCTTACAGGAGATTATCAAACGCTTCAACAGAATCTCTGCGCTTGTCCTGGTCCATACCCCTGCTCCTCTACCTCATGCCTTGAAGCAGCAATCAAGAGAATTCAGTAAGCAACTCAAACTCTAAGTCTCGTGAAACGCTACCTCCATCGTCAGGCGGGCGGTTCCGTATTGTTCTATTGTTCTCGATTTCATGGGAGGAAACGAGAATTACTTGCTACAATGTGCATTAAAAGAAGACAGACGACCTAACCCTGAGTGTGAGATGAGCCAGCGAAATTGAGCAATTTCTTGCACCTCGATTTGCAGGCAATTGGAAGATCCAGTTGTTGGCGAGGCCGGACGCTTCACAGGGAACACAAAGCTGGCGACCGCGCCCGTCACAGACCGAGCACCGACGTAAGGGCGTCCCCGTGAACACGCCGCCTGCAAGCACAAACCAAGCGATGCAACACATTCACCAACTACCTCCAAATGATGAAGCTCAGTTTCATCGATTTCAGCAAATTGTTGAATTCCAATGCAGTGGGCCTCACCTTGTTTACCACGACCCTTGCAGTGACCACAGAGCTGCCAACCAGTCACATCTCACAATCAGAAACACACTCACAATTCAAACACTACCCAAATCCTCACGATTCCAAATCTGCACAGAAATCCTTACCGACTCACTCCCACGAGAAACACAAATAATGCAGATAAGGCAGACTCCGAAATCAACTCTCCCAAGAATAAACTGTCCCGAAAGCAACTAATGGCTCAGATGGTGAGACTGGGGATGAGTCCGCACGTTGTTTCCCACGCCGAGGCACAGCGGGCATTTGCGCGGCTTCTGCAAGTAAGCAAACAAACACAGAGTGAGTTTGCGGCGCAGCTATGGCAGGCATCGTCGTCGCAGGAGAATGAGTGCGGTTCTCTCACCACCAGGTGGCGAGTGGATTTGACAATGTGCGGCACAGCGGCAGGCAAGCAGAGAATAGCGACCGTCACCACAGCGCCCACCCACGGATTTGGCCCCACTGGCGTCCGCACTAGATGATGCACTGGAGGCATGGATGGAGCAAGCTCACAAAGACAACGACAACTCGCAACTCTTTCTCTCACGCACACACAAAAGCTCGTTCTGTCTGGGGAATCGCTCTGTTTCCGAATCGGATCAAGCGCTGACGATGATGCTTGCCATTCATGGCACTTGAGTGGCCACGCTTGCGCTTGAATGGATGGCACGGAGCCAATTGTCTTATCTGCATCCTCCTCGTCGCTTTAGCCGAGTCCAATCAGAGGATTCAAATCATCAGATCTTTCTATCGATGCAGAACTCGTCCATCGCTTTGCCATTCGAGAGAGCGGTGCCATGATTCGAAACCTCGTGCCCCAATTTCCAGAAGAAAAAGCGGAACGATCAATAAATATGGAATCGTAGCGATCCAGTCACGACGTGCATGAGATTAATCAGATGCTGGAATGATTCTACTCCACGGAACTGCTTGTGCAACTCAAGGTGAGGGAAATTCTTCAGAGTGATCCATACTCAATGATATCACCAACTGATGCGCCCAGGCAAGACACATAATTCTACAACGGGGTTTATTGAGACTGCACTGGCGCATGCCACATGAAAGAATGATTGCTTTATTACTGAAACTACTCGTCCTACAAAAAATCAGCAGCATTCATATCCGCCACGTGAAACTTCCTTTGCAACAATGTGGGTTCGGTGACCTGCATGACACATGCAACTTATGATCAGAACGTGGATTTTGGAAAGAATGTAGTTTGGCAACGAAACATACTTTACAGTACTACTACTCACATGCCTTGAAGATGCCGCTGTCAGACGACGCATTGAAAGAGAGCACCAGAAGCATCCGAAAAGAGAGAACCTCTGGCCTCCTATCTACTACCTTCGACCTTTCGGAACAAGCTTCCCATTCGCATCCTCCTCTAGGTAGAAAAAAGGATCGGTTGGCTCTTCCCTGTTCGACAGTACATGGATGTAATTAGAGATCGAGCCTCCAAAGAGCCAAGAGAAACTGTGTAATGGAAAGATGCCACTGTAATCTTTGATTGCATACCCAGGTTTTGATTTGTAGCACCTCCAAAAAAGTTTAGCTGGACCAGGCACGTTTTTCCTTAAATCTCCTTCAAATAAAGCCTGAAAGACACCAATTCGATGAAAGATTTTCAGGTCAGATCCAAGATTGTAAGGACGCAAAGATGGACGACTTCCAGTTGCTTCTCACCTGAACAAAATCTTCTAAGCGGTCGTTGCATCGGTGAGGACGGGGTCCCCGATCCTCCTCCACGACCGCGGGTTCCTCCTTCATGGCTGGCTTGATTTTCTCCAACTCCTGAGCCTGCTCCATATCTCACACAAGAGATTGGCCTGCTTCCAAGGATTTGAAGGAACGTTAGCACACTAGAAAAAACAAAAAGAAAAGAAAACAGAAATAGCCAAGGAAGAGACAAGACAGTCCAATCGAAAAGACGTGGCTGGCCGCCTGCAAGTAAACGTAGGGACACAGGACGAAATCATCTAATGTGATCAGGCCCGGGTCATAGCAAATTTCCCAGAACGCTTCACCAAAGAAACCGAAGAGAAGCCTTAACCAGGAAAAACCGTCAAATGTTGTTCAATATGAGACCATACAAGTGATAGAATCTCCGCATTCCCTCGGTACAACAATATCTGCAAACCAATCGATCCAATACAAACGAAAGAACCTAAATCCTCTTTAAACCCTAGCGGGAGAGTGAACGCTCCCACCAACGCTGCTCCTGCTGCTGATCCCCAAATCCAACCGACCTTGAGAAAATTCAACACCTTCTAAGGCGAAACAGAGCTACAGAAACGAAAGAAGCTACTTCCTCGCAAAACCCTAGCAAGACAGTGAACGCTCCCACCAACGCTGCTGCTGATGCCCGACTCCAACTAACCTCGAATAAATTCACTAGCCTCACCTTCAACAACTCTTCCAAGGGTAAACAGGACAAAGAACTTGCTCAACAACGAGAGACTCGATCACTACCAAACCCTAAAACAGAAAGAAAAGGAAAGGGGGCAAAAAAAAAAAAACGGAGACACGGCAGGGGTGTTTGTCCACCAACTACAAGCATGAAAAATAGCAAATTTCTCTCTCTCTCTCTCTCCTTCTCTCCCCTCTCCCCGGAGAGCATGAGACAGGCATTGGTATGCGATGCTTTAGGAAGATATCAAGTGAGAACAGAGGAATGAGAAAATACAACAATGACGGTGAGGTTTTAGCCTGAAACTTACAGGAGTGAGGAGTGTGGAGGAGGTTCGCGGCTGTGGCAGCGCGGAGGCAGAGGTGCAAACAGATGCTAGACTAGTGAAACAGTCGTCGGCCTTGGTTCCTTGGCAGCGGAGCTCGACCCCCAAACCCTAATCGTTGGAGAAGATGGCTTCGTTTGTCCCACTACACCAAAATTTCTAATCAGTGTGAGAGAAAAGGCAGCACCAGCAGCAACTTTAAAGGAAAGGCAGCAGCAGAGACTTTAAGGGAAAGGCAGCAGCAGCAGAAACTTTAAAGGAAAGGCAGGAGGAATAGGATCATGGGTGACCAGGTGCAGTGTTTGGTCATGTGTGGGAGACTCACAGAACTAGTGTCTGTCTGTGTGCCTCAGTCACCATAGCCATCGCCCTCGCCATCGTTAGAGCTGGCGATCAAGGCGCTGGCGTCCCGGATGCCAGGCCTGGCGCCGCTCTCGCTCTCCACGCCATTCCTCTCGCGGACTCTGCCTCGGCCATCACCATCGCCATTGCCGCGCTCCTCTCCGCACTCGCGGCCCGCACTGGCCATGGCGACGTCGGCCACCAACGGCGTCGCGCAGGAGCCCGTTCCTGCGCCCGCTCAGGCTCCTTCGCCGCCTAAGGTGCCTTCTTCCCCTCGCAATTCCGTCCGTCCCTTTTGTAATTGTTGAGGTTTTGGCTTGAGAGAGCGGATTGTTTTTGTTTTCTAACATGAATTTCTTCTTTTTGGTTGAATTCAGTTTCAGGTGGCGAAGCGCCTTGAGCAATTCAAGACGACAATCTTCACGGAGATTAGCATTCTGGCGTTGAAGCACAAGGCGATCAACCTAGGCCAGGGTTTTCCGAATTTTGACGGGCCGGATTTTGTCAAGAGCGCGGCGGTCGTGGCCATTCAGGACGGCGGCAAAAACCAGTACGCGCGGGGGTTTGGTGTGCCGCAGCTGAATGCGGCGATTGCAGAGAGCTTCAGGAAGGAAAGCGGCATTGCTGTGAATCCGGACACGGAAGTGACGGTCACGTCGGGGTGCACGGAGGCGATCGCTGCGTCGGTGCTAGGATTGGTCAACCCCGGGGACGAGGTGATTCTCTTTGAGCCGTTCTATGACTCGTACCAGGCGACGGTGTCCATGTCCGGTGCGGTTATCAGGACTGTGACGCTGCGCGCTCCGCACTTTGACGTGCCTGAGGAGGAGCTGCGCGCTGCCTTCTCCGCCAAAACCCGGGCGATTCTCGTGAACACGCCGCACAATCCGACAGGGAAGGTGTTCTCTCGGAAGGAGCTGGAGCTAATTGCGTCTCTGTGTAAGGAGCACGACGCGCTGGCCTTCGCCGACGAGGTCTACAACAAGCTGGTGTTCAAGGGCGAGCATGTGTCGCTGGCTTCCCTGGACGGCATGTACGAGCGGACAGTGACGATGAATTCTCTTGGGAAAACTTTCTCTCTGACAGGATGGAAGATCGGATGGGCCGTGGCGCCGCCTCACTTGACCTGGGGCCTCCGCTTGGCGCATTCCTACCTGACGTTTGCAACCGCTACTCCGTTCCAGTGGGCCGCTGCGGAAGCGTTACGGGCACCTGACTCATTCTACGCGGACCTCATCAAGGACTACAGCTCCAAGCGAGACATCCTTGTCGAGGGTTTGAAGAGCGTAGGATTTAAGGTGTATGAGCCGGAGGGGACCTACTTCGTCATGGCCGATCACACACCTTTTGGCTTTGAGAGCGACGTTGCGTTCTGCAAGTATTTGATTGAAGAGGTAGGCGTGGCGGCGATCCCGCCCAGCGTGTTTTACACGAATCCGGAGGACGGCAAGAACCTCGTGCGGTTTGCCTTCTGCAAGGACGAGCAAACGCTCAAGGACGCCGTGGAGAAGATGAAGGCCAAGCTGAAAAGACCAGCTCATGCATCATCATCCTCCTAATTCTTAGGTGATTCTTATCTATTCGACGTCTGCTTTGCCCACAATACTTTTTGTGCCGTTGTGCAGTTCTCTTGCATGTGTACCGGATGCTGGTGCTCTGCATGACCTTGTCCCAGGTTGCCTGTGATCTGGGAGCTGCTTTTCCTTGCTGCTGATCATAAATTGCAGCTTCCCCGGCTTTTCGTCAAACCACTTAATCCGTCAAACAGGTTTCCCACTGTATTATCAAGCTCCCTAGAAATGAACAAGATTTTTGGAATCAGTGACACTTTGGGAATTGGCGTTTTTAGTGAATCGAGCTGTGAGCCATGATGGTCACATCAACGTTTACTTACGTGCTACATGGTATGCACATATGAATGTCAACACAGGAGCAGATTGGGCAAACTGTCTGTCATGGATGATATTACTGAGCTAGCCTTCTACAGCTTTCCCCCAAAACTCATGGATCCCAGCCCCTCCCACACGCTTGCTGAGCCCACAGCCTCCGCGTCCACACCCACTCCTCCTTCATCCCACCATCCTGCCCCATCGGCATCTGCAAATCATATCATCCATTAGAGTTTACACAATTGGTTTAGTTCGTGTTCTGTAACATCTGAATCACTTGAATATTTGAACCGTTCAAACAGGATACTCTCTCTTTCAAAGAAAACTTCCATGCTTAATAACAAGGACTCTAATTGAAAACCAAAAAGCTCTTCTATTGATCTCATATCTATATAGAGTGAACAAATGTAGTATGATAGAGGTGGGAGGGATCTTATTCCAAGTAACACTATTGCTATTACAGTGAAGAGAGGATTGCACATACAATGGTTGAACGTGGCGGCAGAACTGTTCAAGGGCCTCTTGTTGTTGTATGATCCAGCATTTCGTTGCCTTCGATGCTTGGGTTCGTCCCCAAGAACCAGCACACTGCTGTGTCTGGATTTGCTGCCCCGTTCTTTCAACTCCGCTGACCATTCTGCATCATCTACAGGACAAACTCAACAGTTACTCACACAAGAAAACCTCATGGACTTTAGTTCTCATGGGAAAATGAAGAAGCAAGCCTGGAAGAGACCGATAGAGTTGTCATTATTTCATACCTGGTCCGAATATAGCATGGTTTGACTCCCTTCCATCCTCGTGTCCAATGTGGTGAGGTAATTCGTGTCCACCAGCGGGGACAACGTCGTGGGCGTCAGGTACTGCATTTGTTTCTGACATCTCCTGCACAATTGAGAGCAGAATCAGGTATTTCAGTCCACGGTAAAGCTGCAAAAATCTTGAGAACGAACTAATGACAATATGCAACCAGGCTGGGCAACTAGGCAAGCACCAACGCGTCCAACTCGGACTCCACATGGGCTCGCAACATCTGCAGAGACATACCACCAGCCACGTAATTCTGAGTCACGACATTGAAAATATTAACTTGAAGGTGTCACGAAAGAATTACAGTCAAGGAGCTCATTGACGAGCAGGGATACCGTACATGTGGAGGGAACAGCTCACCGCAGACAGGGCATATCTCCGTTGCCCCAGGCTCAGCTTGCGATCGTCGCTTCCTCTTCCTGTGATCAAGAGTTTCAGTGTTCACATCTTCGCTTGCTAAACACTTTCCACCTTCCGGGTCTGCTTCGTCCTCTGTCAAGTCAATGAAGTCCACGCTACTGGATTGGGAAGCAGTTTCTGGTACATGGTGTTCATCCAAGTTATTGTGGATATTATCAGTGGAGTAGCCTGAACCGGCATCCGCAGCCGAACTGGAGCCGCCCTGTTTGCTGAAAATTTCCAACCTGGGAGGCGCCAGCCGTACTCGGGCCCTGCTTCTGTCACGGGCCTGAGTACCTACTCGAGCCTTGCTTATGGCAATCTCATCCTGGTAACCGAATGTGCTGCATTCTTCTTCGACTGATTCAAACTGTCCAATGCCATCACCATGATCTCTGGACGAAATCTTGCCCCTTTGGAACGGCCAAGAAGAATCATCTACACAACTCTGTAGTCAAACACAACAATCCATGAGAAATTTTGTGAATAGTTTGTCCGTGCAAACTTGGTAAACCTGTATTCGCTAGATTTCCTGAAATTGCCCGCCAGCAGATCATCTTTCTTGAAGCTAATCTATAAATGCCAGCACTAAATAGTCGTTGCCATAAAGATAAGAAAAATAGAACTTCATAAATTGGTTCGGTTGAAGAGCAAGAACCCACCGACTCATAGTTGTTAATGTTATGGCTGCTTTCAATTCTCGCACGGTGCCGCTTGTTGTTACTTCTGCAAGCACCCAAACAACTTGAGAACCTGGAATAATGAGAGACCAATTACAGGAAAAAAGAACTGTGAAAGATATATATATGTATTTTCACTCGGCTTTGACACGATTCGGGTACCTTGTGATGTCATTCTTGCGTGTCGACTCCAACCTCTCCCTCACTTCCAAAGTTAGACCAGCATCTGCAACACAACCCTGCCAAAGCGTGCGCCGAATTAACTACGAGGCGGAAACTCGATTCCCTGAAAAGACATACAAAATGTGTAATCTCAAAACACCAGGCACTGAGATGCAATGCACACACAACTCCTGGAACTTGAGAGATCCAAACTTGTGCAACGCTTCAAAACCCGAGAAACAGCAAACCTGAATTGAGGTACGTTTCTCAGATTTCCGATTGAGAAACTCCATGAGAGACAACGGACGGCCATTGTTTGGTCTGCCAGCCCTGCAATTCGTAAGGATACCAAAAGCCTCAACGGTGATGATCTATTTCTATTAAAAACTTCCTATTCGTGACCCATTTCAAAACGGAGACGCAACCAAAATCGGAAGCGCAAGGAGTAGTGGCATGGAACGTGAGAAATTTGTGATGAAATTTGTGAGCATGCACATGTGTAACCTTACAGAGAGAAGCGACCATGCCTCTAGCTGAAACCAAAAGCAGAAGCAAAAAGTGGTAGCATTGAAGCATGAGCATGTTGTGGAAAATTTTCAAGCATGCCCATGTGAAGATGAAAAGTTGGAAGACAGAGCGAATTGCCTGTTCTGCTGCTTCTCCTCGTGTAAACCATATCCAAAAGAGAGCAAATCAAACCAAACCAAGCCAAGCCAAAACCCTAATTGTAGTCACACCTCCCTAATTAGAATGCAGTGAAGGAGAACGTACGTAGGATGGCGGGAATTGGAGAACATGGAGGAGATGGAACGCTGCCCAACCGGCTTGATACTGCTCCCGGCCTTCCGCTCCATGGCCATGGTAGGCAAACCCTAAACCCTGAACCCTGAATTCGGGCCGGAGGCTGAAACCGACTTACATTCCCCTGCAAATGGCTAAGACTGCAGCATCAGGAATGTGAATATCGTATGTGCTCATGGCTGTCAAGTCAAGGCGGTGGCCCGGGAAGGACAGCCACCATCGCTGCAAGAGAATTGCTCTTACGGATAAACAACCCAGCCAAATCGTGACAACGGAGCACATACTCCGAAGTTTGAAAGGCTTGGATGCCCAAGTGGCGCTGTCCTTTCCCGCCATAATAACCGCACAAAAAGCCCGCCAACCGTTGAAACCCTAATAACGGCTCCCTCCACACCCATACCCCACTCCCGCCACCACAAACGCCCCTCATCATCTACCTCTTTCGATGACTCCCTGATGAAAATGTACGCAGGAGGAAAATGTGCGCGAGAAGCATTTTTAGGTGCAGTGCCGGCTTTGGACCCTCGCTTTTGGACTACAAAGGCACTCCCCTGCGCTCTCTCATCATCCCACTCCCGCACTTGTCGCATCTGTCAGTCTGTTCTCTGCCCTCTCCCGCCTTTGTCGCAATATTCCCGCTTCTGCCGCAGCTGCAGGTCCGCTCTCTGGCGCCTTTCCAGGTTTGTCGCCGCTCTTGTCGTGTCTTGCAGCAGCTTGTGGATGCCCACTCTGCTGTTCTTCTGCTGCTCTTTTAATGCCTATATGACAGCAACCTGTCGTCGGCTCTCTCTCATCAGTCGCGCTCACGTAGCACCTCATCTCAGCTCAAGTTTGGTCAAGTCTTTGCTCTATGCGCTCATGTCAAACTCTTACAAGAAAGGTTGTCAGTCCTGTCTCTGGTGTAGTTGCGTACACCCTCATGTCACGTGAAGTTTGGTGGTGTCTTTGTGTGAGCTCATGTCAATTTGACACAGGAAATGTTACAGTGATGTCTCTAGTCATGTTTAATACGTGAAAGCTTTACAGTGAAGTCTGGTTTATATTCTTGCTAGCTGCACATCAGTGGGTTAGCTTACACCATGAAAGTGGTACAGAAATCTTGTCTCTGCCTTGTAAGGTTTACGTTCGTAATCACAGGTTTTGAAACTGCCGAGTCTCTGTAATGTGAACTTCGGTAACGGGGTGTTGAGCGAAACAGACTCTTAAACACAGAGTTTGTGTTCCTTTGGCATGATTTCCATCCCGGGTCCAACATCTTGTTTTATTTGGTACATTGGTGTCTTTAAAATTTTGGAGGCCGTTCTCCTTCTATTGATGACCGAGTCCATGAAGGGTTTTCTTGATCTGATGTTTTATTAGCGGCATGCAAAAAGTGATGCATTAATCGTAGGTTGTGACCCAATGCCTTCTGATAACAGCTGGTTCATTTCACGGTGCCAACACGTCATATAATGTCATGGTTTTACCTTTGATGAGACATTATGGATATGATTCTGATGATATGTGTTGTTGCTAGCAGTGGTACATGTAGCTGGCATTCGTGACTTTACATTTTCCGTGGATCTTTTCCAACCGCTGAGCTTCTTTTCACGTTCGAACTGAAGAAGGCGTTGTACACGACGTGCCTGTGCAAGTAGGATCATGGTGTTTTCAGCCGATGCGGATAGAGTTCTCACCTACATGAGGCATGAGAGCATCTTCGAGACCGAGCCGCGCATTGATGTGGAAAACATAATGAGGATAATGAGGCATGAGAGCATGATCTTCGAGCCCCAGCCGAGCATTGATGTGGAAAACATTAAGAGGCATGAGAGCATGATCTTCAAGCCCGAGCCGAGCATTGATGTGGAAAAGATCATGAAAGCAGTGAGGAAGGTCAGTAGCTTTGAAGAGAATCTTGATGAACCTGTGGATGCAGCATTCTACCGAATCTCGGCCAAAGGAGACAGCTTCGCGGAGTCTGTCGATGAATATGAATGTGATGAACACTCTAGTGGTCACTACTACTCCGACATTGAGGGTGACTCCTGCTGGGATCTAGAATGGGATGATGAGAATAAGGCTCCGGATGAAATATCTTCTCCGGAGCGGGACTCGTCTCCGTACAGCGCAGACGAAGCAAGTGTCGCGAACGCTGTCGAAGACGGTAAGGACAGTGACAGCATCGGTAGCCCGGAAGGGAACTACGAGTGTTCAGCGTGTGGAGCTTTGCACCTGAAACCCTCGCCGCTGAAGCAACAAATGGCGACTCGTTCTGAAGATGTGAGTGTTTCTGGATCATGGTCTCCTGTTTCTCATTTATGCATCATGGTTCAGATGAATTTTGGAACTTGTTAGTGTGAGTGTCTTGGAAATGAAGTCGCCTGTTTCATGATATTAGTTTTGTTCTGGGACTCTCTCCTGGGACCCAAGAGCATGTGGTTAAATTGGTGGCCTGGTTTCATGGTTGCTAGGATTGAGCAGGGTGCTATATATATTATGCAGCTAAGTCCAAAGGCCTACCAGATCCCATCCGAACTCTGAAGTCAAGGTGCCTTGGGGCCGGTTTAGTTCCAGGAGGGTCTCACCCTCCAAGGAACTTGCCGGTGCTGCTCTTCTAACCTTGTTCACTTGTTTCTGCTTGCTGCAGCATCCACAACTCGGCGATTAGCCACTGGTTCCGTACACGAGTCCTGAGAATCCTAGTGTTGTCTTTTGAAACGCAGAGGTTATTCATGTGCCCGTTTGAGAACTGCGACAACGAGTACAAAAGCCTAGAGCATCTGCGTCGCCACTCTCTGACCCACGAAGGTAACCTGTTTGTCTGTGCATGGGGGGATTGCGATCAAACATTCAATGATAACTGTAAACTTCAGAGTCACCTCAAGATTCATGAGAAATGGGGTGCGGATCTTCTCGGAGGGTCCATGAGCCCGGACGCGTGTTTGAGCTGCCCAGAACCTGGGTGTGGTAAAACGTTCAGATATAGGTCCTTCCTGAATTTCCACATCGACAATGTGCACGGTGAGTCTGAGCTCTAATAGTGTCATGAACACCTCAATGTCTTTTCAGAGTGCGATTTGTATATTCTTTACGCCTCTTACGAACTCAACTGACTGATTGAGTGTGCATTGATCCTGTTGTAGGTGATGTGTCGGTCGCACATGGCATGCCTGATATGGTAAATACTTCATTTACTCTTTAAATTGCGACCGAAATGGATATTCTCGTATCTGGAATGGCCTGGACCAGGTCCGAGTATGTTGGTGTTGCCTGCCGAGAAGCGGAACCATGTCCCTCGTTATTTTGTTGAGTTGGTGATATAATGTGAACGGTGGTGTGAGCAGGAGGAGTTCGAAACCGGAGACTCCGAGTTCCAGTGGCTATCTCGTCCAGGACGTCGGAAACGCGTCAAGCTCCACCACGATGACGATCTTCTTCTACCAAAGTACGATCGTTCTCAGCCCGACCTAGAGTAGAACTCTTCGGCTCTAGGAATGTATGGTGCTCACCGAAGTATCGACGGCTTTTGTTGTCAATTTTCGGTTGCACAGGCCCTCAGGTGTAAATAGAACTTTTTGTATCATCTATGGCCTAGTTCTGAGTCTCGAGGATTACAACCTCAGTAACTTTCATCTATCTCTTCAGGACTTCTCATTGCATGGATGCTATCTGACTACGGCGGCTATCTGTATTCATGAGTTCCTTTTTACAGAACAGTGATGCTTCTAGCATCTGTAATATGACCATGGTGAAAGAGTTATTTTGATTGGTAACTCAACTCATGTATACCCCACTCTGCTGTTAATTTTGTAACTCTTATCATGTATACCCTATTCTGCCGTTATGAACTGGAATGTTTTTGACGTATTCTGTGAGACAGTGAGACCTAGACAGTTGAACATCTGTTAAAAGGACTGAATGGATTCAGTTGCATTGTGGAAATGTACGATAATGCAGCTCCAGAATTAAGTTTTTGACATCATTCCCTTGTAACACGTACTGGTTCGCTCCCATCACTGCTACAATTGGGGCACTTTGATGATAATTGTACAATAATAACCAACATTCAAAAATTATATGTTGATGTCTTTTCCCAAAATTGTAACTTTTTTATCATTTGAAATATCAATGAAATGGTCGTACGTATTTTGCACACCACCACGTATTGTAAATAATACATGATAAAAAAAAGTTGGAAGGAGCAGTGTAACAAGTAATGGGGATGAGAGTATTTCAAAACTCACCTCACACAACACTCATCTACTTACGCCAAAAGATCTCTCAAAGCACATTCCGTTTCAGAAACCAGAGCAAGAAACTCCAGCCCGCAATTGGAGACCACAAACCCTTGAAACCCAGATAATAACCAAAATACACCAAACTGTACGGAAGCACAGGAAAGACCACTGAGTCGTACTGTGTTGCAACCCATTTTATTAAATAGTTTATGTTGATTATTTCATAAACAGCTTATAATCTGATATCCTACTTTTATAATTTGTCATTTCCAACAATTCTTACATGCAAGACTTGCACATGAAGTTTTATTTCTTTGATTTCAAATTCCCTTAGTATATACCATGTGGCATGTGTTTAAACATGTTTGTAAAATGTGTAATATCAAATCAAGTGGTATTTCATTTGTGTTCTATGGACTTTTGCATTTTATTTTTTAAAAAAATTTGGTAAGATTAGATTCTTAAGGAAAAGTTAATATTGTAGTAATTCATGGTTTTTAAAACTCCATGAATTACTACAATATATGTGGAGAACCAAAAAATAAATTGAAGTTTTGTTTTAGCTTAAAAAAATGATGACTTTTATATATGTGGTTTAGGGTTTAGGATCTTGACATTTCATTTAAAAATCACCATTACATTGATTTTGGATAAACAAAAAATATTCATCAAAGGAATGCATCAAAATTAACTAAATGTACAACTAACAAATTCCTTGTCAATGAGGAAAAGTTGTGTTAGTTTCTTAGAGCATCTCCATCGGGGCACCGGGCCCCGGGAGATTGCCCCGTTTTGTCGCGATACAGTGAGGTGAGTCCACACCAAGTACAGAAAACCGGGAGAACGGGCAGCCAGGCTGCTGGCTTTTTGCCCCACTTACAGCAAATCTTGTCCTAATAGAAGGTCAATGCTAATTTATGCCTCCCGCCTTCGTGACATGACATGCCCCTCGTACCATGTCACGCACGAGTTGGCAGTGTTGGTAGTGCAAAGCAAAAAGATTGAAAATATCTTGAGACTTGAATTAATGCATATTAGGAAATTGCCGATTAGATTTCTAAGAACAATTTTGAGGTCACAACTAAATTGCCTTCACCAAGAAGGGCCCATTCATGCTTACTTACTCAACTCAAATCAATGTTCATGGCATTCTATTGATGTCATTGTAAGAAGCTCATACTTAGCATAGCCAAATTGAATATGGAAAACCACTACACTAAAAATCTCATTTAGTGCAGTGGCACGAATAGTGTACTTACCTTAGTACACTATTTGTAAATAAGTGGACAATTAGTGTAAGCCTCACATGCCATTAATAATACTTGCAATCAACCACCTACCCTAGTGCACTATTTGCAAACAAGTTGCAAATTTACTTTTTCTAAACCATACTTTTACAAACTTTACTTTTTCTAAACTTTACTTTTTCTAAACTTTAATTTTTCTTAGCTTTATTTTTCCAACACCTTACTTTTTGAACATTTTACTTTTTGAAAACTTTATTTGGCCAAAAGTTTGCTTTTCCCAAACTTAACTTTTTTTAAAGTTTACTTTTTTCAACTTCTTACTTTTATTATTGCTTACTTTTCAAATCGCTTACTTTTGTATATCTTTACTTTTTCAAAAGTTTCATTTCTTTAATACGTCTTTTTTAATTGTTCCCCTTTTAAAATGTTCGTTCTTCGCATCTTCCCTTTTTCAAATGTGTCAGTTTTTTATAGTTGCCAATTCACATTCTTTTTTCAAATGTTTCATTTTCTTTAAAGTTCCCAATTCAAATTCCTTTCTAATCTAAATTCTCATTCTTCCAAATCTCTAAGTTCTCATTTTTCTTGCACATGTTTCTTTATTTGTTGCAATATGAGTTTCTTGCAAATGTTATTTTTCTTAATTCATCTTACTTCCATTTCCATGTTTTTTTTTTCTAAATAAAATCTCTCAAATTGTTGTTTTTCCTAAATCTACTCATCCACATTCCCACTTTTGAGACAACATAAATGTACACATAATTCTCTTCTACTTTCGATATGCTAAACGCGCACGAGTCAAAAAGTTAATATTCCAGTCTTTTCAAAAGTTCACAAATAGTATAGTAGTTCACATTTAGTGTACTATTCTATCGCTACACTAATTGCGTAGTTGGCAATTAGTGTACGGGTTTGTATTTAGTGTCCACTACACTAAATGAAATTTTTAGTGTAGTCCTAGAAAAGAAAAGGTACTAGCTTTATTCATAATCAAGCTACCAAAGCTTAGCACTACTCAATATTGTATTGTTGGAATAGTAGACACTAAATGCAAACTTGGACATTAATTGCAAACTCCACATTTGGCATAGGGATAATACAATACACCAAATGCGAGTTAATATACTATTTGCCAAAGTACTAAAATTTGGAACAATTCTTTTGACTTGTTGACGTTTAGAGTTTGAATATGATATTTAACCGAGAGTGGGAAAAATACTACATAAATATTATTGGTTGTGTGGTGAGAGGTGTGAAAATATCTCCAACCTTTAGAAGATCATGACTCACTCAAAATCTGACTAAATTGGACATATGAGGTGTTTTTGACATCAATGAAAAATTAGATGTAAAAAAACAACATACATTAAAAAAAGAATACGTAGTACACCCTCAATGAAAGATACATGTGTTCCACAAGAAGTCAAGCGGCACACACTCCACAAGGAGAGAATCAACGAGTGCAACTAAGTAGTGAATGCGGAGCCTTTACTAATGACAAACCATCAGGAATGCTAGAATGTGTGCTGTGAGCAGTGAGCAGTGAGCTATGAGTAGTAAGCAATCTTTTTTTTTCAGTTGGGCACCCTATAACTACAGATTCGGGGTGATTTACAAGAAACAATTTTACATTGTGACCTATTTCTGTGGTATGAAAAAAGTTCAAAATGGGAGAAAGTTGGATTAAAAAACCCGGAAATAAACTGTTCGAAGGATATTTGGGTGAATGTAGAAAGATGGATGAATGTAGATAGATGAATGTAGATGAATGATTGCTCAACTTATAGTTAAAAAAATGTAGCAACTTCTAAAATATGAGTAAAAAAAAGAAAAAAAAAGAAAAAAAAAACAATCAAGGGGCTCCTCGCTACCGAGGAGGGCTATGAGGGCGAAACAAAAAAAAACAAAAAAAAACACAAAAAAACAAAAAAAACCAACCGAGGGGCTCCTCGGTACCAAGGAGGGCCATGAAGGCGAAACCAAAAAAAATAAAATAAAAATAACCAAGGGGCTCTTTGGTATCAAGGAGTGCCCTGATGGCGAAACCAAGTTAAACCAAAAATATATATACAAAAATACCAAAAAAAAAAAATTTAAATTATCGCCTATTAAGAAAAATTCTCCTGAAAGGATTATCCAAATTGCCCATTTGGCACTTCAAACTTCTCCGTATATTTGAATACATAAATTCTTGCTTCCACTACAATTTTACATAATTTTACAATTCTTGCTTCCACTACAATTTGAGTGAGGGGAAAAATGGCACCTTGGTACCAAAGTGCCTATTTGGCACTCCAAAATTTTATGTAATTTTTGAACGCTAAAATTCTTGCTTCCACTATAATCTTCACCGCAGTGGAGCATTAGGCCAACGCAAAGCGTGGGTGAATTGCAAACACTTGTATTAAGTATACAGATTCTTGTGCAAGACAAACCTGGAAGACGACAAGTAAATACATGCAGTCTTAGTTTCAATGAAGTACAGCTCCTACTCCGCAATAGTAATCTCAAAGTTTTCTTATTTTGGTCATAGTAGTTATGGCAAGTTATTGCCTCTTTTATAGTTTAACTTTAAAACTACACAAAACTTTGGAGGGCCAAAATGGCTTCTTGGTACCGAAGAACCCTTTCGGGCTTCACAAAAAACTTGTGAAGTTCAACAATTTTCACTTGTAGAAATAGTAGAATTTGTTGAGGAATTTTTTTTTGAAACATGTTTTACCCCTTGTTGGGAACGGGAAAAAAAAAAGACAAAAACTAAAAATAAAAAAGGGGCCTAGTAGGCTCTTTGATACAGAAGAACCTCTTTTGACTTATTTAAAATCTTGTAGTTCAGTGATTCATCTTCACTCTTGAAAGGTATAATTTTTTATGCGGCATGAACTATGAAGCATTGAAAACTAACATAGTTTTTGTTTCCCATTAAATTTCATGTCGCTCATAGAGAAATTTTTGTAAAACTAAATGAGATTTTGAATGGATGCCCTAAACTTCATTCATCCATAAACTCTGTCCATCCATGAAATTTATCATCCAAACTTAGTCATCCATTTAATGACAAGAAATAGTCAACTCCTCATTAAAGTTTGGTTAGGTTTGTCCCTAAAATTCAACATTTATTTTCATATGAAGCAATTTCATAGCCCATTTGTAAGTGAAAATCACAAAAGACATTTGTAAACCACGGTAATAGGTTGCAAAATTTTATTTTTTAAAGAAAATTCCAAATATCATGTATAGAAAATCCCTATGATTAGAATATTCTTGTCCATTTTTATCCTCACTGCTCACTGCTCATCGCTCACTGCTCACATTCTAGCGTTGTTGCCTGCCGTACCAACGAAGCCCTCTGATCCGGCCTGGGAACTATGCGCCTAGTCCCATCCGGCCACACGCGAAATAGAAGGCCGTTCTCCCAATGGAACCTTGCTATCTGGTGTCCAACTCGGTCACGCTCCATAGTAGAAAGGGCGGGCGCAAATGTCCCATGTTGTAGGTTGTGCAAGACTAGAATGTCTTCCAACACATCGCTAACAACCTGAGCCTTGTCCGGTTCCTCATTGGCCGCCTGATCCAGCAATGTCGATGTAGATCCAGACATCAGTGAGAGGTAGGCCGTTGCATGCCAACTTGAAACTAACTCTCTGTTACAGTCCTCATGCCACCTGACACTAGTCAAATCCTCCTCCGATGGACTTAGAATACGAGATAACCCATCCGCATCTTAGTTAGTGATGCCCGCCCGGTGCACGACCTCTAAATCATACTTCTGAAGCAACAAAGCCCACCTGGCAAGCTTGCCAATAAGCTTGTCAGACTCCATGAGCCACTTCAAAGGCTAGTGGACGGTCACCAAGGTAAAACGCTGCCCATACACGTAGAGCCTAAAATGAGCTATGGCCCAAACCACGACCAAAGCTTCTCCCTCATAGGACAAATAGTTGGACTCCGCGTTGTTGTTGCTCCTAGAAGCAAACGCCACAACGTACTCTCGTCCCTCATCATCCTTCTGAGTCAATACAGCTCCCAATCTTACCGCACTCCAATCTGTATGCAAGTAAAAAGGTCGTGTAGCATCTGGACGCCGCAATACATGTGCTGAACCGAGCTTCAGCTTCAAAGTAACAAACGGCTGCTGCTGCTCCCATCTCCAAGTCGATGGTTGATCCTTCCCCGTGAGAATAGTCAACGGCTTGGCAATCAAGCTAAAGTTCTTGACAAATCGGCGATAGTAATTTGCCAGGCCAAGAAAAGCTCTGAGCTGTGACTCGTCGATTGGGGCCGAGATCTTCTGCAGCGCGTCAACCTTCGCCTGCTGCATGCCAAGACCTCCTGGAACAATCATGTGTCCCAAGTATGGCAACCGGTCATGGAAGAATTTGCATTTGCCATGGTGCAAGCGCAATCCCCATTGCCATAGCCTCTCGAAGACCACCTGAAGATGCCTCACATGCTCTTGTGGGTTGCTACTAAATATAATAACATCATCAATGTAGCATCGATTAAACGGTAAACCAGTCAACACCCGGTCCATCACCCTCTCAAACTCGGCGGGTGCGTTCTTGAGGCCGAATAGAAGAAACTTCCAATGGTAGAGCTAATCTCTCCCATCCATATCAACTCCCCAAAATGCGGTTTTCACCCGGTCGTCCACCATCAATGGTAACTGGTGGTAACCGGACCGCAAATCTAAAGTACTAAATACTCTGGCGTGTCCCACCGCATCAAACAACTCCTCTGGCGTGGGCATGGGATATCGATTCGACTTGGTCTTACAATTGATCGGCCTATAATCCCCACACATCCGCTTCTCTGTCCAATTGCCAAAGAGGTCCTTCTTCGATGGCATCACCGTAGCACAAGCGTACTCGCCGTTGGAGAGCTCAATCAAGTTGGCGGCCAACAACTCTTGACAACGAGTCTGAACCCCAACTTTCTCAGAGAGACTGAGCTTATACAGTCGTCGGAAGATTGGGTGGTCGTCCTCCAATTGAATGTGAATTGGTTTGCCTCTGTAGCCCTCCAAATCATGGAGACTAAAGGCAAAACAACTACAATACAAACGTATAAACGCTCGTACTCTTCGTGCCTCGGCACCGGTAAGATGTGCTCCCAAATCCAAAGGCCAATCATCAAACTCCGTGGTCTCCTTCTCCACCGTAGAAGACTCATCGCATACCGGCACGGCCGGTGATTGCTACTTGGTAGCAGACAGGGCATTAATGCCCCCAGACCCCTCATTCATGGGATCTATAGAAAATCCCGTGTCGTGATGATAAAACTGGGAAAAGATATCCCGAGCATTCTCACGGCCAAAGTCCTCTGCCAAGGTTGTAGAGACACGCTAAGCACGAAGCCCCTCAGCTGCATGTCTTTTCACACGAAAAAACAACTCCTCTTCCTCGATCTCTATAAGTTGTGGCACCGTTGCCTCCTAACCATCAGAGTTTGCCCCCAGCACGCGTGGATGGTCACTCGAACGGCGCTGAGCGGCGAAATAGAGGCCACATACCCAAACAAGGGTGTTGAGGTCAATGGCTTGACCCAACAAATTACGGCATTGGCCCTCAGAAAGATCCGGTGCAGCGGTGGTGTCTGTCAAAAAGCCCATCGCCCGCTCCCTCTCACCGGCAGAAGGCTCCTCGTAAGTTTGGGAAGAAGAATCCCAAACCATGCCTGGACCACGTGTCCTGAAGACAGAAGTGCTCGAATAGCACATTAAGGTGGGAAATGCCACTCGAGTGAAATCAACGCGGTTGACCACCGCCAGTGGTGGCTCATCATCCTTGGTATCCTCTGTGGATACACGGTGGTCGTCCAAGATGTCATCGATGTCACGACACACGGGCCGTTGCACTTGAGCAAGAGTACAAGTGAGCTTTGGGGATGATGTCATGTTGGTCCAAATCCAACGTGGTCGATGGGCGTAAGATCCCAACGCCGCGGCATCAACAAACGTGGAGGGACCAAGAAGGTCATGGATGTACGCCCCATCCTCACGCACCTTTGTCCGTGTATCCCCCAATGGGGGTACATTCTCAAAAATGTACCCTGGTGGTGTCGATTGGTGGGTAATCCACCACTGGATGAGCCTGAGCAAATCCGCAAAGAGACCCGACCGTGGATCATCCAAGCCACGTCCATTGCCCACTCGTGAATGGCCTTGGCAAGGCCATCCGGCAATCACCAAGTCCACGTGACCTAACCGGCGGAGATCATCCTCACTTATCAACGTCACATCACGTGGCAACTTGCCTAAACACCCTCGTATCGCAGAAGGTGGTAATTGCTCCGGATACAACGCCAGAAGACGCTGAATGTGATGGTGAGTGGCACGGTTGGCTACAAAGCCACTATCCACGTGGATGTATTGTCGTACCTTGAGCCCGGCCTCTAACACAGCCGCGAGCCCCGTACCGATACCGACAAATAGCTCTACAAGGATAATACCCTCATCTGGTGGTCGCCACTGAATAGTACGAGCCAACAACGGAGTAAAAGAGTCCACTGAAAGCTGTGGAGCATCAACAGCGTCCACAATCTTCCCACTCCGACGAGTGAGCTTCAACGGCATCCCCCACATCGGAAGCGGATCCTTGCAATGACGTGCACGGATCGCCAATGGTGGGTGCTCGCGTGATCCTCCACCCCAGACATAAATGTATATGTTTCCTCCAAAAGTGAAGAACCACACGACCAGTCTGATGCCAGAGCACTGCACCCATATATAGCGTCCGTCGTCGAAGTCACCACGCTAGCTGCGAAGACCACGGGGATGAGCTCCTTCATGCCATCACCGGCAGACCACCCAAGCCTAATCCAAGCCTCTTCCGTCTAGTTATCCACCCCAAAATCAAGGGGATAAAGCGCCTGCTGACCCACCAAAATGTCGTAGTTGGTGGCACTAGTTACAGTGCAGTGGAGAGATATGTGAGAGAACAAAGTACCAGATCCCACGCCGAACATCAACTGCAACGGATGTCTGGTGTAGCCGATGGCCTTCTCCGTGCCTCCTACCAATGTAACACTCCTAAATGGGCAAGGTTCGAGGTCCGAAGCACCTAGACCTGAGTCCCGGGCTAGTTACTGGCCAATCTGTTATAGGGAGATTTCACCTCAAGATTAAGTAAAACATCTTCTCTACGCTCATTCAAATTGTAGTTCCAAGCAGTAAGACACAAGTCCAAGATCTGACTTGTATTGAATCTAAAACCCCGGATTCAACCTAGATCTGAATTTAGGTCTGAATCTAGAGCTAGTTGGAACCTTGTTTCCACTAATGTTCTTAGGTTTAATGCACAGATCTAGTGTTTTCACACCAGATTACAATAAATCAGACTATATTCACAACAATCCGGACTTGTTTCTAACTCTAATACGTTAGTTTTGATTAGGGTTTAGTAGATCAAGCCAAATCTATACCAGATCTAGTGTATTTAGGTCAGATCCACAATAACCCTAACCAAGTTTAACCACAAATGCTCTTCTAACAACAAGATCTACTCACACCTTCATAACACTAACACCAACACACAATAGATAGTATCCAAGTCTTGCTTTACTTCTTCAAACGTCCATAAATCTCTTCCATACTCATTACAACTTCAGATTCACATGATAGCTCTACTTCCTAGCTCTCTAACTACACTTCTACATTCTAGGTTGCAACACACCAAGACACCAGCCCACACAAGAGAAGAGAGTCTCCAAGGTCCAAGGGGTGACTCTCTACCCCCTCCAAACTCTAATCCTCCACAATGGATGAAGATGTCCGGACGGATGACATCCATGTCCGAATAATTCATCCAAAGTCCTAATAGTTTCATCCACTGTCATTTCTGGACAGTTTCATCCAATGTCCGGATTCATCCATAATTCTACTTTTACTCATAACCACTTCAGTAACTTCAAAAAATTACTACGGGGATCCTATAACAAGTCCAAATCTCCGGTTAACACAATCATCACTCGCTAAGCCCCGGAGTCCGATATAACGCGCTGAGGGGTGGTGCGAGTAGAGTTGCCGTTTGTACGGCCAACTACCATCACTCTGCCGTCATTCACCAAACGGACTACCCCAGGGCGTACACCACGTCGTTCCCGTGCCAACCAGGCTGCAATGTCAGACAAATAATTCACTCCGGAAAACAATGACTGATGTCCGGCTGGTTGTACGGTAGAAGAGGACGTGGCATTGGCCTCAAAAGCGGAAATGGCCTCCGCCGCCAATTTGGCCCGTATTGCCACCAAATCCTCCGTGGTAGGTGGAGTCACCACTATCTGCGACACCTCCAATGATGGCATGGGCACCTTGCCCTCCAACATGCTTTCCGCCAAGTGAAATATACGGGATGGTTGAAAATCTGGTGTCAAAAAGTCCACACCGTTAGACACCAGCAACCGCAACACCTTGTACACCAAGGAATATACGGCATCCACATGAGTGGAAGAAAATGGTGGTACGATAGTAAAAGGAGGAGCGGCACCAAGAGCAGCCGCATCTAGAATGTCAAAAGACAGCGGTAGTCGTGACTGACCGAGGTGGTCCGGTAATCCCACGTGGCGTGGACAACCACTAGTTCCCGGCACACTGGATGAAGGTGGCACTGCCTGAGCAGTGGTCTAAGCACGAGTGGCAACTGCAGCCACAACCTCTCCAGAAGCGCCATTCAAATAGGCATCCATGCCTGAGGACAAACTACGACTCTACATTGGAGCCCGTGCGTCCACCACTTGTCCCAAAGAAGCATTCGCACTTAAATTCTTCTCCAACTTCGCCACTTTGGCCTTTAAGTCCTTCCGTGATGAACCCGGCCACTTGTTCGGGTGGTAAACAAAGTAGTTCTCATCACTATGGCCGGACTTGCCACAGTGAGAACAAGTAACCGGCTTCTTCTCCTTGCCCACAATCTTATCACCAAACTTGGCCGCCTCGGTCTCGGGCTTCACCTTCTCCTTTTCTGTCTCCTTCATCTTGGAACAGTTTGGGTCCCCTTTGGTGTGACCGGGTTCTCCACAAGCCCAACAATGCACAACATTTTCAGGTTGTGCCTCCGTCAAGCTACTTATTGCAGTAGCAAGCTTCTTGGACTTGGGAGCGTCCATCAATGACTTGACCAAGTCTGTGGCCTTGGACACGCCCAACGCTCTATCAAGCGCTTCCACCTCAGCAAACGCCTGAGCCAAACTAGCGTCGCCGTGATAATCAAAAAGAAGAGTAGGGGTGATCAAGTCCACCATCCTCTTGTCCAACTTGGAGATAAAAATCTTCACAAGTTGGCGCTCCGTGAAGACATCACCTGCCTCCGCCACCAACCGCGCCAATCGGGTATATATGGTGCGCAACGTGTCCTCCTTTTCACGGCGGAAATCTTAGATGTGCTGCATCTGAAAAGGCCGGAATCCCCCATACTCCACCTCCAAGTGCGCCATGAACCGCGCCACAGGGTCAAAGACTGGCGGCAGACCGATGGCCACCAATGCCGCCCGCGTGGACTAGGCCAAACGCGACATGGCCCCCGTGCCAGACGCCTCATCTACAAAGGCAATGTCCTTCTGCCTGGAATCCTCATTGGAAGAGACTCCCTCCTCCTTGGGTTGATCGGTAAAGGCCGGGACACGAGCAACGGCACTCTCCCTAAGCACAATCACCAACTCCACTCGGTCGCGCCAGTAATCCTCAATCAAACGCAATTCCTCTGCATGTAGTACCGACCACCTTCCGTAGATCTGGAGCGCCTCCAGCTCCAAATGTTGGAGTTCAACAATTCGTTCTGGGGCAAAACGGTGAACGTTAGCGCTTCTTCTTCATCCATGTCTAAAAACGGAGCCGCCAATCGGGTAGGGAGATGCCCCCAGCCCGTCCTGAGAAACAATCACGCACAACCTGGCGGTGATCGTCCTCCATATCGTCAAACGTGTCCACACTCCAAACTCGAAGCCTACGGTCGGTATCCAACGCCGAAATAGGCTCAAAAGCCTCGTCAGTATCCGACCCTGGCCCAAAGTCTGAAGCCACTGCAATCTCCGGAGAATCTGGTGAGGGAGAACGGTAATACTGACTTTTCGTACTCACCATAAACAAAAATCCCCTGGGTAACTATCTACGGGTGCTATCTAAAGGGTAAGCGTACGGACGGGCAACCAGCACCTGCAAAATCACCAAGTTATGTGCTTTACTGGTCATCACCTCCGGCTAACACATGTCCAACCACATCTCTCCACATGAAAAGGTCTTGCCGGCCATGAATCCGACTTCACCCCTACGGTACCCTGTCATGATCTGCTACAATGAGAAATGGGGCCACCGGAAAATACCGGCAACAAGCCCGCAACACATGGGAGGTACCACACAAGAATCCGGAAATCAAAATCGGATCCTCTCCCCCAACAACATAAAAGCAGAAAAGACGAGTCAGAGCCAGTGGCACACGCTTGTAGTGGATGGGCCGAGTCGCGATACCTGCAATGCAAAGAGAAACACTAGAAAGTGTTCCCCCTAACATTTAAAACTAAGGGAGTAGTGGAGATTGACCGTGGTGTTTAAAAAACACTATCCCTTCAATGAAATCACATACATTGGTGGATAATCACGACAATCGCCAAACTAACGCTAAAATTAGGTAAAATGGTAGAAATCGTAACTATAACCATAAATGTCACTCACATCCAAGTAACAATGCCTTTGAAATCTACTCTCGAAGTATAGCACTATCTTTTTTTTAAAAGATCACAACACATGTGTTTTCGAACCTCACGAAAAAACTAGAAAAATAAAAAAAATTTATGAACTAGTTTTTTTAATATCAATACTCTTAGAATTTCACCGCAAACTCAAATCCGAAATCGGAATCGCAAAATAACCAATTATGCAAAAGTTGAAAATTTTGCGATTCAACTTTAGGGACTTTTGAAATTTTGGCTCAAAAAGTGACGCAATTGGGTACTTCGGCACGCATTAAGGGTCATTGGTGGGTTTTGAGTACTTGTCGTAATTGAGTTCCCGTATCCTTGTTGGTTGTCCACGTCGCTTTTTGTCACTGCTCCCTCAAATCACCCTAGCTCGTGGTGCGCCCTCGCATATGCCTGCTCCCCTACACGTTGCCACGTGCCCTGCAATTTGCTCGTTATTTTTGTGGATCCCACGCTCGTGGTCAACCCCACTGGACCAAGGCTCGCCCACTGTCCTGCCTTCTAGCTGGCTCGTTGTCTCTAATGATGACCGCAGCCTCTCTTATGGATGGAATTGTGCTCGGATAAACTCCCTAATCGGGATGAAACTTGCCGGATGAAAAATCGGGCTTTGAACATAAGCTCCAGCACAAAACAGACAACCTCCCCTCCTTCAAGCAAATTATGCTTTCTCAAGACATAACTAACACTAATGGAAACGGTGCATCCAACACCTAATGTTTGTAATCCATTTAGTAACCCATTCCTATCCACTCTTTCACAAACTCTCTCAACGCAAAAGCGGCAAGAAACTATAGTAAAAATAGAGGTCTTTGTCAAATAGAAGATATATGTGTTTTCTACAAGAAGTCAAGCGGCACGCACTCCACAAGGGGAGAATCAACGAGTGCAACTAAGTAGTGAATGCGGAGCCTTTACCAATGACAAACCATCACTTACAAGCAAAGAACTCACTAAACACTCACTAACTCACTCACAAAGCTTGACTTGACAAAGACGTCAAGTCAAGAACGTATGCGGCGGTATACACACAACCACAACCCTAGATGGATGAAATCCATCCACCAGATGACTACGGTGCGTCAAACGCACATCCTCACATAAACTAACGTAGATTAGATTAATCTAACCTATGCTAATACCACGAGATGTGGTGTGGTCCTTGACACCACATCCCGTGACAAACTCATATGTCCAATTCAGACAAAGATTGAGTGATTTATAAGTATTTGAGAGCCCTATTTGATTAAATATTACATAAAAGTATTTAAAGTAGACATAATTATGAATAATTAAAAATAAAAACATTCATTTGCAACAAAAAGATTGAAAAATGAAAGCTTAGATATAGAAGAAGAATAAAGTAACAACTTTATGAAGAAAAAAAACATAAAGATAGAAAACATAAAACATAAAGTGCCCTAGGTAACCAACACTTCTAATCCTTAAAAATATGGCAGATGTCTTGCAATAATATCTTGAAGGTGTGAAAACAAGTGATTAGTAGTGTTAGTGCCATCGATGTATGAAGCTAAGCCACATCAAATCATAGATTTTCTAGTAAAAGACATGTTGTCACAATAGATACGCCAAATGACATCTTCAGTTGCATCTATTGCTAATTGAAGAAAGAATCTCATACCTAGATTGGTAAGTTTGCCGGACCATTGACCATCACCGCAAATATTGTTTTGCCAAGTGTTTTGTTAATTAAACTTATATTTCTTTTCTCTCATTGTGTTATCGACGCATCCTTGACTTCGAAATTATGAATGTGTTCACCGATTTGCAAAGGTGGGTGGCTCATGCAGACAAATAACTTAAGATGGTTAGTTTTTGAGTTAAACAACCGCCAAAGTAGCAGTGATATTGTGGCCCTTACAATTATCTACCCAAACATATTTGTTACAGTGATGGATGTTGGGTTGATAAGCTTGTGGTTCCTTGAAGTATTGGAGAAAAATAGATTAGGTTATCCGACCTCTAGGGCTAATATGACAACAAACCCCGACAGTATTATCATTTGATCAATGGATGGAGTCATTGTTGTTTTTGTTAGTGAAAATCAACATAGGGGCTTTTTCAATGGATCTACAACCCCTAAAATGGAGATGACCATGGTCATCACATCTCCTCTGCAACAACATCTACATATTTGATGAAGGAATCTTCCCAAAAGTCTAGCGTTTGCCCAAAATCCATGTACAATAATAAAATGGGCTTTTTTTAAGGTTTTCAATGAGATTCTCATCAAATGAGTGTAATTGAAGCACGCAATGTAAAACTTCTAAATAGTAAGCGGCGCCCACATTAATTTGATTTTACTTCAGAGCTACAAGTTAAGCGGCCCCACTATGATAGTAAAACCATGTTATTAACCTTCATGAATTGATTCAACATATAAGATATTTCTATTAATTATATAAAAAAATACATCCGTATGACACAATGACGATTGGTAAAATATTCACCTTGCTTTAAAAATGATAACCATTACTAAATAATTAGTGCACACGTTAGCCTAGAGGAGAAAATAGGTGTAGTGATTAATAATGGAGCACCAAGAGAGGTCCATGCTAGAGGAAAACTAGAGGGGACCACGGTAGTAGGTAACAACCAAGAACCGTGGTAATAGGCGACCAGATAATTCGACGGTTGTAGTTAGGAGACCAGCTCGGCAATTGGTCCGACCACGGGCGAAGGTCCGACCACGGGGATGGGCCACATCACGGTAATAAGCTCGTCTCTCTCAAGTAGGCGAGAGAGAGAAGGAGGAGTGAGTGTCGGAGACAGAGACGCGCTGTGAACGTTGCTTGCCTTCGCAGCTCCATCGCCACAGCTCCCTCTCCTTCTCTACCAGCGCTTCTACCGCCAACCGCCATCGCCACCGCCATTGCTGCCCGTGCTTCAGATCCACACAATTCACGTCCATGGCCGTGTGCTCCGGGCGCGCCACCGCTTTCGCCTCGACCTCCTCCTGCGATCAAACCCTATGAGTGGAGACTGTATTGACCTCAGAGCATGGTGTTTGCGCCGGCGTTTCGTGATCCCTGGACTTGGCATTTAGGTTCATGTGATGGCAGGACGGAGCCCGCCGCGCCACCGCCACGATGGATCGTCGCCGCTCCCGCTCGGCATCGACGCCAGCCCGGCGCCGGCGCGATGGGTAGGTTTTCTGGTTCTGGATCCCCTGTTTCGGGATCGGCGGAGTGATGTGGAACCTAGGGTTTCGGTTGCGAGAATGTCCAGGGGTTTAGATAAGGTTTCTTTTCCTCTAGTTTAGCGAAGCCGCACTGGTTGCGTTTGAGAATTGGTTAAGATTTCCGGTTTAGGAAGACCGATTTCCTTGCGGCAAGCAGGATTCTAATGTGAATAGATCTATGGAGTTGTATAGTCCCTGCTTTTGTGTAATTCGAGGTTGTAGTATCACATGGGAGTTTAGGTGCTTATCGAAGAGCCACGGGATTGTCTTTTGTATCGAATTTGACGCATCTCGCATTGGTGGAGTGTGCGTGGATTCTACTTTTGGAGGTGCAATTGCCGCACGAGCTAATGGGCTGAGGGGATTGGATTGGTGCAGAACGGACCTCATACTGTGTGGCCGCATGATCCTCGCACAGGGTGGAGTTACTGCGTGTTTATTCCATCCTGGGCTGCCATCCCGGAATCGAAGGATTCTGACGGGAAGCCTAACAATCCTACAGTTGTATGTGCTTTTGACCTATCTTTCGGCTCATACTTGTACTCGGTCGCATTGAGAATGGATGAATAAGAGAATCGTGGATGCTGATTGATCATGTCTGGTGTGGTGAATTGACTTTAACCAACGTTTCTGTGGCAGTTTTTCAAAGTACAAGTTGGTGTTCAGTCCCCTGATGGAATCAGCACTCTTCGACAGACTCTTCGGAGATTCAGTGATTTCCTGAAGCTGTATGCTGCGGTAGGTTACGAATCTTTCGTTTTCAATTGAGTATCTGACCTAGAAGCGTACCATGAGAGCAGCAGTCTATTCTGGCAGCATGATACTTCTAAGCGTCTTCCTTAGATATCGTTTGCATTTTCGAGAGGTCTGCTATGTAGAAAGTCTGGGCGTACTGTCGATTATCATCAAAATCTTGCAATTTTAGTCTTACATTGTGGAATTTGCTACAGCTGAAGAAATTGTATCCTAAGAAAAAGATACCAGCTGCACCTCCTAAGAATTCCTTGATGCGGATCAATTCGAGTCAGTCTCTTCTGCTGGAGGTAAGGATGAAATTTGTATTACAGAGATCCGTTACCCTAGAGTTGGAGAGACTGTTCAAAGCCTTGTAGGGGTTTGTGTATGAGGGTTTACCGTGTTAGTGTGGATATGAATCGTGCCCCTTTGTATATGGAGATGGCATATCTTTATTACATCAAGGTGAATCTACCTGACCATGTATTTGTTGGCCTTTCGCAGAGAAGACATGCTTTGGAGGATTGGATGGGAAGATTGATTGCTGATATCGATATCTCCCGTAGTGTGCCACTGGCCTCGTTCCTGGAGCTGGAGGCTGCAGTTCGAGCTGGTATGTGTTGATGCAATGCATTCATAAAAATCTTTGTACATATATGTTTGGAGGATATTTAAATATAATTTTTATTTTTTTCTTAACAGCACCTTCGGGTCGTACATGTCTCCTCATGTCGAAAATGTCTGTTGTTAGCAGCTGTGACATCCATATCGGAACGGCAATCGCAGTTGAGTGCGGCAAGCAATATTCAATTGCATTCCAGTCCCAGTCTTCGGCCTGGATTGTCGTGGACTGGAGGTGGTTCCTCAGTGGCATCTGGTGGATACTCTACTTTGGATTATGGGAGTGATGTAACATATGAGAATTCTGTTGTTGGCACTCCGAGCAAAGGCAGTGAAGGTGGATTAGAGATGGAAATGGAAGCTCTGGCTGTTGAACACCATGCTGCCATTCTTTCCGCGTCAACAGATGGCAAAGAGAACCAGCAACAAGAAAGTAATAACACTATGGAATTGACTAGGAATGATAGCCAAGAAATGGGCACGGAGATGCAGAACCATCCAGAGTTTATGGATAATGTCGCGACAGAGGAGGTATGTCTATTGACTGATAAGGAGGTTGTATGGGGTGCATGTCTTCTCGATATATTCCTAGTGCAACCAACACTGTTTCTTTTGCCTTGGAAAGCACATTATCACGGAGTTCTGACCAGGATTATTCTGCAATTGAAGTACGTAAATAATTTCTTGTCACTGGTCTACGTGCTATTTTATTTTATTTACTTCAAATTAAAACTTCATAAGAGCAAGATATTGCGCAATTGCTCTTAACCGAGTTCAGAATTGTCATCATTATTGTGGTTTATTGTGTTGTGCAGCCATTGTTACAAGTGGAATTGCAGAGCGCCCAAGAAATTCAAGCCGCTACAAGTGTAAACCAGGATGGCTTAGGAGGGGAAGCCCTAGATGAAACAAGTTCAAGACCTCCTTCGGTTTTCGATGGGGAAAAACTAGGCCCACGACACAGACGTAGGACATCTCAGGAAAGCTTATTCAGCGAAATGAGCTCTGTAATGGGAAGTGAGCTGTCTAGAGGTGTTTCTATGGAGGTACCTCATGAGAGCCCCTTCTGGGGTTTGTCAGGCGGTGATCCTAATGGGGATCACAATTTGGCTGATGCCGAGTCCCTGAAAGGAGTAGGGTTGGTTTTGCCAGCGGACCAGCGGAGTAAGGTCAGAAGAGTGATGGCTACTCTGCAGAGGCGTCTTCTGGCTGCAAAAACGGACATGGAAGATCTGTTAGCTCGCTTGAATCAAGAAACTGCTGTCAAAGAATTTCTCACTACTAAGGTTAGATTGACTCTGTTTCGTATGATGGATTATATTTCCTGGACACCTCCGGACTTCAGTCCTTCCAGAGTTTACAAAGCTATTGAGATTTTCAGCGTCTGGGTTCTTGTCTGGGAACAAATATATTGTTTGGCAAGACTAACATTTGGCAATAATGGTACAGGGTCGTCAGTTCAACATAGGTGATAGTTGCTACTCTTCTCTACAGAGCAGCATTGGGATTGAGTTTATTGTCTTACAATAGTGACAGGATCAGAAGTTGACAAATTTAGTTTGTTCTGGCAGGTGAGAGATTTAGAAAGTGAGCTTGACGGGATGCGGCGAAAAAGTCGAGATGTATTGCAGCAAGCTGTATGGGCGGAACGGGAGCGCATGACTTCTTTACAGTGGGAGCTGGATGATTGCCGTGTGGCCCTCCAGTCCACCGAAGAGACTGTCCAGTCCTTGCAGGTATTCTCACACCCCCTGCCATCTTCTGGTCATTCGACATCTAAAGGTGCTATTTTAGTTTCCGAACTCTTTGAAGCTGCAGGATTATTTTGAAGACATTGTGATGTACTTGATTTTGAAATACACATGATTCTTGCCTTCATATCGTGCCTAAAATACAGTAGATTACCCTAGATTTCATTTTTAATTCGTTCCCCATCTGCAAGTTATGAGTGGCACTCTGCTTTAGGAGTTCAGAGAATTTTTGTATGGATTGTAATTGTTTAGGATTCTGGTACATGCAGGCTTCAAACACTGAATTGGAGGGGAGTCTGCAAGAAGCTCTTGCAAAGTGTGAGAAGGTGGAGAAAGAATTGGTGGACGTTCGTCAGCTATATGAAGCACGTCAACAGGAGGGTGATTCTGTGGATGCTCAAGCCCGTGCTGAAAAGAAGGTATATTAGATATTTAAGTGTCACGTTCTTTTCCTTGCAGAGCCCACTGCATCGACACTTAGTGTCTCTTCGTAAGTAGTTGTATGTCAAGAAATCCTTAAATCTAACTTCAGCGCTTTGAGTTTTTGAGTGCAGGCTTTGGCCAAAGAGGTCAAGAACTTGCGAGCTTCACATATGGAACTCAAGCAGGAGGCTAAGCAAGCAGTGCAGGCTAAGACCACTGCAGAGGTGAGTTTTTCCTGCGTGTATCATAAGTTTGTTTTTCGCTTAATAAGAAATATTGGAGATAGTTATCCTCTGTAAGTGCAGTATTGGATATTTTGAAGGTACTTCAGAAGATTTATCTAGTTACATATGATTTAGGCTTAATTAGTCTTAATTAGTTTCAATTAAGTCTAGATTTCATCCCTGTGGATCAATCTGCAGGTGACCTTAAGAGATGAGAAGCAGAAGCAAGAGAAAGCGCAAATATCGCGAGGCAAGTTTGTACATGAAATAACAATGCTGCAGGAGCGTTTACGGGAATGCAACATGGATGAGCTGTGTAAAGAGGGTTCCTCTCTAGAGGCGTTAGATATGTTGTCTACTTTTGAGAACCGCATTGGCCTTCTTATTGGGCAGGTAGAGTTTCATCTCACCTTTTTGATGTATCAACGGTATTCTGGGCTGTCACTATGGGCTCAATCCACTGTAGTCCATCTTCTTTCTGGCCAGTGTGCCATACTTTTACCGTTTTCTTGGAAGTATTTTAACCAGTCCTCAAAGTCATTGACCTCAATATGTCAATTGCATGGCACAGGCACAGTTGCTGATTCAGGAAGATGAGGCGCTTCGGAAGCTCGATTTAGAACCGAATTGGTCATCTTCCCGACAAAATGAACAGAGCAATGGTGGAGACCTCCATAACGCTGTCTCGGCAACTGAGAGAGGAAGTGAAGCAGTTCTTCGCAAAATGTTGATTGATTCATTTATTGACCAGGCCAAATTGTGCAAGACTATGAACTCCTTGACTTGCAACGCTATTATATCGAAGCACGACAGAGCTAAGTGAACTGAGTTGCGGGTCACTTAAAATAACGTAGCCATCAAGAGTGCTTCCGGAAAGACCTATGTTCCAGAACTTGTCACCCATCTCAGAAGGTGACGTCCATTCCACGTTTCTCCAGACCCCGAGAGCTTCCGAGCCAGGATCTTATTTACGGAAGATGAGCCCAAGACTACGTGGTATGGATTTCATTTTCTGGCCTGTCTTTCAGGTTCCTATTCCTTAGTGCATGACCAATATGATAATTCAGAACTCTAGTGCTTTTAGTTCGGTTGCTCAACTCTTGATA
This sequence comes from Bryoerythrophyllum caledonicum, assembly GCA_963971425.1. Taxonomy (NCBI): domain Eukaryota; kingdom Viridiplantae; phylum Streptophyta; class Bryopsida; order Pottiales; family Pottiaceae; genus Bryoerythrophyllum; species Bryoerythrophyllum caledonicum. The sequence continues at coordinate 19,907,594 of OZ020526.1, read as the reverse complement.
AGAACTGATTGGAAAGGGTAGATTTGATTCATGTGATCATTGCTTGGTTTGGTCAGATGTTTGTGCATCGAGAAATCGGCAGGAATTCTGTAAATGTAGAGGGTTTGCAGGTGTACCCCGTAGTCTGTCGCGCTTGATATTCTGGGGCCGGGATTCAGGGTTTTATGGATGAAGGTGTGACATTGTGAAATACTGCAAAATATGTATGCTGGTTGTATATTGTATAGTATTAAAATATGGAAACACCAACTGATAGGATGTTCTTTGCCTTTTAATCGACTGCAGGAAGATAATATACGGTTGTTTATGCTGCTGAATATAGCAGAATCCTTGCTTCTCTTTCAAATCCTTAGGAACAACAAAGAAAAACAAAAACTCTCCTATTGTGTGTTGATCAGCAGTCACAATGTTACTAACCAGAACAAATTATCAATTATCATCATAGAATCTGGTTGCTATGTCGATTAATCAATCTGTGTCTCTTTGTAAAATTTGAAAGTAATGGGTTTAACTTTTACTACGAAAACAAAGAACACTAAAACATACATATGTACATGGACAATATCTGGTCCGCCATTCTCACATTCTGGATTGAGTGTATGGCTAGTCTCTTAGAAAAGTAGCAAATTATTACCGCTCTTGCATTCCTACCATGGTTTATTCCTCTTCTAATTGGTTGGGATCATAATTTCCGTTTTGATGCACATTTACTTCCCATGTAATGGTCACTTACTTTATCTAGTACGTACAAGTTCAATTCAGAATTTCACGATTCATCTAGGATTAATCTCTGCAAAGATCCCTAGAAATAGCTACTAAATGGTCCGTTCTGCTGCAGTGGACGTTATTTTTTTAACTCCAATAGGGTAATTTGCAGATTCATCTCTTTCGGGAGACTTTTTCAAGGTGCTCAGCGTCAATTTTCACCATGAATTATTCTTTTTTTTTGCTATAACCTTGTATGTATGATTGATCTGTTTTTGTACAAGTTACAAGAAATAGTCTCTTCAAGAATGTAAAAGTAAAAATTGTATGTATAGTGTAGTAATGTAGGGATGGAGGAACAAGTGGAGGTGCATGGAGCAGCAGCAGGTGCCCCTGTGACACCTGAGAAGCTGCTCCGCATCGACTGACATTCCCCTCACATTCCCCTCACAACCCTTCTCCATCTCCCGAAAGTTACTTTTCCGCCTCAGAGTGGGAAAGAGACACGCTGAGTGTGTTCTTGGAGCTCAGGCGTAGGGTTTTAGTTAGGGTTCAAGCTTCCTCTCGCTCGCTCGCTCTCTCGTTCTCTCATGGCGCTTCTCCGCATCGGCTCCTGCGGGCCATGGAGCACCACAGTCGCGGTTGCCTGGTCTCCGGCCCAGGCCATGGCGCGGATCGCCGTGGTCTCTGCGAATGTGACAAGTTCCGTGGTGTGCAGAGCCGGGAAGCGCAGGGAGACGAGTGGGGAGCTGGGATTTGGTCGAGCGGTGCGCGTGTTTTGCAGCTTTGGCGATGAGAAGGGAGTGGTGGATGCCGTGGCGGTGGAGAGCGGCGACGGAGGTGGAAATGGCAGCGTTGGAGGCAGTGGAGGAGGCGGAGGAGGCGGGGGCGGGGACGAGTCTGACGAGGAGCGCGAGTTCGGGGTGCTGTTGAACTGGGAGCAGGTGGCGCGCGAGCTCGAGGCGCGGGGGATTACGCTCCCGGCGGACATGGCTGCCGCGGCGAGGGCGACGGGGATCCGGAAGCTGCTCCTCGAGCGCTACGTGAAGCTTCAAGGCGGGCCGCTCGGGGCGCTGGTGCGCTCCAACGCGATGCTGCGGAACCGTCTCCTGGCGGATCCGAGCTTTCTCTTCAAGGTTTTCACGGAAATCGCGATTGACTCCGGGTGCGCGACGTTCGCCGAGGTGCAGAAGCGTGGGAAGGACTTCTGGAACGAGTTCGAGCTCTATCTCTCCGATCTCGGCGTCGGCATCGTGCTGGACGTCGCGCTCGTCGGGATGCTGGCGCCGTACGTGAGCTTCCAGCGGACCGCCTCCGGCTCCGGCTCCAGAGCGCGTCTCTCCCGCGCCATTCAGGCGCTCCCGAGCAGCATCTTCGAGGCGGCGCGCCCGGGGAGGTCGTTCAGTGTGGAGCAGAGAGTGGCTGCGTTTCTGTACAAGGCGGTGCAGTACGGAGTGACCGGATTCGGTTGCGGAGTGGTTGGCCAGGGGATTGCGAGCTCGATCATGACGCTCAAGCGGAAGTACAAGAAGGCGGACTCGCAGCACGAGGAGGTGGCCGTGCCGCCGATCTTCAAGAGCGCCGCGCTCTGGGCTGTCTTCATGGGCTTGAGCTCCAACACCAGGTACCAGATCATCAACGGGCTCGAGCGCGTGGTGGAAGGCTCTGCAATCTCACGGCGTGTGCCGCCGATCGCTCTTGCTTTCACTGTTGGAATCCGGTTCGCAAACAACATCTACGGCGGGATGCAGTTCGTGGACTGGGCTCGCCTGGCAGGTGTGCAATAAGAGCAAAATCCCTGACGTCTCACTACACATGGCCCTTGCTGTGAAGATTATCATTCCCTGGATTTGGCATTCCAATCTGGGTCTTTGGAGAGCCAGGGTTTAGGGTTTAGCGCTCGGAGGAGGAGCTCCAAGACGGGCTCTGATGCGGTCTCTCCTTCACTGATCTGGTGTGTGCCATCTCACTTTCCTGGATCACCGAAGCTTTCTCTGGAAGCTCCAAAGCCGGATCTGCACATGTCTGGGCCATTTCTCTTGGTCGGAATCAGCGCAGTGACGTGTGCGGAATTCTTGTAACAATTTTGCAATACACTAGGAACAGAAGAGGCTCCTTTTCGGTGTACACAAGATCGACATAGAGAACTCGAGGTACGTTAGTAGCCCAGAGTACGCATTCCCATTTAATGGATTTAGGTAACATCATATTTGATTTTTTATTTTTTTTAATTTCTTTTGCAGATTAGCATTAGGAGAAATCGTGTGATACTTTTTACATATCTTTCAAAAACAGGCATTTTGCTACACAGATTTCTAGTCCAGATTGACCTTGTTCAATATTCTTGTCCATGGTTGCGTAATTTGCACCTTAGTATATCACTATTAGTAGATAAAATTGATTCAGAATTCTTAAGGGATTTGAACCTCAACCATTGGTATTAGGGTTTAGGGTTTAGGGTTTGTAGACTTGGTTCTCTCGACTCTACATACTTGGCACCAATAGTTGAGTTTTGACTCATCTACAAACTTCAATGTGCAGGGAATACACGCATCCCCTCCCATAACTTATCTCTCATAAGTTCTAATGCAGCTAAATTTTAACCTCAACTAACTTATTACCATTGTTGTCGTGTAATCACTTTTATGAATTGTGTTGTTCCTATAATCGCTCAAGCCTCATCAAGTTTGTGAGGAAGTTTATCTTGAAGTTCATAAGCAAGCTCATTATCAAGGTTAGGTACGTGATGCTCATATAATACATATAATTGATTCTTTGGTGGAGATCATGTAATTAACAAAGCTGAAAAAGCTACGAGCTCTAACGGTATTTGTCAGTGCATAGCTCAAGGTATGATTTGAAAGTAGGTATGGAGGTCAAAATGATTCATTTTATTTAGTAGTCATATTCCAAAGTCTCTCGCCTCAAATTCCAAAGTTGCTAATGCCTTTTGCCCTGCTGAAGTTACCAAGCCCTCTACTAAATCCACTACTAACTTTAAACTCAAATAAGTTCTTACCACCTCTATCCACCTATGCCATATTTGGCTATAACTTATGGAAGAAATGATTGTAGTTGGGTTATTTAAAGCATTTGCTTTTGTATTAGATTTTAGTGTAACAAGAATACTTAGTTAATAAAGATTGTGTGAAATCCAAGGACAACCTTCTATGATTTAGACACTTAGAGCTTTGAATCTTAGTCTTAGTGTAGGATTATATCAATGTGGTCATCAATTTTTAGTAAAGTTTTTTATTCCTAACTCGCTCAAATTGTCACTATCAAATCCAATTAAGAAATTTTTTAACTTGATAAATGCCTTGGTTCTACTTTGGTGACTTGGCTAATTTTAACTTCTGGCACAATAAGATGTAATCATAAAATAATTTGTGGACACAAGATAAGTAGTGGATCTTTCATTCACATTTACTAATGAGTGTATTCTTTATAAGTACAATAGCAAGCAAATTTACCCATGTAAATTTTTTTAAAATACCATTTCATCCCTTTCTTTGTGATTTGAATCATTTGAAGATGTTTTCAATGATGTATTCTTCTCAAGTGATGGTATTTGTGAGCAAGTTATAGAGGTATAAAATATTTGGCCAATTGTGCATGCATATTAAAAAAATATGTTTGTGATATCTTTTTGAACAAAACATAATAGTGTTGACCATCTTAATAACATCTTATTAACATCTTGCTATATTAAAATAATATTGTTGACCATGCTAATAACATCTTTGAGACACCTAAAATTGGTTATAACAACAAACTTGGTCAAAATATTTAGCTACTCTATCCAAATAAAGATATTGTACTTGACATTGCCACAATAAGGTTAGTAGCACAAATTAATAACATGCATATTAACCCCTAAAGGACCGATGTCCCCTCAGGGGACGTTTTGAGTTTGGGTAAGGTACCACGTTCTCAATTCTAGGCATTATTTTCTGAGATTTTTTATTGAATGGACAACTTTTGATTAGCTTTGTGTAGACACAAATTTCGTAGAATTCCGGCTTACGGTTCAAAAGATACAATTTATTTTCACTTACATTTACAAATAGTGGAGTAGTTTAGTGTGACAAGAAGTCCTTGTTCAAGATGCTGTCACCAAACTTTAATAACTTCTAAATTCAATAGAAATTCGAGTTTTTGTCCATTTAAAAGAAATAAAATGTCCTCTTGGAAAGGAAATTGATATCTTTGCATCTACCGTACGGATTTGTGAATTTCAAATATTTGAGAAGGATATGATATATGCAAAATGTAAAGTGTATTGTTGATTCTCGGCACATAGGTGCATTGCAGGATTTTTTAGGACATCTTCTACACCTCTTCTACTTCTAAAATTTGGTGCACATATGCCTAACATGATCCTTTTCAAGTTAACACAATAAAATCACGGCCCGTAGTGCAAAAAGTTGCCATAGAAAGTGGTCGAAGTTTGTTGAAGGTGTATAGTATGACCTGAAAAAGAGATTATGTCACACTTGAAAGGCTAATATCTTTCAGTCCGTGCGGTCAAACTTACAAAAAATTTCACCACACACTCTCATACAAGTCTAGTACAAGATCCTATGGTTAAATGTTCAAAAAAATGATTTTGTATCAATTTTTGTTGAATGCGCTGAAAATGGCAGTTTTGGAGTGTTTCTGAGGAAAAATTGCCTTGGTCCTTTAGGGGTTAACTTCAATTTCAATTTGAATGCTACTATTAGGTTTTTATACAAAAAGGCTATCACTAGAGGAGCCCTAAGTATGATTCCTAATACATATAATGTTTTACCACAACTTATGTTAGATGTTGTAAAAACAATGACGAGCTAGATATGGTATAGTATTCAAGTAATAGAGTAGACATTATTATAGTTAGTTTTTAATACATGTTAATTATAGCACAATTCTTTTGCACTTTTTTGAGATAGTCCTATAAACACATTTCCATATCATTGAGGGATGCTATCTTGTGAGCGGTGAGTAGTGAGTATAAACAAAATAGGAGAAAAGTAATTAATTTGTACTTTTATCGGATATTTAAAAAAATATGGACATATGAAAGTCCAGAAACAGTGGTCGGCTGCCAGCCAAGAGCTGCCAAAGCATCTTATCAATAATCTTCTAAAGTGCCTAACTCACTCATTTTCTATCCAAATGGAGCATATGAGATGTTTTTTTGGCATCTACGGAAAATGTAGATGTCAAAAAACACCTCATAGGCGTGATTTGAACAAAATTTGAGTAAGTTATGACCGTTTGAAATTTTCATACGAAGAGAAGCATCGGCTGGCAGCAGATAAGAATTCAAAGTCTAATCGGTCCACAAATGCTGATTTTGTCTAGACTTTGTTAAATATCCGTTTTTTCTTCCAAAAGTATGATAGCGTTATGTATTATTGAACCATATAACCTAAAATACAAACCCTAAACCCTAAACCTTTGACCCTTAACCCTAATCCCTAAATTTGATTGTTCAATGCTCACTGCTCACCATTTATTGCTTACAAGATAGCAATCCTCCCATTTCATTTATTAATGTAAGCATGAATATGATTTTATCTCATTTGGTATCATTGATGGCTTTGGATGTTTGTATAATTTGAACATTTAACTCATATTGATTTTTTTCTTACATTTTAATCCCTACGAGACCAAGACATTTTAGAGGAATATTCACTCCATTGATAAAAAAAATTGCCACATTGAACTTTTTGATAATGTAACCGTAGGATCTTCTAAACTTGTACAAGATGATGATGTGGTAAACATTTTGTGTATATTGACCGTATGGATAGAAAGATAATAGCAATCAAAGTAAAAACTTTTATACCTTGCAAGTATACGTAGTCCTTTAGGGGTTAAAATTGTACTTGTACACGTGCACTTTTAGTGAAAAATGTGTTCAAGATTATATTGGAAGTAAAGATATACGCATCTTATATATTAATCTTGTATGTAGTGATTTATGTGGTTTAATTTATTATTCTAATTTCTAATCAATGAAAGCATAAAACTAGTTTGTAACATTTTCTTGATTTAAATTATAATTTATCTGTTGTTTCTTACATTTGTGATTTCATTCTAACAAACTTTAAATAGTGTTCACATGGATGTGATAACATTTAGCTTTCACTTTTCAAATAATAATAAGTTCCAAAAATATGATAAAAATCATTAATATATATACTGAAATATTATCAAAAATTTACATATTTCATGTATTGTATATGTGTTTGGTTTGTGTAGGCTTTACCGTCTCTCTATCTAGTACATATATTAAAAGAGGAGGGGCCAATACCCGGCCTATCTCAATATTGGCCTTCCTTGACACGTGGCAATAGCTAGGTAATAGAGGAAGGGACATACCTAGCGATGAAAACCGGGGATACATAGGTATATCACCTAGGTATCCGCCATAGGAGACAACGACATGTGGCATTTACTTTTATTTTTACAATTTCAGTTACGTTACCTAAACTTACACTATCCATTGAGGACAATAGTCTATTCTATATATTAAAAGAGCAAAGCCAATAATCCGACCAACACATAGGCATCTCAAAATGCCCCACGTGATAATATTTGGGTCACTTTTACTTCATATACGTAGGAAATCCAGGTATCTAAATAATGGCCATATGTTAACTTTATTGAGGATTATCATTGGCCTGTTGAGGACAACACGCGGTCCACTAGTATAAATAAGAAGACAATGGTGAAGCCCTATGTTGTCACATGGCAGATACTAAGGGATTTAATTAGGACTCAACTAGGGGCTTAAGTGGGGACTACCCATGATATAACTCAGGATTATCCATGCCTCGTTGGAGACAATAGAATGTCTTTGAGAAATGCAGAAAAAATAAAAGTTTTAAAAATGTTCAAAAGTCATGAAGTTTTAATATTAGACTACGAGATTATATATCCGATGTACCAATGAGGCAACACACTTATTAATGAAGTGCTTCTATGTAGACAACGTTGCGTGTGCGCCCAATGTTCCCATACGTTATATACCAACTCTATCAACTACCAACTTTATCTCTAGTCTGTTTTACTTTCTATTCCAATAGTAGACTTTCTATTCCAGAATTAGACTAATATAAAGTTAAGTTTTAGTTTTATCTTTCTTAAGTTCAGTTGAAATGTGAGTGTTGCCTCACTAAAGAGCCTTACCTAAAGCCTCATCGAATTCATCGAATCTATATCTATAAAGGAATACAGGATGTCAAACGATCATTTTGGATGAATGCGTCGATGACAAACGAGCGCGCCAATGAAAAACGAGCAAATAGGGTTTGCGACAACAAGTTTTGTCGAGGAGCTGCACCCCACTAGGTGTTCAAACGACACGGGCGTAAGGGCCCCAGTTCGTCGAGGAGCTGCACGCGAACGGACAACAATACGTGCTCATTCTCGATCTTAGGATTAGTGTCGCGTACAAGAATTACATGACACTGGAGCGCAGCTTGAAGGACAACATCTTTTATAAAAACGAGTTTGAGAGCAGCTACCTGGCGCAGGTGTGGCCGGGGCCCGTTGTCGTGATGCGATACAGTTCATAATATAAAAAATAAGATTAAGAAGAGAATTGTGGAATTTAGTTGGTTAAGATAATTGTCGAGAATAAGCAGTTTTTTCCTCAATTACTTTACCAGGCCAAAAGTTTATCTTAGAGGATCCTTGTTGCATCTTGTCACAAGCTCAAGGCTTAGGAACGTCCACCCGCTGATTTTCCAGCTGATTCTGGCAATCCCCTAACCACGTAAGCGCCAGCCACTCTGACAAGCCACGGAATCGAACCCGGACCGGCGAGGTACAACGAAATGCTTAGCTAGCCGAGCTTAGCCGCGGTCGATGATAGTACATGAGCTCTAATGATATTTAAGCCACTGTCTAACACTTTTAAGATCAAAAAACTAAAACAGAGTGCTATGGTATTATGGTTTATAGTAGAAATAAGAAATGTTTAGTTTGAGGGTTAGATTATGGGGAGAGGCATGGCTTGATTAAGGCCTTTGACTCTCTTTCCTCCTCCCTTGGCCAAAGCCTCCTCCATTTAGTATTAAAAGACGTTCGGGTTTTCTAGTGTGACAGATAGGGTTTTTTGAGTTTTGATGTCATTTTTTAGAATGTTGTAGAACTTGTTCATAGCTTTTCTATAAGTTATCACACGCTTGAATTGGAGTTATGTAGAAGTTGTGGTGTGGATTTGAATAATAAAGGGTATTCCTGCCATGAATTTTCAAGAGCAGTAACCTTGATTCCATGTTGAAACTTGTATACAGAAAGTGAGATAGTGAATCTTTGTGTGTAGAAAGTTTATTGTATTAGTTTTCCAATGAGCTATCACAAGCTTAAATCCGATTTCTTATGGAGCCGTGGCACTTGATCTATTGAAGGGATGTTCTCGGAGGAGCGGTTTTTATTCCACAAATTTTAAGCAGTGACTTTGAGCAACCATAGTTCGTTATGATTAGAGCCAGTAGAGTAGAAACTTATACTTCTAGTTTATTTTATTTTTAGCTTTATAGGAAGCTATTACAATCTTGATTTTAAGTTGTATTGCAAGAGTTATGCTAGTTTGAGTGGGAAAGGGTTGACTGTCCTGAACAATTTGGAGCACTAACTTTGACTCTTCATGGAAATAGTTGTAAGGTTTTCTTCGATTTGAAACTTTGCATATATGAGTCTTACTATTTTAGCTTTCTAGAAAGCTATTGCATGCTTGTATAGAGTTATTTATGAAGTAGACGTGCCCGATTTAATGAAGTGGGGTTCTAATGCCCCAAGTTTACACAACTTTTATGTTGACTACTTGCAAGAGTTTATCAAGATGAGCTAAGATTTTGAATTTTTGATGAGGATCAAGGCTTTATTAATCATTATCTACTGAAGAAGTTTATATTAGTAGCATTTCCCTTCTTTTTTGACTAAAGATGGTAGTCCAAGAACCTAGTATTTTCCCAAGGCAAATTCTCTCTCCACAATTCTATGCTTGTCCCGGACTTTTTGCACCCGTAGGTGACGTCGTGGTAGACGACGGAGGTGGCGGACTTCTTTAAAAAAGTCCTGGTCGACGGGCTTTGGATCGACATGAACGAGGCGTCGAATTTCTACACTGGGTCCGCGTGCTCATTCGAGACGGGTGCGCTGCTGCAGGGCAAGAACGGCAACAGCAACAACTAATGTTTCCTGAACTATGTGAACAACACCTCGCGTTTCGACAACCCGCCGTACGAGATCAGCCACGTCGAGACGTACAACAACATGGGCGACAAGACGATTACTATGACGGTGAAGCACTTCAACGCCGCGTTGGAGTACGACGCGCTCAACCTATACGGGCTGTTCGAGTTGATCTTCATGTAGAAGGCGCTCCAAACGGTGATGAATCAGGTTGGAAAAAACAAATATTGCCAGGTCAACATGACAAGAAATTCCACCAAAAAAAAGGACGGGGACATGGACGGGGACGGGGGACAGGGGGGGACGATGGATTGGAGGGAATGAACTAAAGAAAATGGGGACTTAACAGAAAAAAATGTTCTGTTCGGAGGATACGAATACCCCACTACATTAAAATTGAGAATTAGTGTGAATAATAAATTATCTAAAATGTTAATAAGTATTAATTCATGATGAATGTTTTTACCAGCAATGTTTACATTCATTCCCCTCGTTGAATACTATCAATAGTTGTGGTAAAATCTCACCTCAAGTAAAAACTTATAGCAATTATAAATTAATTAATGTGGTGACATTAATTTTCAAATTTAGTGTAGTTCTGTTATAGATATAGATATTCATTAATATAGTGACAGATGGATTATATGACAACAATTTAGATAGTATTATATTTTGATCTTTTAAATGCATTAGTTCTTTGTAAGTGTATAAGTGAAATTGTTACATTTTATGGTTGATATGTAGAAGCAAAGTCTACAATTCTTGCAAATTTAGTAATTCAGGTTTTTACAAATGTAGCATTTCTCTCAATATAGGTTGATGAAGTTTAGTAAACAAATTGAAAGTTATGCCAATGAATTGTGATTTAAACTTGGTGCACTCAAATAGTATGTTTGAAGAATTGTGTTTATTTCAGTTGCAACTTCTTAATTCTTATATTTTGCAAAACAAATGGTGGTGGTGATTAAAATCATCTTATAAAGTCAAAGTAGAATTGGAAGTAGAGGGTTCATGTGAAATGCATTGAACTAGTTTGAAAACCAAAAAAAAAAAAAAAACTGAACAATTTCCATCGCTACGAAGAAGAGCACATTTTTGTAAGTAACGATGGTTCAAAAACCTCGAGTACACAAATCCATTGTTAAAAGTTTATCAGAGTCCTCTTCTGAAAGCTTCAAAGGATTCTGTTCTCTTAGAAAATGAAAGAAACTTCTTTAATAGTTTTGAAAGCACAAAATACAAGACGAAAGACCAAACTAAATATGGAATATATTTATTTATCTTCAAACCTATTTGATGGATCAAATTCTTTATTTTGCGTGCTGTCTCCAAAGAAAAAGGCCGTCAACTAACATGTTTTTTGAAAACTGTATCACTTAAATTAATGTGTTTAACATTGACTATCGACATTGTCAGCACTTCTGGAAAATGATGGAAAAACTCAAAGATTCGTTCAAAACTCGAAAGTACAAAAATCAATTAAAACATAATTTTTTTCTGCAAACAGTAACCGATAACCAAAACAAGAACACTGACGATGACAAGAAGATTCATGATAGCAAACAACCGATATCAGAACAGGAACAATGACAACATCCAAAAAGAACCATAACCCAAAAAATCAATAAAAATACAACAAAAAATAATATGAAGAATAGCATGTTTAATTATCGATTCTGACAGAAACAAACTCTAAGCCTAAACACGTGCATCCTGCAAAGAAAAAGCCAACTGCTTGAAGTGTACATTAAGTTTCATGCCACGCCCTCTATTATATAAGACATAAGACTTATTCCTAAGACTTGTTCAAAGGGGAACTGACAGTCATGTGGCAGATAACTAAAAAACCGAAAAACGTAAGGATCAAGTCATCCTCTGTATCATTATAATATGCACAAGCTTTATTCAAGTGTGCTGAAGGCACAAGAGGCTACAAACACTGCACTACAAAACACATATCATTGACCCACAAACATGAATGATAGTACTTATCTTCTGCTTAGTCCCAGGAAGACGTCATTCATGTCCAGATGTAGATTCCTTATCACATCCACCTATAAAAACCACTTCAAAAACATGTGGTTACAGTAGTATTCAGTGTCGCCATCAAAACGTCAGCAGCACTAGGCCGAGGGACCGAACATTGCAGCTGCAAAGCATTGCAACGTAGCGGTTGCAGCATGAATCAATGATCCATGGTGTGCCGGAAAAGTGGATATATCATGAAGCACAGATCATTACTCCACATGAACACCCTCCCGTTAGCTGGTCAATTCAGACTCTGTCGGGTCAGCTATACAAGTTGTTAATCGATGACAAGGCTTGGCCCTGAAAGCCAAACCTTCGTTCCTCACTCAGTCAAGCATGCATTGGCACAAGAATAGAAGCGGCAAATCAGCAGACGCTTGAATCAGAGTCATGAGTAGTCATAATCAGAAGGTTGCTCACAGGTTGCGAACAACCCTCTTGTTCAATTAGTGCGACCATGCGGAGGCATAGTCAAAGATTAGCAACTGAGGGGATAAAACAGGGACATTCAGCTCATCTCCCCAGAGAAGACTCTTTTGTGACTATATGTCGACGTACGGCTAGAATGGACGGCAGTCAGAGCTGCCCACTCAAAAATTATCGAGTGGCTGCACCCAGGCAGCAAGACCGACCAGACGGCTGTGCATCCTGCGGTGCTTGACATGTCAATACAGCTGTGTGTGTAGACGATTGACGTCTTCCACAAAGCAGGACTCCTTACGTATGTGGGACCACACAAACGAGAAGGAGGGGATACTCTTGCAGCTGCTGCTTCAGCAGATTCTACGGGTTTCGTTTCAGAAACCCAGACCCAGCAAAGTGATTGTGGTCTGAACAGTCTGTGGACTCAGACAGGTCCAGCACTTCGCATAGATTAGTTCTGTTAGAGAGTGGTTGATCCCACAACCAAGACATTCACGGCCCGCGGCATTGCGGGGGACAGTGAGACTCAGGACCAGACACTTTCCTACGAGTAACCAACATTCCAGGTCGAAGCCAGAGAAGCATCGTTAGAAGAAGCCTGTTGTATCAGCAGAACATCTGTCCTCAAAAGAGTTTTGAGGCACTAAGAGCTCTCTCCGCCAGAATTCATCCTGCATCAAAAACAACAGTAGTCAGAACAAACCATATGATCGAGTGAAATTGATCCCACCTCTCTCGACTCAACCCCTATCAATTAGCCCTACATGGACACAGGCAATGAAGCAGATATCGTTCAAACATGACATACCGTTCAGCCAAAGTTGAAACCACCAGGAGGAGGTGCAGGCTGGCTAGCACCAAAGTCGAAGTTCTGACCACCTTCTGCCCCTGGTGCAAGATTCTGGTCCTCATCCTCCTCGAGCCAATATGTCTCCAAAATCTTCACAGCCTTTTCATAGATTTCGTTGTTATCATGCGTCTGCAAATTCTCAATCTTCTCCAGACCTTCGGCTTCGTCGATGTAGCGCGCATAGAGGTTGATTCCACCACTGTTACCAAGGTCCTTCTCCTGCTCACCGACCTTCAGAATATTTTCGAGGCCTTCAAGGGAGACAGTCACAATTCGAGGATCAGGGCAGGTCAACAGATCGCATAGAGGCTTGATGCACCCTTGGTTGACCAGGTACTTGATTTGCTCGTGAGTACCACCAGATGTCGCATTTGAAATGGCCCAGGCTGCCTCCTTCTTAATATCGAACTCTGCATTGGAAAGTAAAGCCACAAGAGGCGGGATGATGTTGGCATCAATCACCGCCTGGATTTGATCTTTGTTTCCGGCAGTGATGTTGGAAATAGTCCAACAAGCTTCCTTCTTGATGCTTTTCTTGTGGTTGTTGGTCAGAAGAGCCAGCAGGCATGGAAGGGCTTGGTTGTTGATAATGAACTAGAAAAAAAAACCAAGAGAACCGAATTTAGTTTCTACTTTCAAGACACATGATGACTCCATAGAATGTGGATGATGAGATACAATACGCCCTTGAAGAACAAGGGCATCTTGTAAAGTAACAGTTCAGAATATGTACCTGCGTCTGAAGATCGTCACCAGTAACAATGTTGCCAACGGTTCGCAGTGCAGGGATGAGCACAGAGGGAGATGGATGGCTGCTAGGAACCACAACACCCAACTCAGTTCTCAATCAAGAGATACAAATCACAACAACGAGCCCAGACAAGTCTAAATCTACATTATAAATGACCAAGCGCAAGGCAAAATAAGAGTCTTACAGCAATAGCTCCACGAGTCGGCGGCAGACACCAGCCTCAATCACAGCCTGGATCTTATCGTTGGTTCCGTCGGAGAGATAAGAAAGTGCCCAGCACGCATCGGTTAACACCTCTTCATCGTTGGAGTGAATGAGTCGCTCCAGTGCTGGGAGCGCTGGCTTTGACTGCAAATTAAAAGAACAGTGTAATTAGTGAACATGGTCATCAAATCTAATCAGGCAGTAAGAGAACTAGTTAAATACAAATCCAAAGACGAGGAACCATTCCGAAAAGAATGAACTGAATCATGAAAAAAGAACTAACAAACGCAGTACACACCTGCTCAAAAGGTGGCTGGGGCTTGCCACGGCAAAAGTTAGAAAGAGTCCATGTAGCGTTCCTGAGCATAGACAATTTTGTGTTGTCGGTCAGCTGGGCCAACAGGGGCATCAAAGCGCCGTGGCTGAGAACAAGGTCCCTGCACTTCGGGGAATCACCGGCAACGTTTCCCAAAGCCCACACAGCCTGCAAGTAATATTATTGTCCGGTTAGCAAATAAAGGCAGAAGGATGGTTAATAGTACTCTGGACATGACAGGATCGTAAATCAGGAAGCAATAATACAGAAGCATGAGCAATCCCGACAAGCAAGATCTGAAGGAAATATTAGAGAGGAAATAAAATTTGAAGCATTCGTCATAACTCTGATTCGCTCGTCAGAAGGCAAATTGAACGGATTGGTGATTCACGCCTGACTGCTCGTGCCGGTTAATCCCGAATTCAAACAAATCCTAAAAAACTGAATATTTAAACCCTGGGTGCTCATCCGTACCTGCTCGCGCACGTCATCGCTGGGTGAACTGAGAAGTTGAACAAATATTGGCACGGCCCCGTGATCAATAACGACGCGAGTATGATCGGATGTTCCTGACGCAATGTTTGTTAACGCCCAAGCGGCTTCGAACTGAAACAAATAAAGGCAATATTAGACATTGCACACGCTCTAAATCACATGAAAAAAGACGGATAACCAGACTCAAATCCGAGGCATCAATATATCAATGAAAACCTAGCAGGTACCTGCAGCTGCGGAAAGTCGCCCCTGACAAGAAATTCGACAAAGCGTGGCACGACACCTGCTGCAATAACCTCTTCGATAGGAGGACTACGCTCTGTAAGAAGAAACCACTTGATCAATTATCGCGTACATGGACTCAAAGTACACAGACAAAAATAAAATTGAGAAATACAGAAATGGCTTTCAAAAATGGCTCCATACCGATAGAGAGAAGCCTTCTAAATTGCGTAGTGGCCTCCAACTGCGTCGCAGGATCGTCAGAGTACACACCCGAGACCATGGCCGGGAGGCTCTCCAGTTGCTGCACGAACAACCATCGTCACAAACAAATCAGCACCATCCCGTCCCTAATCACATAACAAAACCTCAAAGATCCTAAGCGATCCAAACCTAAACGATTCCGACCAATCCGAAATCCCGCTAAAACAATACAAAACTAAAAATTATTAAAAAGTAAAAATAAAATAAAAACTCACCTTCTTCTCCGCCGCGGCGCTCTGCGCGGCCGGGACAAACTGCTGCAGCTGCGGCATGCCATCCCGGCGCTTCTTCAGCAGACTCTCCTCCCTCTTGCTCTTCCGAATCTCCACCATGTTGTCCTCCCTCTTGCGCCGGGCCTCGTCGGCATCGACGGCCAACTTGTAGCCCTTTTTGCGCACCTCCACGCGGGCGTTAGGACGGAGAGACATGATGACAAACTGCTCACAAAATTTAAAAAAACCAAAAAAAAAAACCTCCAGAAACCCCAGAAAACGCAACAGAGCACGGCACGAGGCGAGAGCGGGATCAAAAGAACGGCCAAGCGACGGATTCCTAAGAGGCACCTCGGAGAAAGCAAAAAAAAACACGCACAAAACACAAAGACAGAGAAGGAGGGAGAGAAGAGAGGGAGAGGGAGAGAGACAAGGGAAGAAGCTATGGACTATGGCTTAGCACATGAGACCCCATATACACTCAGGCGTGCTCAACCACGCCGAGTTCATACCCGGGGACGGATCCGGGTACAGGATCCGGGTCGACGACTGGTTGGGGGATCCCATGTCGCGGGGCGGTACATGCGACGTACCCGGGTGCATACCCGGGTGGGAAATTTGAAATGACAGAGCATCGGGCCCGGAATAGACGAGTCGCATGATGATCTGGATTCTGTGGTCGGTTCTTCGATCGGCGAACATTTTCTAGGGTTTGCTGAGCTGGCATCCATGGGGATCCTATTGCCGCCACCGCTTCGATATCCCATTCACGTGGGGGCGCCTATTCCCGTCGGGGAAGAGAGGGTGAGATTCAAATAGAGCACTTGGGGATTCATGCTCTCCTCCTCCTTGTACCAAGTAGAAATGGCGATCGATGTTCTTGGGCCCTTCCCGATGCAAGCTAAATGGGTACCTCGTAGTACCCCAACTTTTGAAAGAGTTTAATGGTAGTCCTTTCCCAAGCTGTCACCCTCTCCATTTAGTCCTAAGATCGTAAAATAGGAGGTGACATGGGAGGCTGCTTCCTTTCCCTTTCAGGAAAACTCCGATGTATGTTTGTCAAGTACTTTGTACCAATGCCCACAGGATATGGTGTGGCATAGCTTTTAACCTGAGATGTGGACATAATGTATATTCAGTCGGGGGTTGTGAGTTCAAGTCCGATTTCCGGCGTGGTGCCTACCACCATAGTTCACCCAATTATGGTGGGGGGTCCCAAGGCCTCGTTGTATGGGGACCCACAAAGGCCTTGGGGGAGATGACATGTCGGTTGTCTCTAAGGCAATTAGTATAGGGAAGCACTTAGTGTAGAAAAGTGTTTACCCTCAAGAGGGAGGAGTAGTTCTATTAGACTAGCATATATCCCGTGGCCATATGCTTAGTGAAGAGAATGAACAAACACTATATTCACGCCGGTTTCCTTTCGGAGATTGTAGTTCTTCTTATTTTATTCAATCATGTCCCTCGACAACAACCCCGTTTGTCTTACCAAAAATTATTGTCATCATCTACCGAGTCCACCCTCATATTTACCACAAGAATAGATTGATATTTGTACAACATCATTTGGGTTGTTATGACAGATGTTGTTGTAAAAGGAGTTGATTGTAAAGAAATTTGCAAATATAAAGGCATACATAAATGTAACAAACAAAATTTAATGTATTTTTTAAATGAAGTATATTCAAAGCAATTAATAGAAATAAAAAATTGCAGCATGGGCCCTTGAGCAGTTGCTTATTTGAATAGAATCCAAATCAATAACATGGTTGAACGACATAAAAAAAAAAAAAAAAATTTAAACTTTGGATGGAAAATTGACACCCTCATAGTCATCACAGTTGGTGCCCGCGCCACAACCTATATCCCATCCATGAACACCTTTGAAGAAACTTTTGAAATACCCATGAATACAATTAAACATACCTTCAAAAATATCATCACCATCGCAATCCAACATGCTCTGTCCATACTATTACATAAACAAAAAATTGAGAATAATCAAACCCTCTCCGATCCACATGACACACCATAAAACGTCCTAAACTCTCCATTGCCCCACTCATTGCCTCTCCTTCCTCCCTACCCTCCTAGTCTGTCCCACTCTTTGTCTTTTCTCCTTTCTTTCCTTTTCTTTTCTCCCCACTCCCTTGTTCTGACTAGGGTTTCTCCTTGCTATGGTTTACATCCTTACGGTTACTTGTTACATAGTGTTTACCCTCGAAAGGGGGAAGTAGATCCATACTACTAATTCCTTGCCTGGTGGGCACGGTCTTAGTGGTGGAACAAACAGACAATTTATTCATGCCAGTCCTTTTCGGAAACTGGCGTTCTTCTTCTTCTTCTTCAGCATGGTTGAATCAAGTATCATGTCTTGTAGAAGTACATAGATTAACCCCTAAAGGCCCAAAGGCTGTAATAGTCTCCTTGGAGGACTCTTGGGCCTTTAGAGGTTGAAGTGTCTTAATATGGATGAGGAATCAATCTACTTACAAGATTTGGTGTCCACACTTTAGAAGCCTTTTATACTTGTCTCAAGGACCATACTCCATTGAAAACCTAGTAGAATTTTTTGAAGACTTTATATAATATATAATACATAATGTGAATATTTTGTAGTGAATGTAAATATTATGTAGTGTCTACCCTTGAGAGGGAGAAGTAGTTCCAAGAAGAAGAAGAACTCCGGTCCCCAAAGGAGGCCGGAGTGATTAAAGTATATGTTCGTTCCAACATTAAATCCATGTCCATCGGACATAGGTTTAGTAGTATGGAACTACTCCCCCCTCTCGAGGGTAGACACTATGCAACCAATAACCAGTAACCAAGGACAAACCAGAACCACATGGCTCAATTTTAAGAGGTGAGCTGCAGAGCTGCAAAGATAAGTGTGTGTTTTTTAGAGGTTTTAGGGGGTATCATGTAATTCTCGGATAAGTTGGTTTTTTTCAAATTTTTGTTTAAGTAGGAATATAGACATTGCATGTTGGATAGCAATGATGTTAATTTTAGTGAATATCATTTTAATTGGATTCATGGAGATATAGAATGTTTTTTTTAGACTTTTCATAGAGGGGATAAAGGTAGTGGCTCTAGCTCAAGCGATGATGACAATAAGGGGATTGACTTTCCAACCAAGAGGTGCGATGTCATTGATAAGTGGTTGGTATTTATTGATTTTGTTTTCAATTGCTTCTAGAGAAAATCTATCATTACAATACTTGTATTTAATAAAATGGATAGTAAGGTTTGTATTTATGTAGTTTGATGGGGGGTCCTTATATGGTAATCCTTTGATTCATAGTATATCTTGTATAAATTTGGCATTACAATGACATCTTTGGGTTCCACATGTGCATGGAAGTATTCATGAAGGGACCGTGTTTTCTTGTGGTTTATTGTCGAAGGTTCCGGCGTTCATATGTATAAAGCATCGAGATTTGTTTGAGGATACAATTAGTTTCCGGATTTCCTATACCGCTTTGTTATGTCTTTTCACGATTAGGGAATGTATGTGATGGTTTTGGCATTTAAGGAGTACGTGTAGCCATGTGTCCGAGTCTATGGAGGTACATATGGGGCATGTTATGGATGGAAATCTTTTGATACCAAAGAAGAGTTGTTTGCGGACATTTCCCATATATTGTCCAATACGAAATTTGATAATGCATGGTTTTTGTGAATATGTAATTGTGGGATTTTTCCAAAAGTTTGTAGAGAGTTCATTATCAATGTCATTATTGTCGGTCCATTTATCTATGTTAGAGAAATTTTCTAAGATTAGATCAAGGTTGTTACTTAGATCTTGTTTTTTGAGGTATTTATCTAAAAATTTGATGGGGCCTTTGACCGGGGTGTCTTCCATAGAAGACCAACTTTCTCTTTGGAGGTAGTATGGGGTAGGGTGGACGTGTTCATGTGGGTGTTTGGCATTTCTATGAGATTTACTTAGTCTTTCTGTAGATAGTTTATTTGCTTGTTCGTTTCCTTCTACGTTGACATGTGCTTTAACTTTATGGAGGGTTGTGATTTGTGTGCAATTTTGTAGCATTTGAACCACGGATATTTGAACCATGGATAGGATGACTTGGTCAGGGTGGCTATTGTAAAGGGTAGGGTGTGTTATTTGTGTGTTTAATAGATACAATATATTTTTGCAATCTATAAAGATGTAAGTGGATTCATTAGCGTACTGTGTAGTGATGATTTGGAGGGTTTTATGTAGGGCCATCATTGTTTCTCTAAAGATATTTTGAACTCCATGTAATCCTTTGGATAATTTTATTTCTTTGGTGAAGTTGTATATACCATATCATGCTTTTTCTTTATGTCAGTGTCTAGAGCTTGCTTCTGTTGGTTCTTTGAAGGAACCATCCATGTAAGAACTATATGCAGATTCAAATTTTAAGGGGATATGGTTACAATATGTGGGGAAGGAGGGAGGTATAGTAAGGTAGCTTTGTGTTGTGTTTGTGTATTTCAATTAGGACCAATTTTTGTTGCAATTCACTGAGGTTTGGAAAGGTGTAGGTGGAACTATTTTTGTATAGAGCCAGCATATGTTGAGGTTATTTGTTACAGAGGTAAGTGTGGCAAGTTGTTCCATGGTACCAATATTATTATTTGGGGTGTATGTATAGTATTTGTATGGTAGATGGCTCTAGTCTGGGTTTTTTTTTATTTGGGTGAAATGGTAGGTTCTTCATATGGTATAAAGTCTGCTTCAAATAACGCAATGATGTGAGAGTCTGGGAATAGGCCTAAGTGTGGGTTGAAATTTTGGTACTAGTTCTTATTACGTGTGATAATAAGAGTGGACGTATGTTTTGGATCATTTTTGGCCGCAAGTCTTGTTCAAGAAATTGCTATTTGTGTTT
This sequence comes from Bryoerythrophyllum caledonicum, assembly GCA_963971425.1. Lineage (NCBI taxonomy): Eukaryota > Viridiplantae > Streptophyta > Bryopsida > Pottiales > Pottiaceae > Bryoerythrophyllum > Bryoerythrophyllum caledonicum. Next base: position 19,887,055 of record OZ020526.1, on the reverse strand, counting down.
CTTCAATATTGTAGGGGTGCGCAATGCCATTTTTGATCCATGTGTGGTCAAAGGCGTTTTTTGGTGAGCCAGAGATTTTGTCTCTTTCAAAAGGTGAATGGAATTAGTGAGTTAAATGGAGCATGTGGCGGGGGATGAGAAGTACAAGTGTTGGATGTTGAAGGATGAGATTGGTGAGTTTACAATGGGCGTGGATAGTGTGCATTGTGCTTGTATAAGGGGGTCATTTTTTGGGATGTTGTATTTATATCTTTGATATAACCAAATCATTTCAATTTCAAATGGTTGGATTATTAGCTCTATGTTTGTGGGTGTTTGTAGTTTGTTATGGTAATGGTTCCATAGCCATTGAAGTATTTCCATACTACTAATCTTTGTCTAATGGCATCAACTTAGTGGTGGAACAAATAGAGTAGAGGCGAGAGTTCTTCTTCATTTTAATGTGGATATCATCAAATGACATCTTAGCTATAAAGTTGTAGTTTTTAGAACCCCATATGTGAGAATGATATCAACGTTATATAGCACTTTATCACATAAGATAAAGGTCCTTACAACCCATTGTATTGTTCATTTTATAAATATTAGATTGCACACTATATCCAAAGGAATTTCATATCCTACTTATATTATTTCATAAAGGTGCAATTTTACAATTTGGCAAGGATCAACACTCCAATTATGCTACCAAAGATCCATTTTTTTCTTCATATCTGTCAAAACGTTGAATGGAGGATCTGCTAATTCTTTCTAATGTTGTTGTTTATGTTGTGTTCCAATACTCTCCTTCCTTCGGTTTGTTATGTTTTACTATAGTGTCTACCCTCGAAAGAAGGAAGTAGTTCCATCCTGCTAATCCTTTATCTAGTGGGCATCGTTTTAGTAAGTGGAACGAACAGACACTCTATTCACGCCGGCCTCCTTCGGAGACTGGAGTTCTTCTCTCTTTATGCTATGTAGTTATACGAAGCAAAAAAGCTATGTGATCAAAGCCTTTTCAATGATAATTGATTAGAGTTGGGTAAAACTAGAAGGAATAGTGTCCTTGATCTTTTCATATTGTCTTAATCTTCTACATAATTGTGAATGTGATTTTACAAATAAAAATATATACAAATAGAATTTAAAGTTGTGCATAAATCGAATCAAAGATACCATGCATTATGCCTTCTTCCTCATTTAAATGATTACGATCAATTCTAGAAACTTGAAATATCTATAATCGATTCAAAGAAAAACACCTTATCAGACTAAAGAATATTCCACGTAATAATGACAAGAATGAACTACAAAACAACTAAGTATTCACAATCTTGGATTTGTGTGCACGCAAAAATGGGGAGAATGTCAAGCGTGTGAGCTCCGTATTTCCTGGTGAGGGGAGGTGAGGACTTAGCCTGTGAGCTGCAAACGACGTGCAATAGGAGTTGGCTGGCCCTATTGTGAGCCCTCGTAGTGTGCAGATCAGGGGTAGTATGGTGAGATTTGAGATGCAAAGTAGATGTGTTGGAAGGCTCAAGCACCAGATCTGAGGTGGGGAGTTTGTTGAGACCTAAGCAAGAATAGGTTTGTGCAAGATTGTTCTGAAGCGGGGATCTTTGTGTTGGAGCCAGATCTGTAAAGATTTAGATCACATAGATAACGATCCATCCCAGATCTGGAGTAGTGGAATTGGATCTTAAACCTTACCATCAAGTCCTCCCTTCCCCAACCCTGGAACTTACACTTCAAGATTGCGTGTGGACATCACCAAATACTGCTGCAACGCAGCCTCAACTTATCACTAAAGGCTACCCCTCACCCCCCCTTTTTCTTTTCCGGTTATGTATTACTCACATTAGACCTTGCTAACACATTATGTGAACTTGTATACTTAGTAGTGGGTTGTATTAAGGGGACCAGCTGCAGCAGTACAGTTGCAGCTCCTAGATCGAGAGGAAACATATTGCCCACGAAGACGGTTAAGATCCAAGCGAGCATAGCACCAGATCTGCACAAGCAACTAAGAAGATCAACCCTACCGGATCCAGGTACGTTCCTCACTAACTCCCATTGTCACTTTCCTCTTCGTTACATAAACACAGTTATATTCAACGAACAAATCTTCAACCTTCTCTCATTAAACACCACGTCTCAAGCACTTAGAAACACCACAATCCTTAGGCACAGCACAAGAGAGATTGTATCCACACACTACACGCGGAAGCGCTGGCAAAATCAATACAGATCTACACAACGAGCACAAGAAAGACACAAAGGAGTCAACTCACCTAGAAGGACGCGGATCCACCACGTGCATACACAACCCTGCGCGCGAACACTCGAGATCTATACCAACATCACAATCCAACACATTAGCAGCAGCAGCGAGTGGCGATCTGAAGGAGGACAGCGACAGGAGACTAACAGACAAGCAACTAAACTACAGCAACAAGCACCTCAAAAACGGACCAGATCAAGATCAAAGACAAAACAAGAGGTAAGCATTCTCACATTCTCTTCAATTCTTTCTGTCACTTCTCTACCACACCTCCACAGCCTTCTTCCTTCACAGCTCTCATCTCTGCACCCTACACCTTCACAGCTACAATACCTCTCATCTTTCTCTCCACAGACGTCCCCTCCCTCACCACCCACACCCCCTCCCCTCTCCCGATCTCCTCTCTCCCCCTCTTCTAACTACACATCCCCCTCATCCCACGGAATTCTTCCCTCCAGCAGCCCCCATAGTAGCCCTCCCCCGCTCACAAAACATCAACAGTACCCCCCCACTCCCACTAACCATCCCTCTATTTCCCACAGCCTCGCTCTCCCCTCCCCCAGTCCCGCTCTCCCCTCCCCCAGCCCTTAAGACACTCCCTCCCTTCCCCTCACTCCCATTCAGCCCTCTCAGTACTCCCCCCCCAAGCCCCTCCCCTTCCCCGCCCTCAAAAACCCGCTAAAAACCCTAACCCCAGCCTCTAGTACAGACCCCACTTCACTCTCGCATACCCTCGAAAATCCGACACACGTAGACAGCCTCCCGGAACCGCGATCAGAACACAGGCAACTGCCGAACTGCCGAGTACAGACAGAGAACAACGACCTTCTCACTCAGTTACGACCCGCGAGTTGCGACCTCCCTCCCTCGTTGCGACTCTTGCCCAACGGCCTTCCTCTCACACTATCCAGGGACTCCTTCTCAAGTAGCGACCTACCAAACTCTACATTAGCGACCCCCCTCTCCCTTTTGCTACCTCCCCCCCCTCTTGCGACCCCCCTATCCCCCTAAAATCCCCTTCTATTCGTAAAAACCCCCTCTTCCACCACATAACCTCCTCTTTCCCTAAACCTAACACTAGACTTACACTAATTTGCCATCTCAACCTAACTTCAATCAAATTAACTACCTCAGTAGTAATAGAAACCTCCCCTCCCACACATAGAGACCTCCCTTTTCTCATAACGACACATATCCCTCCCGCACCAACCCGGCAAGCCACAAGTAGTGTATCTAAGCGCATGGGCAGCATCAAAAGACTCCTCAACTTCAAAGAGAAGATGGACGAGGACACAATGGTGATTGAGAAGGTACCAAGGCAAACTGAAGTAACCCCAACCACAAGCAAGAGAATGAAGAATGTCATGATAGAAGAAAACCCGCCGCACATCACTCAACCGGTAGGTGCTCACTTCAAGTTTTGGTTGGGATATCCCACCATGGAGGCCATTGCAATAGAAGAAGGACTTCAAGAGCTATACAGTGGAGAAACCGTCGAGGACATGATAACAAGAAGATTGAAGGTGGAAGAGGCGGAGGAGGCAAGCATGGCAAAGGTGGCTTTTCCTCACATCCCGCAACTACTTTATCCAAGCACAAGAAACGGAGTGGAGGGACAACACTACAACATCACCCAACTCCCCTTCGACATCACCATCAACACCTCCACAGGTTTGGCACTTGATTTCCACATTGCAATCCACTTTGAACCCCCTTCCTCCCAAATCATGCATGATGAAATTAAGATAATGGTTACAAAAAGACTAGAAGTAATGGGCATAAAACTTGGCAATGAACTCATCGACCCTATCTCAATCCAATGTCTAAGTGTAAAAAACGCGGGGAAGAAGGGTGTATGGGCGGGGATAATCAAATTACACTTGTTAAAACCCGAAATTGATGGTATCATGATGCTTAAGGGGCTTAGACTCTTCATCCTTAAGCTAGATGGTCATAACATCATTGGAAAAGTTTGTAAGAGTTACCAAAACATTGCTAGGCATTCTAACCTCTCTATCAAGGTGAAGAGTGACAACTTGAAGGGTATATCGGCCAACACCCTCTTCAAGGAGGCCCTTTTGAATAGCTTTCGAAGAGGGCAAGAGTTCGAGATCACCGGAGTCCAGAAAGGCATCGAAGACACACATGCGTTCATCATGACCACCACACCACAACAAGCGAAGAAGATTCAATTGCACCAAGTCACCACACACCACGAGGTAATACAAACTAAACACATCACCGGTGGAAAGGTATCACAAGAGACTAAGGCAAAGAAGGATGCCTTAACTCTAACTCTCTCCCCTTTACCTATCCTCATGAGTATATGTGACACAAGTGATGCCATTCGTAAAATCATTGGTGATACTAACACTCGGTCTATTTGGTTCCATAAGGAGTGTGGAACTAGGCATAACGGAAGTGCTAACGTACATTGTGCTAACCCAATCGTTTACAAGCAATTTGTAAACAAAAATTTTGCCATGGGAGGATACCTTGTAGAGTTTGCACCACACCGGAGGAGTCTAGAAGGAACGGAACCCCCCTCCGATGCACAAGTGAAGGCATTCGGGTTTGATGACGTTAACACCGCCATGGTCAACATGGTGGAGACCTTCAAAATACAAGAATCCTCATCCAATGTCACCAAACAAGAAGTCTTGGAGATTGTGGAGTTGGTTATAGAGGAGAGCAACAAGAAAATGAGGAAGGAGACACAGGAGTATGCCGATCAAAAACATGAAGAATTGAAGATTCAAATGATGAGCATTCAACAAGCAATGAGCGCCGCGCTTGCCTCAATGCAAGCCATTACGGGAAGTATGGTTACACCCATGATTGAAGACAAGCCGCCAAACATGTAGACTTCAAAGACTACAAGGTAAATACCATTGGCCATATAATACACCGAATACATACACTAAAGTCTAGTATAGGCTACAGCTACCATACTAATACACTATGTATAGTAGTGTACTACCATACACCCGTACATGGGGCGTATAAATACTGTATTAGACTTCATACTCAATACAAATACACTATTCTATACAAAGGAGAATACATATACACATATACAAATACATATACAAATACAATTACCAAAATACATACATCCATATATGGAGCGTATAAATACTATATTATACTTTATACTCAATACAAATACACTATCCTATACAAAGAAGAATACATGTACTCAAATACCAAAATACATACAAATACAAACCCTCAAAAAATACATACATTTACATACACAAATAAAAATAATATCTATACACACACACACATAAACACAACATCCACTACATATGAAAAGACATGCAAAAATACAAATAAATATCCACACATTAAGACAAACAAAATCCAAAGTACAAAAACCAAACTAATTAACAAAAACAACATACAAAACAATAAACCAAAACAAATCAACAAACCTAAGAAAATCAATCCAAGGGAAACTCACTCAAAAGAAAGAAAACATAACACGCATATCCTTCAATACAAGGATAAAATAAACAAAACAAAAAATATATATGCTAGAAAAACAAAAAAACATATAACTATTAAACATAATAACAAACCACCACATTATAAACTACTACTACTACTTGGAGGAGACATAGAAACCAACCCAGGACCTATGCCAAACATACTAAAAAGACACCCAACACAACACAAAAAGAATGCCAAAATATATTTCATACCAAACACAATAAAATTACAACCAGAATATAGACATATTGCTCGATCATTTGCACCTATACTAAAATCTACACATACACTACACCCATCATACGCCAACACACATCCGCACATTATCCAATATATACAACAACAAAACGAACACCCCTCACCACATATTTTATACGCCATAGTAACTACAATCCACCCACACGTAGATGAATGTAACCTCCTACTAAATCAACAAAACCCAAACATAACTCAATGGACTAACACACTACTAAACTCCCTTGCTAACCTACAAAACCCTCCCGAAAGACACATTAACACCCCACACCCTTATATATCTTTCATGGAAAATAACCAAAATATTATAAACCATAAAACATCAATACATAAAGAACTATATGACTACATACACAATCATCATATACCACCATCACAAGAAACTATAAAACAAAAATTTCCATACCTTCCCAACAATCTAATTATTGAAATACTAAAATGCCTTGACCAAATACCAGAATATACCCACCCACCCACCCACCCCACCCCCCTACCTACGCCCACAACACCAAAATAATAATCCAAATCAAGAAAATACATATATAATCACATGGAATGCCTCCTCTCTGAACACCGCCCTCCCTAGCATACAAACTTTGGTCACACATACAAACACATCGCCAGCCATTATAGTTATACAAGAAACAAAATTATCCGCCACAAAATCCACAAAATATATACAAAGATTATTTCAAGACTATAAACTCATTTTCAACAATACACATGCACTTACAAGATGTATTCAACAACGGAGACCATACACACCAGGACGCGGTGGCCTCCTTACACTAATACATAAAAAATATGCTTTCCCGGGCAACATCAAAAAAATCCCCACCCCAATGCACATATCCCCTTACCTTCAAATTATTAAAATCACTAATTATCCACTACAACCATGGCTAGTGCTCCACATGTATATGCCATCTCACCCCGAAGACACTAGATTTATTAATGACATACAAAACACTATAACATCACAAATAAACAATAATCCCAACCACACATATATATTATGCGGGGACTTTAATAGAGATATAGCATTAATTGGACGCCAAAACGGAAATCATAACACCCCTCCCCAAAACATCAATTACCAATGGCACCACTTCACAGAAAACTTAAACTTCACATACGTAAGAACCGATACACAATTCTCTAGACAAGGCGGCTACAATTATAGCGATTGGAGTCTAATAGATGGATTTTATATAAACACCAACAACAATATACAATACACCTCTACAACAAACAAAGATGTTATTCTCAATTCGGACCACTCACCCATACATTTACACATACCAAATAACACCTTAATTAATAGAACTCCCACAATTCTAAACAATGACACTATACGAATACTCAACCCCATTCCAAAAAGTAACTTAGAGAAATTCAACACAAAATTCTTTGAAGAGCAATCCACATTAATAGACTCCCTCATAAATACTCTTGAAAACAACAACCAACTAACACAAATACAATGGCAAGAAGCATGTGAAATCCTAGATACACTCATCAAAGAAATCTCCAACACATTAGAACAAACTTGTAGAGCCCACCCAATACCCCAACTGTCAAATAAAACATCTCAACAAGGAGGATATCTACCACGCAAACTTTCTAAAACTTGGAAACAACATCTTACTACATACCATGTTATACGAAAAACTATAAGACTTATAAAAAATAATTCTCAATGGCGCAACCACCCCATATATAATGAATTACTAAACCTACAAAATACCCAAATTTCCACCCCACCGCCCCCAGATATGCCCCATGAGACATGGATAAAAGATATCGCACTAATTGCAAAAAATGCCAACATACAAGCCAGAAAAATAACTACAAAACACACCAAAAATAACATTAAAAAAGCCATCTCAAAATATAGACAATTATATGAAAACAACCCTAAGAAAATTAACAAAAGAGTCTTTAAAAACTTAGAATCCCCACCACTAGATTGTATCACAGATCAATTTAATAATATTTTAACTAGCCCCGAAGATATTGCAAATGAAATATTCAACCAACAAACAAAAACCAACAGACCAACAGTACCAACATGCAACTATCAACTACAACATCAAAACAAATGTACATGTGCAGTACGCCAATATCCATGGCATGACCTTGATGGATATACCCTGGAGAAAAGAGGTGAACCAGAAATCCCGCTACATCAATACCTTAACAGAGCCACATACGACACATGCCTTCAAAATCTTGGTAACAACAAAGCCCCAGGCCCAGACCGCATACCAAACTCAATACTCAAAAACATGCCCCCAAGATTCCATAAATTACTATTCCTATTCTTCTCTCACTGCTATAAACAAAAACAAATACCGACCTCATGGAAATCAAGTGTAACAATACTACTATACAAAAAAGGTGACCCATCTATATTACCTAACCATAGACCAATTGCACTAGCTAACACAATATACAAATTCTTCACTAGTACACTCACCTCTATACTATCCTCATACGGCGAAAAATTCAAAATCCTACATGATAGCCAAGAAGGATTTAGAGCAGAGAGAAGCACCGCTCGATAAATACAAACTATAATAGCTGCACTAGAAGACGCCAAATTCACTAACCAAGATATATACATATTATACGTTGATTTTAAAAATGCCTTTGGCTCAATAGACCATGCCCGATTACTAGCAATAATGATGGACCTTGGCTACCCAAAAGATGCCACTACACTTATAGGAAACATTTACTCCCAGTCATCCACTTACTATATTGGTGAACACTTTGGAAAAACAAAACCAATACCTATACAAAGAGGAACCATACAAGGAGACACCCTTAGCCCATATCTATTCATTATATTCCTAGAACCACTACTCAGATGGCTAGAACGAGGCAACAACGGATATACGTTTGGCACATCACAAGCCACAATAAACTCTACCGCATACGCAGATGACCTTGCCGTCATAACTAACAAAATCAAACATATACAAATACAACTCAATAAAATTGATAGATATTGTAAATGGGCCGGTATGGACGTAGGTGTCCCAAAATGTGCCGCTACCGGATGCCCAAACAAATCCAAATTAAACCCTACCACTTTCAAGGCCCTAATACAAGCCGCTAACATCAATTACCGCAATCAACCAATCCCCACACTACACCAAAATGAACCATACATATACTTAGGTATAAATCTTGTCCCCTCACTAAAATGGAAAATCCAAATTCACGCCACAACCATAAAACTCATCAAACAATGCAAAGAACTAACAACTTGCCCGGCCACCATGAAACAAAAAATAAAAATGGTTGATACCGTAATACGCCCAGGTGTGGCATATAGTTTCTACAGTGTACCATACTCTATACCAGCCATCAAAAAACTTGATCAAAAAATAATAGCCATACAAAAAACCATATGTGGACTACCAAAATGTATGTCAAACGCAATAACCCAACTCCCACAAAACCTATTTGGACTTGAAGCTTTCTCCTTCAAAAACGCATATCTCAGATGTATAGGCGAACAACTACAAAATGCGTTAAACGATAAAGGTAGACTTGGAAAAATATATAATGGATTAACTCAATATGTACTTGCCCAATACGGTGGCGCCGAACATATACCCAGAATTAAAAAAAGTGACTGCATAAGATCACCAATAACACGAACATTCTTCTTACTAAAACATATAGCTAAAACCCACCTTAAAAGTACGCTTCCCAACTTCCTCACTAATCCTACAACATTAGAAATACTATGGCGCCAAGAAACACTAAATCATACCACACTCAATGCCCAACTCTCCCAAAAACTCCTACAAAAACTCCTCTCAAAAAATATTTTCGAACTAAACCAAATTTCGTTACCAAACGGTACACACATCATGAACAATGAGGACTTCAAAACCTACCACTTCACCCCATCTAAACTAATAAAGAGTGCCCTAAGTGTTGCTAAACAACTATTTTGCCACATAACATGCCCCACTATATGTCATACTCCTTGCAACATACACCCATACTCTCATACACTTAAAGATCCATTCATCACCCTCAACAATAACATCATCCCAAGAAATATTCCCACACCAACCAATCCCCCTAACCCTCCACATACATACCACCCCTGCCCCCCAACATACATCCCCAAAAACCCTACCACATACCCCATTAATAATATCATAAACCATAAACATATCCAACACACAGACATAAATAACATACAAAATACCTACACAAAATACCTATGCCAATGGCAACACAATGATAATACTTATAATAAATGGCTCCCCCAAAGAGACCTTTTTCCACGACACGATACCAATACCTCCACACATAACATTGAAAAATTAAAACAATACTACCAAAAAATTCAAAACAAAACATACTCGGATATCATCCTAACCCATCACCCCCAAGAACAATTCTCAGACTCAAGATCCGTAACACCACCCATAATTATACCACTCTTAAACATCTACACAACAGAATGCAACCCCAAAAATGATATCCTTACATCCTCAAATACAATTCAAATAGATAACAATCAAGCACATCTTTACGAAGAAAACGGCCGACATTTACACACCATACACATTACCCGGCTCCAATGGTTATGGAAACAATATCATACAAAACTCCAAACCCCTACAAACATTGAACCAACAACCCAACCCTTTGAAACCGAACTAATATGGCTTTACCAAAGGTATAAATATCGAATACCAAAAACTGACCCCCTCAAAAATGCGCATTACACAATACCCACCCCCATTCTAGACTCACTAATCTCATCCCATAACATCGAGCACTCATACTTTTCCTCTCCGATCACATGTCCTACCAAACTAAATAAATTCTACTCGCCGTACGAAAGAGACAAAATATTTGGATCCCTAGGCAAGGTCTTTGACCACAAATGGATCGGAAATGGCATAGCTCACCCCCACAACGAGAAAGACATGGAACAAGCCATACATTGGGCTAGACTTGCCGCCAAACACGATCCAAATAACACAAAAACAATCATCGTCACACCGAACAACAATTGGTACCAAAACAACAACCAACATTTAAACCCATACCCAGATTCCCACATCATTGTAGTATTCGAAGCAGACACAATACCATACGAAGAACCTAATATTCCACCCGAGCTAAAAAAACCCCGAATTGAACCATCTACATTACAAATACTATGCGTCCATCATCAAAATCAAATCCTTGGCTCCCTAGAACAACTTGCGGAACTTACCTCCATAACAGACAATCTAGACATACAACGACCATACACAAAACCGGCCCAACCAACACCCATACAAACCCCCGTAAACAAAAGTAAAAGCTGGTCAAAATTAAACTATGTCAACAACACATTAAACTACTCTGTCACACCTCCCCCTCTCCCTGACTACTCAACTCATACCATACCAAAATTTAACCCCGCACACAGTTATTACACCGACGGCTCCTTTAAACCACCGGAACAAATTAGCCCGGGCTCTTGGCGCAGAGAAAAAGCTGGATATGGCATATATAATTCTACCAAAGAAATTAAACTAGCCAAAAGACTCCATGGACTACAAAATATCCTCAGAGCAGAACTTATGGCCATTCACAAAACACTACAAATCATCACAACAAAATACAAAAATGAACCCGCACATATATTCACCGATTGTATAAATGCACTTTACCTAATAAACACTCAAATAACACACCCTACCCTTCACAATAGCCACCCCGACCAAACCATATTAACATCAATGGTTCAAATGCTACAAAACCGTACACAAATCACAACCCTTCACAAAGTGAGAGCCCATGCCAACATTGATGGCAACGAACAAGCAGACAAACTTGCAAAAGAAGGCCGAGAAAAAACACACAAAAATGCCAAAGACCCACACGAACATGCCCATGCCACCCCATACTACTTTCAAAAAGAAGATTGGCCTTCTAAAGAAGATACCCCCGACAAAGGCCCAATTAGATTCTTGAGTAAATATCTCAAAAAACAAGACCTCTACAACAACCTTGACGCAATCTCAGAAAATATTCCTAACATAGAAAAATGGATTAACAATAACGACATAGATAATGAACTCTCTACAAACTTTTGGAAAAACCCCATCATCTCAGACTCACAAATAACATGCCTCATCAAATTCCGTACTGGTCAGTATATGGGAAACGCTCGCAAACAACTCTTCTTTGGAATAGAAAGATTCCCATCCATAACATGCCCCATATGCCCCTCAATGGACCCCGACACATGGCTTCATGTTCTACTCAAATGCCAAAACCACCACATACACTCCCTAATTGTTAAAAGGCATAATAAAGCGGTATGGGAAGTCCGAAAACTAATCACCTCCTACAATAAATCGAGATGTTTTATACTAATGAACGCCGGCACTTTTAATAACAAGCCACAAGAAAATACGGTCCCCCCTTGGCTACTCCCATGCTCATGTGTGACCCAAAGATGTCATTGCAATGCTAGGCTCAAACCGGACATCCTATGTGTTAGAGGTTTACCATACAATGATCCGCCACCCGACCACATTAACCTAAACTACACCATTCAATTCATTGAATTCACATTTTGCAACGATAGATTTTCTCCGGAAACAATCCAAAACAAAATTGACAAATACCAACCACTTATTGACGACATCATTGCCATTGGATGGAAGGTAGACCCCCTTATTGTTATCACATCCGGCGCTCGTGCCACCACCTTTATCCCATCTATGAAAACTCTTGAAGATACCTTCCAAATACCCATTGAAACAACCAAAACCACCTTTAAAAACATTAATACCATTGCTATTCAATATGCCATGTCCATTTTGCTACATAAACGTAAAATTGAAAACAACCAAACCCTCCCCGACATGCAAGACCCCCCTTAAATGCTTCTCCGCCGAGACTTATCCTGACTTGATTGGTTTTGTGGTTTTCGTGACTTGCTTAGTTAGTTGTTGCGTTGATTGTTTGTGTGCTTGGTTGGTATTTGGTCACTTGTTACATAGTGTCTACCCTCGAGAGGGGGAAGTAGTTCCAATTTACTAATTCCTTGTCCAGTGGGCATGGTCTTAGTAGTGGAACGAACAGACACTTTATTCACGCCGGCTCCTTCGGAGACCGGCGTTCTTCTTCTTCTTCTTCTTCTTCTTCTTCACAATCTTGTTTGAATCTACCTCTAATTCCCTTAAATAAAACAAACAAACAATAGTCTTGTTAAAAACCTCGAAAAAGGTTATAAATATTTTTAATCAATTTTTTTACCTTCATGCTTGAGAAAAAGAATTTTTTTTCTGATAGATCGAAAGAACGCCTTGTATAAATTGACCATGCAAGCAAAGATCAATGCATGAGTAAATCAAGAAAAATATTATATAAATCAATAAATGTCCTTGAACGCTAATCTTGCTATTACCCAAAGATTATTCTAAGTCAAATCAAACTACTAACTCAAACTATTTGGCAAATTCCAAGTCAATTGTTTCATCTCAAAGGTTCTTACTTTTGGAAATTTTCCTCTCTCACTTTCATTAGTCAAGGAGCCTAGAAGAGAGTATATGTTTTTATAAAAAACTTAAAGAAAATAGCCAAAATACTCAATACACAACAAAATTTAGCACAAGCACCGGCATAGGAAAATTTTAGGTTAAAGAATCAAAGTGAAATTTTCAATAAAAATATTTAGGTGAAAAATATAGGTAAAAAATAAGATAAAACAATACACGTAGTCAAAAATTGCAAACTCTCAAAAAGTGTTGCCATGTAGGCATTAAATGATATTTTTTCAATCATATAACTTCAAAATTTGCATAAAACCCATTTGAAGTACTGCATTCATGATTCTTATGTAATTTTTTTAAAATTTAGAATATTGTCTTGTGACTAATTTGCCAATAATAACAATAATCAATTAATCCATGAAGATAATTATTATTCTTAGAAAATAAAAGTTTAATTTACATGCTCTAGATTACATGCAACCTATCAATTATATCGATTCATATAAATATAAACTCAGATATTAGTTAACCATTTAACACAGGGTTGGCTATAGTGCAACCATCAGCTACGAGTGTAGTACATTCTGGAAAGCATCATCTATTCCAATGGTAAATTGATGGTCGCGTCATAGCTAGCCCGGCGTCAAAGGGTTAAAAACTAAAATTTAAGTTTGTAAATTTGAAAAGTAACAATATATTGAAAACCTTGGTGATCATTGAAAAAAATTGCTATTAAGTGTGAAAGAGATTGATGGTATATAAACTTAAGCTCCAAGTTGTTTTATCTACCTTTGAGAAGGATAAAGGGGGATATGTTGTATCATGAATCTTAGCTACCTTTTTCTTTTTGAAGTGGATTATAGAAACAAAGAGCTAGTTTTAGTTGTTTTTAGTCATTAGAAATGAAAAAGTAAAGTCAAAACTCATGATATTTGTATCCCACTTTACAAACAAAGTTATTTTTAAAGAAAAAAACTAATATAAGAGAGTTTATTGTAAAATAAGGGGTTGAAGGCTCCCCGTTTCAAATCACCATGTGGTCCTATAAGTCTTTGCCATCTAGTGGATGCAGGTACGAAGGAACATGTTTAGGTATGAGGAGCTCTTTTAAGACCGGTAGGTGGTTTCGAGACAATATCGTAAGGGTGAAATTTTCACTAGTCTAAAATTTGGACCTAAATTATAAGTTTGGTGTCTTAATAAGATGTTCCTTCTTAGCCCTTCGATGCCGAGTTGGCTATGGCGTGACCATCATCTACGATTTTGAATTGTATTATCTATTACACTTGTAGATTGATAGTCGCGCCATAGCCTGCTCGGCAATAAAGGGTTAAGATAACCATGGACCGAGATGAGTTACAAGTATAAAAATCTTTCGAGGGTTGGGGAGATGTCACAACCCTACATTTTCCACCATCACGAAGGAGAAGGCTCACCTAGACAACAAATGTTTTCGGTATGTCGCGTTTCCTTTGCTCACTATACTTTACGATTCTCTCTGTTATAGTAGGGGGGTGGTATGCATCTGCAAAAAAAAAATCTTTCAATGGGTGACTTTGGGATAATGAGTATTGCCTAGGCAATACATGGGTACCACCTAGACAAATCCTGTTGAATTTTTGAATTTTTTTTTGGACTTTCTCCATTGTGAATGAATTATGTACAAAAGTGACCCGCAAATAGGGTATTTTTTTTCTATCATGATAAAATGGCTCTCCCCTTAAGTGCAGGGTCTAAAAGACAAGTTCAAAGGATAGAATGGGTTAACCCTTATATGCCGAAGCAGCTAGAAATTGCCTTCTCGGATGACATTGTTGGATGATAATGAACGTGAACAATTGCTTTTCATCCTTTTTTTTTAGGAGAGTTCTTTGTATGTACAAGCATTAGATGATGATGAAACTAGCCTCATTGAGGTAATCATGTTTTATCTAAGAAAGAAAATGCTTGTGACACGGATCTCAATATAGTGAAATTCATAAACCTCTAGCTTTAGCTCTAGATCTAAATTCAAGCCATCAAAATGATATTTTTTGAATTTGAGTCCAACTAATGAAATGAAGCAAATGATGTCTTGTTTCCATACCATTTTGAAAAATAAATAAATAAAATTGAATAATTTATTGCAATTTGAACTTGGACCTGTAACCGTGATTCTAATTTTAGCCAAACACTGAACTTTCATTTACACCACAAGTTTTGGCACTATAATGTCCACCTTTGGTGAAATTTTCAGAATTTGTTAGCATAATTTGTATTTAATATGAGTTTTCTTCACTTTTTCGTTAGTAAATCAGAATAAATTCAAATTTCCACAAAAATATCTGTGATTTTTGTAACATAATTTGGTCTATAATTGAGTAGTAATTTTTTTTTTTGGACACCGGTTGAGTTTTGGCTCACCAGCTGATGAACGTGGCCAGCTGGATGATTTCCTCTCGGACCGGTTTTCATCCACTGGCTAGATGGATGAACTTGGCCGGATATATGATTCCTTTCCTAGCTAGTTTCATCCGCAAGACGGATAAACTCGACTGCATGGATGAATTTCTAGTCGAGTCAATTTTATCCGCTAGATGGATGAATGAGGCTAGGATTTTGAAGGGTCTCGTAGGGAGAGCTTAAAGGCTCTCACACTCTCTTGCTTGAGGGGCGAGCACTCTCTCTCTCTTTTTTTTCTTTTTTTTCTTTTTTTTTTCTCTCTCTCTCTCTCTTTCTTTTTCTTTCTCTCTTTTTCTTTCTCTTACAAATCTTGGAGGTTGAGCAGAGGTTAGGTTTTAGATTAGAATTAGTGAGTTAGAAGGAGATCTAGAGGCTATGAGACTTTGAATTGTACAAACTATGATATAGCCATTAAAATCCGAGGAGGTTTGAGGTTTTACAAGTGTCTTTGAGTAAATCAAGGTTTCTTGAAGTTTTCTAGGTTTGATTGAGAAAAGGGTAAGTAGATCAATCTCCCTTCAACACCAACCAATCCATATTCTACATCAAAATCAACCGTACATTTATCTCGGAATAAACTTTGTTCCATCATTAAAATGGAAAATACAAATCCACGTTACTACTTCAAAACTCATTAAACAATGCACGAAATTAACGTTATGTCCGGCCACAATGCAACAAAAAATAAAAATGATTGACACTGTAATACGACCGGTAATTTCATATAGTTTTTACGCGGTTCACTACTCAATGCCCGCCATAAAAAAATTGACCAAAAAATCATAGCTATTCAAAAGAAAGTATGTAGACTTCCCAATTGTACACCCAATGTCATAATACAACTCCCCCAAGATCTAATTGGACTAAAAAAATGTCTATCTCCGTTGCATTACGAAACAACTCCAAAACGCCCTTAACAATAAGGGGCGACTCCGTATAATTTACAACAGACTTATTTGTCATATTCTCTCCAATTATCGAGGTGCAGAAAAAATCCAAAGACTATAAAACCAATCGCATGCAGTCTCCTATTACCTGCACACTTTTCCTACTAAAGTAGAAGGCCAAACATTCCAAAAAAGCACATTGGAAAATATTCTACTCGGCCCGGCGCCACTAGAACAAATTTGGTCAAACAAAATTCATAACCTCCCTAGAGTTGACGAGCAACTATCCTCCAAACCCTTACAAAAACTAATCTCAGTAAACATCACCAATCAAAAACAAATCATACTTCCAAATGGAACACACCTTATGGATGAAAATAACTACAAAAAGTTTTATGGTACTCCATCCAAGCTTCTAAAAAAGTGCACTCAACATTGATAAACAACTATTTTGCCACCCTCTTGTCTTTCTACATGCTCTACCCCATGCCCCACTCATGCTCCACCTTACACACTTAAAGGCATGTACATCATTGATATCCAAATTATCCTTGCACCAACCCCCCTTAATCCGCCACATCCACCCTCTCCCCCTCAACACCACACATATTAAAAATACTCCAATGTATCCTTTTAACAACATTATCAACCACAAACATAGAAAATATGTAGACTCTAACACAATAAGCAAAAAAGACACAACATACCTATGCCATTGGCACCACGACAACACCACCTATTGTAAATGACTCCCACATTGAAAACTTTTCTCGTGGCACAACCAAAACACCTCTTTCCATAACACTAAAATCCATAAAGAATACTACCATTGAGACCAAAACAAATTCTACGTAGAAATTACAAAGTTGCATGACCTCCAAGAACAACTTAGAGATACAAGATTCGTTACACCGCCCATCATCATCCCCCTCTTTAACATCCTCACAACCAAATGTAATCTTGAAATTGACATTTTTACACAAACAAACACTATAAAAATACAACAAGACACTCCTTACATATAAAAAGGAGATGGTAGACAGCTGATTACAATACCGATCGCTAGATTACAGTGGTTGTGGAACCAATACCATGACACACTACAAACCTCCATTAACATTGAACCAACACCTCGACCATTTGAAACCAAAATTGTTTCGCTATACCAAAGATACAAATACCATTTACCAAAAAATGACCCCCTTAGACATGCACACTACACATTACCAGCCTCTATTCTAGACTCTCTTATCACATCCTTTAACCCCTAAGGGCCCAAGGTATTTTAGCACCCAAACTCGCTGAAAACTGCCAATTTCAATGCATTCAACACAAAATGAAAATAAACACAATTTTTACATATCAAATCCCGGGATCTTGTACTAGGATTGTATAAGTATGTGTGGTAAATTTTTTGTTCACTTTGACCTCACAAATTGAAACTTATCAGGCTTTGAAGCGAGACATAAACTCTTCTTGAGGTCATACTACACACCTGCAACAAACTTTAACCACCTTTCGTGGCAACTTTTTGCAATACGGTTTGTAATTTTCTAATTTTAAATTTAAAAAGATCATGTCAAGCACATGTGCACCAAATTTTAGAAGTAGAAGAAGGGAAAAAGATGTCCTTAAAAATACTGCAATGCAACTATGTTCTAAGAATCAACAATACACTTCAAGTTTTGCATATATCATATCCTTTTCATATTTTTAAAATTCAAAAATCCGTACAAAAATGCAAAGACTTATGTTTCCTTTCCAAGAGGATTTTTTCTTATTTTAAAATGGACAAAACTCGAATTTCTATAGAATTTACAGTTAATTAATGTTTTGCTACACTATTTGTTATATGTCACACTAAACTGTTGCACTAATTGCATATGTTACGAGAAAAAAATTGTAACTTTTAAATCGTAATTCAGATTTCTACAAAAAATATGTCCATGGGAAGCTAATAAAAAGTTGCCAATTCAATGAAAAAGTCTTAGAAAATCATGCCCAAATTTGAAAACGTGGTACCTTACAAAAAACTTAAAATATTCCCCAAGGAGACATTGGGCCTTTAGGGGTTAATATAACACAATCATACTTTTCATCCCCGTTACATGTTCCACAAAAATTTCAAATTTCTATTCTCCATTGAACGGGATAAAATATTTAATCACTTGGCAAAGCATTTGACTATAGGTGGAACATAATAGGCCTTGCACATCCCCACAATGACAAAGAAACACAACAAGCAATACATTGGGTGCGACTAGCGGCAAACAACGACCCTTATCATACCACCACTATTATTATTACACCCAACACCATTTGGTACCAAAACTTTAATCCATAGTCGGGCCTATTTATGGACTTCCATATCAAAGCATTATTTGAGGCGGACTCAATGACGTACATAGAACCTACTATACCACCGGAAATACAAAAATCCAAACTTGAGCCATCAACCCTACGTGTCCTATGTACACATCATCAAAACAAGCAATTGGCACATTAGAACACCTCGCTCAACATACACTAATTCTAAAAAATCTCAAAATCAATAATGTATATACTGCAATTGCTCCATCCACACCTACACTAACTGTTGTAAACCGCAATAAAAAATATACCAAGACCCCTTTTATAACAACTTTACACCACTATTCCCTCCAACCCTATTATGTCCTAAATACCAAATTCACACCCCTCTCAAATTTGACCCCAACTTTGGTTACTACATAGACGGTTCCTTCCAAGAACCAACCAAAGTAAGTCTGGGACATTGGCATCGGGAAAAAGCCGGCTATGGAATATACAACCCCACGAAACAAATTAAACTTGCCAAAAGACTACATGGACTCCAAAATATCCTTAGAGCATAAATGATGGTCATCCACAGAGCCTCCAAGATAATTACCATGCAATACTCCAACGAACCGGCCCACATTTTCACCGATTGCATTGATGTATTATACCTTCTAAACACACTCATAAAACACCCCACTCAATACAATAGTCATCCGGACCAAAGTATCTTAACATCCATGGTTGAAAGCTCCAAAATTGCACACAAATCACCACACTACATAAAGTTTGAGCCCATGCTAACATAGATAGCAATAAACAAGCCGACAAATTAGCAAAAGAAGGTGGAGAGAAAGCCTACCGAGATGCCAAACACCCGTACGAACACGCTTACGCCACTCCATACTACTCTCATAGACTTGAATGGCCCTCTACGAACAAAACCCCCGACAAAGGCCCCATAAGATTCTTTGATAGATACCTCAGGAAACATGACCTCAAAAATAATTTGGAAAAACTTACAGAAAAATTTCCAAACATTGATAAATGGACTGGTAATACAAACATTCACGACAAACTCTCCACCAATTTTTGGGAAAACCCCATTATGACAGATTCACAAAAAACATGCCTAATCAAATTTTGCACCGGACAATGGGAAATGCTTGTAAACAACTCTTCTTTGGCATAGAAAGATTCCCCTCCACAACATGTTCAATATGCAATACTACCGACCCAGACACATGGTTACACATTTTACTCAAATGCCATAACCCTTGAATACACGCCTTGATTGTCAAACACCATGAATGCAGTGCGGGCAATTCCCAAATTAATGGTGTCATCAAACAAATCTCGTTGCTTCATCCTCATGAATGCCGAAATCTTTAATGACAACCTGCAAGAAAATACAGTTCCCCCATGGATACTACCATGCACATGCGGTACTAAAAAACATCATTGTAATGCTAGATTTAAACCCGACCTATTATGTGTTAGAGAGCTACCATACAAAGACTCCCCACCAACCCACATTGACCCGAATCTTACTATTCAATTCATTGATTTCAAATATTTTAGTGGTAGATTCTCACCGGAAGCTATTGCAGACAAAACAATTAGAATGATATTCAAGCACTCGGATGGAAAGTAGACCCCCTCATCGTCATTACTGCGGGTGCTAGAGCCACCACCTTTATCCCCTCAATGACAAACCTCAAAGAAACATTCAAAATCCCCATGTCCTCAATCAAGACCACCTTTACAAATATTAACACTATTGCAATCCAACATGCCATGTCCATACTCTTACACAAAGGAAACTAAAAAATAACCAACCCATCCCGTACACGCTAGACCCCCCATGAATACCTACTAAACACTTCATTGTGTTGGCCTCCTTGCTGTCTTTGGTTCTTTGTTCCCAGATACTTGTTACCGGTAACATAGTGTTTACCCTCGAGAGGGGGAGGTGATTCCATCCCACTAACCCATGTTCGTTACCCAGTGGTGGTACGAACAAAACTTTATTGAGGCCGGCCCCCTCTCTGGAGACAGGAGTTCTTCTTCTTCTTCTTCCTTTTTTTTTCTTTTGGATCTTCTTCTTCTTCTTCCAACACTGGGAAAAACCCGTCCTATCCACGACAGTAAATATCTGAAAAGCGTCCCCGCACTTATTCCGCCGACTGCCATCCGCCCCAATCTACATTCATCCAACGTTGACAGAGTCGCATCTTCAAGCGCGGGTCGTCGTCGTCGCGACAGTCGCCAACCACGACTTTGCTCGCTCTAGAGCAAATCAGAACAGAAGTTACAAGAGCAGATTGAAGCCAAGCATCCCAGACGAGAGACGAGAGAGAGAGAGAGAGGAGTCCTGCATCGATCAATCAAGAATTCGCGAAGCCATGTCATCGCCGTCGCCACCGCAACCTCTCGGCGCCGCTGCTGCAGCTCCCAACGGGTACAGCATATTCCGAAACGATTCGGCTCAGTCCGCATTTGTTTAAGAATGCACCGCGGTCGGGTATTTTAGTCTGTAAATGTGGAATGGAGCCTTCTTATTCTTTTCGAGTGAAATCAATGTGCATTCTAATTGTCAGCTTAAGTAATTTGTTCTTACATCAGTTTGTGTGATGTTTCTTGATTTCTTGATGTTTTGTGCTTTGGTGCAGGTTTGGTGGTGAAGCCTCGGGAGGATCTGCAAGAAGTGGTGCTCCCGGAACCGTGATTCCAATTCTCAGTCAGCGTGAGGTAAGTCGTTGTCGGAGAAGGTTTGAATCGAATGAGAGAGGAATAAAGTAAAGCTTTGTTGATGTTTGGCGATGGCAGATCTTTGCGAGGTTGCAAGCGCAAGGCGAGGATGCGCGCTTCAAGAGCTTTCGGTGCATGTATTCGAGCGTGTTCGGTGGCATCACGACTAACGTCGCGTGCATGGTGCTCCCGCTGGACGATCACATGGTGCACCGCGGGCACTCCGTCTTCGACACATGCATTCTTCTCAACGGGTAGCCATCTCTTCATTCACGTTTCCGCAGTTGTTTTCAGTTTATTTCTCAACGGGCTAGGGTTTATTGTGCAGGTATTTGTATGAGCTCGATGCGCATTTGGACCGGTTTCTCCGATCGGCTGCAAAAGCGAAGATCACGCCGCCTTTCGACCGCGCCACGATCCGGGGAATTCTAGAGCAGACGGCAGCCGTGGGGAAGTGCGAGAGCGGAATCCTGCGGTATTGGTTGTCCGCCGGGCGCGGGAATTTTGATATCTCCACCAAAGACTGCATGGCGGCGTCGCTGTACGCGTCTCTGGTCGACGAGAACGTTCTGGAGATGGCCGCCCCGGACGGCGTTAAGGTGCGCAAGCATTAATATTCCAGTTAATATCCACTTGTTAGGATATTTGTCTGGTTTGTAATTTTCCAGTTCTCACTTGTTAAGATTAAATGTTCCTTGTTTGTCTGGTTTGTGCATGGTCTGTGCAATGTTTCTGCCTTGTCTGAGCATTGTCTGTGTCTGGTTTGTGAGCTGGTTAGTGTCTGGTTCGTGTCCGATTTGTAAATTTTCTAAATTTCACTTGTTAAATTTTCATTCTTGTCGGTGTCTGGTTTTTTTGTCTGTTTTGTGATTTTCCAGTTTACACTTGTTAGGGTGTGTTCCTTGTTTGTGCCTGGTTTATGTTCTCTAGATTTCTTTTGAATGTTGCCACAAAGGAACATTTCAATCTGTCTGTCCTTTAATCTTGATATTGTTTGAATAAAAACAAATCAAACAAAAACATTTCATTTATGAATAAAATTGTTCTGGGAAGAGAATTCACGTATCCAAAGTGGTTTTACATTCTTTAATCTTATTGTAAAATTAGTGAAACCATGTTGGATATGCATTTCTAGTTATCAAAATTTATTGTATTTGTGCTTTTAAGAAGAAAAAAATGGTATTCAAACTTGCTCAAATGTGAATCAATACCTTTCACTTCTTTTAGTTGATTTGGATATTTAGAATCGTGTAGAACACATTAAAAATATTGAAAGTGAGAAACAAATCAAGAAAAACCTGGATTAATATCATATACATGTGCAATTTACAAAAAATATTTTATTTTACTTTATTCTCAAATCTAGGGCCCTTCCCCAGGCACGGATCAGTTCTAGTCTCGTATGTAATGTTCCAGTTTCTGCAGGTGATCACCTCCTCGGTGCCGATCAAGGACGAGTACTTCGCCACGATCAAGTCCACGAACTACCTGCCGAACGCGCTCGTGGTGAAGGAGGCGGAGGAGAGGGGCGCCTCTGTGGGGATCTGGCTGGACAGGGACGGCAACGTCGCCGAGGGGCAGAACATGAACGTCGGGTTCGTGATGGAGGGCGGCGAGCTCGTGGTCCCGACGTTCGACAACATTTTGTCAGGGTGCACCGTGCGGCGCGTGCTGCAGCTTGTCCGAGATGGCGCGGTGCGGGGTCTAAAGACCGCGCAGGTAAGGAGGATTCCCGAGACGGAGGCGAGGAAGGCCAAGGAGATGGTGTGCATCATGAGTGGGTGGTTGATCTTGCCTGTTGTGGAGTGGGACGGCAAACCTGTTGGAACTGGTAAGTTTTTTTGTTTCCTCCCCCGCACAACTCTTCTCTGTAAAATCAAAAGATTGTTTGCTTGTTTTTGTGTTGGTATGTTTCACCAAAGTCTTGGGACTCGCCATGATTCTTAATCTTGTTTCCAGAGGTACCATAGCATGTGCATGTGGATTAGGTAATGTGCAAGCTGCTCCTGGTTATGAGAAGTAATTTTGGGGAGCCATGCTATTTTCATATTGTCGATGGTTGGATCTCGTCAAGCTTCTCATTTGGATTGTGGAGAAGGTCACATAATAAGGGCATCGTAGCTTCAACACAGTCCTTACTTTTGGGAAATAACCTTGTTCTTCCTAATCAATGTTGCCTGGCACCTTGGCTTGCATTCGCATAATTGATAAGCGTCTTGAATTTGCATTCCCATTAATGATTAGGTAATTCACAAAATTTAAGACTGTGGGGTATAATGGCAAGGTATGACCTAGTACCCAGTCTTGGTAGTGGCCAATGAGGTTTTAAACTACTAGACATAATCTCCCCTCTGAGCCATTAGTTCTTAACCCTTTACCGCCCACGGATGTTTATGAAAAAACCAAGATTTCTGCTTATTTTGTTCTTTGAATCGGATTTGATGGAAATACAATGACTAATATCAATATCTAACCTTACAAAATTGAACTTAACCCATGACCTAAACTCTGGGGAGATTTTGCACAACATCCAACACTTGATGGCATAAATTATAGTGTTTAAAGTTACCGTATATTGGTAGTGAAAACTGTGGAATTTGGAGGGTGTACTACTTTAACCATCAATAGATTCTTGCAAGAGTTTTTTTTACTTTGAATTAGAGTGGTTCACATGTGCACTAGGTTGATAGCTTCGCATTGACATATCATATGTGAAGAAAACATTTATACACAATTATTGGTAGTTTTTTTTCTTTTTTCTACTTGATTGTATACAAAAATGTTTCAACCTTATGCGAATCAAAACGGAAGTTTTGTATGTGAAGAGAGAGATCAACAATCACAAAACAATGAAGAATGTCTCAAAGACAAAGTTCAATCAAAATTTAAGACCAAAATCAATGTGCATGTGTGTAAAATACAACATAATATGTGGCATAGTAGTCATTGTATTCACTATATTTGAGTGTATTTGGTGTAGTTTGTGTTGTATTCCTAGCTTTTCCAAGAGTTCTATAAATCCAAATCATGCTTTGATTGTTAGAGAGTGTTTGTGTAATGAGTGCGCAAATCCGAACTTCGTATCTTGAAGCCTAATTCCTCATGGATTTCATGCAAATTGAGTTTTAGCACCTCCGGAGTCCCATTTCGGGCTTCTTGGGCGCTAAAGGGTTAACATCAATGTCATCATTGAAGAAAAATGTGAAGTTGAGCATGTAGAGTCTAATCAATGAGTCACATTTTGTGAGAATCAATGCTACCAAGTAAATTGGTTATGCTTACTAGCTTTATCAGTTTCAATGCATGTCTTCTTGTTCAGTTATCTCTAATGATTTCTTGACACAATGGCAAGAAGATGCTACTTTGAGATTATATTAAAACTATGTGTGTTATTGTTTCTACAGGGAAACCAGGTCCTGTTTCGCAGAGTCTGCTCCAATGCTTGCAGCAGGACATGTTATCAGGTCCGTCCAGTGTCCGCACGCCTTTGCCATTATATGGAGCTTCAGAATAAAGAGCTTGCGTTTGGTGGAGAATTTAGCACACTGGGGACGATTCGTTTTTCCAATAAAGATTCCATGGACTTCAAAAAAAAATAAGCTATCACTTACGTTGTGTGAGATTAAGGTAAAGTTAAGATGAGATCACACAGGTGAAAACCTGAGTTAGATGGACCTGTATTAACCCCTAAAGGCCCAAGGCATTTTCACACCAAAAACACTTCGAAACTCCTCGTTCTAGTGCAATGAGTAATGAGGTGATCCAAATGTTTTATTTCTACATCTAACCGTAGGATCTGAATTAAGACTTATTCATTGATGGCCTCACAATATTTCATAAACTTTGACAGCACGGATTGAAAGATTATAATGTTTGAAGTAGAAAAAACCGTTCTTCTTCCTTGCATTGAGAGGATCAACAGACTTTGACTTCACTTGGTGTCAAATTTTTGCACTACACAAGGTCTCAAAACATTACCATCATGTTAATCATGATGTTATTTCCTGGTACACCAATTTTTAGAGGTAGAGAAGGGGTGTAGCCGTTATCAAAACAAATGTGCAAGGAGTGGAGGTTCAAAAATTGCCGATTCATGTTATATTTTTTTGTGAACTAAATATGTTTTAGAATGATAATCCGAATGGTCAAAATGAAGGTTTGGACCACATCTTGTAGTAGAAAAAATAAAACACAAGAAATATGAAGATCTCATAGTTTTATAAAGAAAAGAAGAAGTTTTTTTGGTACCTTGTCTGACAAAGTGTGACAATGTGTATAAATGTTTAACTTAGATTCTTATGCTATTTTCTACTTAAGAGAAGAGAATTTTTTCGACAATATCAAAGGAAATAATATTATTTGCTAGTATTGAAAATCTCACATTCAATAGATTGTCCTGCCAAAAGTTTTTGGAGTTGCCCAACGTGCCCAGTCTCCCCATTTGAAATTCAAAACCCTACTACTTTTGCATAGAATGTCGGATTTAGGAAAAAAATTGGACTCACAATTTTTTTTTTAGCAGTGTCCATCTACAATAGAAATTTCAAAGAAAAATGTTACAAGTTGACACCATAGAAACCTGCCCAAAGCTTCAAGAGTCTCCCAAGGGGACTCTTAGGCCTTTAGGGTTAAACGCGAGATTGGATTTTAGAAATATCTTGTAAAGGTCGTGAGTTAGATGGTTAGAACGGGGTGTTTGGTCGTGAGTTTCAAACTCCAATTGAACTATACTATGTAAGGATTGTTGTAACAACTATAGATGTTGACAATACCCCATCCCCTCCCGGCTATAATCGCCATTCAAGAAACCAAACTAACCGCTACAAAATCCACAAAAAAAAACAAATAATTTTCCCCAACTACAAGTTCATATTCAACAATACACATGCACTCACACGATGCATCCAACAACAAATGCCATATACACCAGTGAGAGGCGGACTTCTTATGCTCATACACCAATCTTACACTTTCCTCGGAAACATTACCAAAATCTCTACCTCGGTTAAAATATCGCCATACTTACAAATGATCAAAATTGCAAATCAACAACTCCAACCATGGCTTATTCTACATTTGTACATGCCCTCACATCTAGAAGACTCTAGACTTATTCCGGATATCCAAACCACCATCACCACTCAAATTAACTCATACCCCAATCATACCATAGTTCTATGCGGAGACTTTAACCAAGACATTGCCCTCCTTGGAAGACAAAACAGCCATATCATGTCCCCCCCCAATTGAAGAAGACTACCAATGGCAAACTTACTCAGACAACGTGGAACTCGCATATATTCCAATCAACACTCCATATTCTAGACTAGGAGGACTCAACTACACACACCAGCCTAATTGATGGCTTTTAATATAAAAACATCAAACCCCACCTATTACACGGTACTACTAACACCACAACCAATTTAAACTCAAATCGCTTTCCAATTCAATTCAGCATTCCACATAACACCCTTATTAGCGGACCTCCCACTACCACAAACCCGAATGATATTAAAATACTCAACCCCATCCCCAAAGAAAACCTACAGAACTTTAATACAATTTTTTTTGAAAAGAATTCCTTACAAATTGACAACCTCACAAATTTCTTCTCCAACTATGAACACCTCACACAAACATAATGGCAAGAAGCTTGAACTACCTTGGATAACCTAATTAATGCAATCTCTAATACCTTAGAGAAGACCTGTAAAGCACCCCCCATACCACAATTGACACCCAGAACCTCACAACAAGGAGTTTATCTCCCTTGTAAACTCGCAAAGACTTGGATACAACACCTTACCACATACCACATCATACTGAAAACAATATATATAGCCAAAAACTAACCCCAACTGGCATTCCCACCCTATATTCTACGAATTACAAAACATACGCGATATTCAACTATTGAACATACCACCAACCAACATCCCACACGAACAATGGATAAATGAGATTGCAACTATTGCAAAAAAATGCCAATAAACAAGCCCGGAAAATCACTACAAAATACACTAGAGAATGTACCAAAAAAGCCATCTCTAAATACCGTCAATTTTATGACACAAGGCCCAAAAATATTAATAGAAGAGTCTTCAAAAATACTGTGAATTTTCCCCTAGATTGCATAGTGGATCATAATAACAACATTTTGACTAGCCTAGATGACATCACCAAAGAAATTTATTTTCAACAATCTAAAAGTACTAGACCAACCACCCAACCATGTCATTTCCAACGGCAACATACACCTACATGCACATGTGGAGTGAGATAATATCCGTGGCATGACCTTGACGGATTTACCATTGACAAAAGGGGTGAACCTACGATCTCATTTCACACATACTACAATAGAGATACGTACGATATGTGCCTAAAAAATTTGGGAAACAATTAAGCTCCGGCCCTGACCACATACCCAATTCAATTTTTAAAAACATGCCTCCAAGATTCCACGACCTATTATCACTATTCTTCTCCTATTGCTACGAACAAAAATCAATATTAGCATCTTGGAAAATAAGTCTCATCATTCTACTATACAAAAAAGGTAACCCATCTGTATTACCTAACCACCGGCCTATAGCCTTTGCTAACACCACCTACAAAGTGTACACTAGCACATTTACATCAAGTTGTCGGCATATGGGGAAAAACATTAAATACTACATGATAGCCAAGAAGGGTTTAAAGCTGAGAGAAGCACTACACGGCAACTCCAAACCCTCATCTCGGCCCTTAAAGAGGCAAAATTTACCAACCAAGACATTTACATACTTTTCATTGACTTTAAAAACGCCTTTGGGTCCATTGACCATCCTTGGCTTTTAGCTATTATGAGCAATCTCAGGTATCTAGAAGACGCGGCTACCATGGTCAGCAACATCTACTCACAATCTACCACTACATATATCGGAGAATACTTCGGTAAAACCCAACCTATCCCCATACAACGTGGCACCATACAAGGCAACACATTGAGCCCATATCTTTTCATTATTCTTCTCAAACCTTCACTCTAATGGCTTCAAAAGGATAATATCAATTACACCTTTGGCACCTCAAAAACCATCATAAACTTGGCTGCATATGTCGATGACCTAGCCGCCATCTCCAGACATCTTAAATCTCTCCAAATTCAATTGGACAAAATAGATAAGTTTTGTTTATGGACCGGTATGGAACTAGGAGTTTAAAAATGTGTCGTGACCGGGTGCCCCAACAGATCCAAAACAAATCGAGCTGCCTTCAAAGCTCCTATGCAAGCTACCAATATTAACTACCGAACCCAACCAATCCTAATTCTACTCCAAAATCAACCTTACATCTACCTCGGAATAACCTCGTCCCATTGCTCAAATGAAATATAGAAATTCACGTCACGACTTTCAAACTTATCAAACAATGCAAAGAACTAATGCTATGTCCAGCCACAGTGTAACAAAAAATAAAAAAAATGATTGATACCGTTATACGACCACGAATTTCTTACAATTTCTACGCGGTCCCCTATTTGTTACCCGCCATTAAAAAAACTTGATAAAAAAATCATAGCTACACAAAAGAAAGTATGTGGCCTTTCCAATTGCACACCCAATGTCAAAACACAACTACCCCAAGCTTTATTTGGACTAAAAGCATTTTCTATATGAAAAATGCCTATCTCTGTTGCAAAGGGGAACAACTCCAAAATGCTCTTAACGACAAGGGACGACTCGGCAAAATATACATAGGACTTATCTACCATATTCTCTCCGAATATGGGGGTGCCAAAAAACTTCAAAGGTTAAAAAAATCCCGATTGCATACCGTCCCCTACCACCTGTACACTCTTCCTACTCAAGACGGAAGGCCAAAAAATTCTTATCAGCACAATAGTGGATTTTCTACTTGGCCCCCCGCCACTAGAACAAATCTAGTTGAGCAAAATTCATAACCTCCCTAGACTCAATCGACAACTATCCTCCAAACTTCTACAAAATTATTCTCCGTAAACATCATCGACCTAAAACTAATAACACTACCAAACCGTACACACAAATACCTATAAAAAAATTTACGGCACCCAACACAAGCGTCTAAAAAGCGTGCTAAATATCGCTGGACAACTATTTTGCCACCCTCTTTGCCTTCCTACATGCCCTACGCCATGCCCTACTCACGCCCTACCTCGCACACTAAAGAACCATACATCATTGATAACAATGACACCCAACCCCACACTAACTTTCCACCAAACCCACCATACCCACTCCATTCCCCCACCCCGTCCCCACACATTTAAAAAAATCCAACTACATATCCTACCAACAACATTACTGACCACAAATATAGAAATTATGTACTTTAATAAAATAAACAAAAAAGACACATCATATCTATGCCATTGGCAACACAATAACGCAACCTATAGTAAATGGCTCATGCAAAGAAATATTTTTCCCTGGCACAATCAAAACACTGTTGTGCACAAACACATCGTGCAAAGATAACATCGTGCCAACATGTGAGAGCGCTCAATTAGAGACATACTCGAAACAATGGTGGCTAAACTATCATCTTTGCCTCTGTAAACATCGAAAACAATAGTTCACAAAAGAAACTATCAACCACTCAGCAACCAAGGTTAGGGAAAAAGAAATAAATACGCAGACCACAACATTTAGTAATTGGTCTACAAGGACCCCTTTACTAACAAACAAGTAGAAAACACTTGTAACTTACACAATAGTCAAGTCCATGATACTCTTGAAGAATTGAAGCATGATCACGATAAGGTTGTCGTGTGCAACACCCTCACCTCATCACATGGGAGACTCAACTTGAGAAAGATGAGTCTCCCTCAATCACACACGTGGAGGTCATTTGGGCTCTAAGTCCCAAAATGAGGTGTAAAAAGACACCACCATTAACCTAGCCATCACATGGCACTAACCCTAACCCTAATCACCAATTAGGGCTAAGTTGTACGCCTTCGAGTAACTCCACAACTCCCTAGGTGGTTTCTAACCGGAAACCACCTACACAAACACCTCCATGCGCCGATCCTGACAACACCTCTCTTCATAACGCCAACATGCTTAAACAGTACTACCACAAAGTCCAAAACAACTTCTACCTAGGGATCATAAAATTACACCGCTCTCAAGTACAACTTAGGGATAGAAGATTTGTTATGCCGCCCATCATCATTCCCCTCCTTAGCATCTCCACAACGGAAAGTAACCTTAAAATCAATATTCTTACACAAACAAACACAATAAAAATACAACAAGATAATGCTTCTACATATGAAAGAAATGGCAGACACTTAATCACTATACCAGTTGCTAGGCTAAAATGGTTGTGGAACCAATACCATGACGCAATACGGTAATGTTTGGATTGCTAGGCTTAACCCCTAAAGGACGAAGTGTCCCTTGAAGGGACAATTTTTATTTTGGGTAGATTCCAAAATTTATAAAAAATACTTTTATGTTTGAAAATTTTTAACTAGATTTTCCTTAATAAGAGCTTTGTGGTGGTATTTTTAGTATTAAGTTTTGAATTCATGATTTGAAAGTTAGTACCACTCAAAGTTAGAAATGGAGACTCCGAGCATCTCCAAAATTTTGCTAGAAGTTTCTATTGACATTGAGATTTTTCATACTCACAACATACTCACAACAATTTCAAAAACTTTGACAGCACAGATTGAAAGATTGTAGTGTTTGAAGTCAAACAGATGGTTTATTTTTTTCCCTGCAATGAGTGGATCACCAGACTTTGACTTCACTTGGTATCAAACTTTGTTACTCAGTAAGCCTTAATTGAGATCCTATGGTGAAGATTATAAATATATGGTTTTGTTTCCTTACCCATTACACTAGAATCAACAATTTTGAAGTGTTTTTGGTGTAAAATTGTCACGGGTTAATCACGTAGTTCCGGAAGCGGTTGGTCATTTTCTAGTGGCCTTTTGTGTACGGTACCAGTAAATGTATGCCAGCGCAAATCTGGGATACCCGCACCCGATGCCCCTCCACCGGCCGGTTCTCAAGCCAAGAAAGCGAGGCTACAGTGGCATGTACGGTGGTCCGCAGGGGTGACGAACCTGTGTCACCCACTGCACTTGAGATTAGGAGCTGGACCATACCCAAGTGTACCAGGGGAGTAGATTATGCTGCTGGTACATTTGGCTGTCGTCCTGGGACTAGGTTACAGTAGTCTGAAGTAACTTAGCCCAGTACTGTACTGGCCATCCCCTCATGCTCATGGGAATCAAATGATACTCGCCTGTCACGTCTGTCCCTCCTCAACCAATTGGGTACCATGGAACATCATTCCACAACTCCCTCCCACACGGAATTCATTCCCCACTCCTCTCTCCATCACTCCATCACTCCATCACCACTAGCCTACCACACTTATTTATTTATTTATTTATTTATTTGTTGAATTTTAATTCGGCACACACGAGTTGCTAGAGTGGCAACTTGTAGCAATCCCTTCAGATAAAGAGAAGACGTTAAAGCCATAAATTGAACCCGCAACCACTCCATTCAAAGATACATTAAGTATCTCTCTCCATCACCTGGTAGTTTAGGGTCATTGGGGACCAAATATTATGCGGACGACCTTTCCTCTTTCTATTTTACTCATTATTACTAGCATACCATAGCACCACAACTTCTTTTCACCACTGCATTTATTCAAATGTTTACTTTCGAGATCTATTCATTTTTTTATCAAATGTTTTTGGATGAACCCGCTAGGTGCTATGGTGATAGATGAACCCGCTACGTGCTATGCTACGTACTTGATTGGCAATATATAACATAACATTATAAAACCTCACTACTACTTATTAATTTCTTTTTTTATTACCGCTTGTTTCATTCTCATTAGCCTCTTCTACTTTGGTTCAAGAAGTTCTCAACTCATTCTGATATCATTCATTGTCAAAGATTCCCAAATGGAAGGTTCTCTTCATAGTGTTTTTCAAATGTTATTATCTTGTGATGTATATCTTCATTTATCCATGATTTGGGTATAAATTGTTAGTTCACCCAAATTCATTTTTATTTGTCTATGTTTGAAAATAACAAAGTTCCCAACTTCCCATCTTTAACAATAGTTTTTCTTTGTAAAATGCCATTATCATAGATTGTAGAGATCGGTTCCTCTCCATGTGCATTTCATGTATCAATTGAATGTAACAGAAGTGTGTCAGTTTGCATATGGCCTTGGCCACACCTTGTGTAGTGCACGTTGATATAATCCATCAAACCTTTGATATTGATAGGTATTGGATTTTCAATTTGTGTGTCGCTTGAGAGCTCACAATTATGCAGCTTTCTGCCTTTTCCGGTCTTGCTCATCTGTTGAAGACGCTGACTTAAACCAGATTCGGCAGGATTTGCTGAGGACTCAATTATTGTGTGTAGATTGTGCAAGCAAGATCAAGGTTGATAGGATTGTAGCTCATCTAGTTCATTGGTGGAGACATCAGGTAGCCATCTTGAGTTGAGCGGCAGATTGAAGTGCAACAATGGCAGATTGAAGTGCAACAAGTGGCAAAGTAGATGCACGATTTGGATAGATGCGTGAAGTGAGGAGAAACAAAGCAAGTCGATGCGGGAGGCGGTTGCACAAGAGTTAGAAGTTCAATAGCAACTAACACAAGCGATCAAGAATTCAACAATCTGGATGAGGACGCCTTCTCACGACTTTGAACAAGTCAAACACACATGAAGGTATATCCATTGTCAAGTTTTACTGAGATGTGTTGAAGAAAATCTAGGATCACTGATGCACAATCCAATGCACGATCTTCCACGGTCTACACCACGCTATAGAGAGATGATGACAAATAAACATTCTAAGAAGGGACTACTCTATCCTCCTCCCTCTTCAGTCTCAATAGTTCATCACTCATTTTTAGAAACTCCGCGAAGCATCCAGCAGGATCTAGAGATTTTTCATCTACATCGGGACCATTGACGGCAGCCCGGACACCATTAAAAGCTGTTGCAAAACGTGTGATGATAAACGTGTCTAGATATCAGATCTTTGGAACTCGTGGACTCTTCCTTGATCAAATTGCAATATTACATTTGTTGAGCACTCATACTGCTTCCACCTTCACGAGATTTGGAAAGCACCTTCCTCCTACGGCAAGAGACCTCCACTCTTTCCTCGACCAACGGGGTTCGTCATAACATCTTTGTTTTGGATCTAGTGTAACAACCTCAAAGTCATTAGAGGCACAATTGCACGTCTACACGCAACAAAGTGGGACATAAACCACAAAGACGGCATGAGTTTTGGTCCCTACGACATATCATCAGTGTCGCGCAAAGAAATCAACAAATTTTACCTGTGGCAGAGAATAGAGGGAAGGTTATTGGAGCACGGACCAACTCTTTTTGATAGGAGGCACGTTACACTCAACATCCAGCTACTACACTCACGATGGAATTCTACACCAATCCTTCCAAATTAGCATGTTATGTGGTAAGTCTACCCCCACCTAATTGCCTCATTTTTAGACTGACTGCTTGCGATGGACAATGAGGAGCACACACATAGCAAACTAGCCGTATTGCAAGCTCATGCCTCACCGTTGGCGGAAGACCAGAGCTCTAGTTTGCGGTTTGTAACAACGGAGGGCTTCGGTGAGCTCACCCCAACCACAATGGAAGACAACACTCTAGTGCAACGGCATGTAATACAAGAGGAAGACAACACGCACTTCATGTTAACAGACACCTTACGTCAACATCTCTTCCAAATGACGCTGATGGAGGTTGCAGACTTATTCCTCAAAGACAATGTCTTGCAGTGTATTTGACCTATTATTGACACGATAGTAATGGCAGCTTGTCATTCTAGCATCATACCACTAGACATAGACAAAAGTTTGACGAAGTGAGTGAGATATTACCTCCTCTAATACCTTGCACGGGGTGAGATGCTACTCCCAAGAAGAATAGTCTAGGAGGTTCATTTCTCCTCTAGGTGCCTAAGTGATCAAAGCTAAATTTTGTTATGGAGTATTTCCATTTGTCACGTCTCGCTAGCCACTTTGCACTGAAACGCATTTTAAATTGCATCCAAGGTCTACCATTGTATTTGTTTGGTCAAGGATGTGATAGACTTTATCAAGTCATGTGAGTTGTGTCAAGTTAAATGCAACTACAAGAAAAAGGTGGTTTGAGGCACACTTACAAGTATCCCTATGATCGAGTCATTTGCCAAGGTTGGAATGGATCTCATGGTGCTTCTAATCACCACTACCCAACGACACATGTATGTCATGGTAGCCACAACGTATTTTCACAAAATGGTTTGAGCTAATGCCGTTGGTGTTCAAAGACTGTGAGCATGTGGGACAATTCTTCTATCATGAGACCATGATGCGACACATTAGCCCAGTGGAGATTCTCATGGACAATGGCGCAAAGTTTTGTAAGGCACTCATGGATGTGCTAGTGATTCATATGTGTGTCACAATTTAATCATGTGGGCACGAGGTCACATTCATGCCGAAGTCAAAGCGACGTCACACAAGTTCAGAGGTGCCGGTTGATCTTCCTTTGGCATCGACGTGAGCTTCCAGAGGGGCGGGTGGTTCTACACATGTAGAAATAGGTTCCTGTCCATGTGCGTTCTATGTATCAACCAATCGAAATAGAGGTGTCAATCCCCACACAGGATGTGGTTCTCACCTTGTATATAGCTCATCGATGTAGTCCATCGTATATTTGAGGTTGATAGGTATTGGGGTTTCATTTCATGTGTTGCTTGAGAGCTCACGGATGTGCATCTTTTTGCCTTTTTTGCTCTTGCTCAGAAACTCTAGACGTTGTCTCAAACAGAGTTTGGTAGAATTCGTTGAGGGCTCAAGTCTTGGATATAGATCGTGCAAGCAAGATCTAGGTTGACGGGGTTGTGGCTGAGCAAGTTCTTGGTTCTACACAGACAAACATAAATAGCCATGATCCTAGTTACAGTTGGGCTTTTAAAAATGTTACCTCTTTCTATGTTATTATTCCATATATACTATGCAAATTTACACCACTAAGTGTTATATGTTGAGTTTTATGACATGCTTTGCTCCCTCTTTCATCAATTTGACTTCTATAAGCGTTAAAGTTGGTAAAACTAGAGAAATTATAGGGCAATAGAGAGGAGCAAGGGTAGTAAAATGTAATGTAAGGTAGTAAAAACTAGCCTGGGAAAATGTAGTTTAGGATTTAGGGTGACATTTGGATGAAATACATCTTGTTGGATGAAAACATTGGATGAAATATATTGGTTGAAAAGTGGCTGAAATGATTAGTTGAAAACTTGATAGATGTTATTTCAATATGTATTACAAATTTTTTTGCTCCCAACTTTTAACATTTAAAGAGGGCCAACTCTACTCTAATTGTGCTTGAATGATTGATCATCTACCTATATAAAAGGCGTCTGTCTCTCCACTGCTCCCGATCACGTGACCTCTCTTTCTTGATTTTGACCTCTTGATGTGAAGGGTGATGCACTCTTCTTGACTCTTGATATTAGGTAGTAACCTAATGACTCTTGATTTTGACCTCTTAATGTGAAGGGTTTTCTCCTCCTATACTAGGCAAGTGATACCTATGTGCACAAAGGGTTGATCAAAATGCAAATATAAAGCATAAATACTTTATTTTTGGAGTGGATTTAATCTAGGGTAACGTTTACATGCACTCCAAAAATATAAGTACTTTTCCATTTAGATTTGATTTGAGCTTATAAGTTTTAAAATACAAAACATACAAACGTAAATTTAACACACCACCCTCCGCTCTCCCCATAGGGACAACAGGTTCCATCCCTAGTGTATCATAACTATTGAAATAACAGTTGCAAGTATTAACCTCCAAAGGACCAAGTATCCCATGGGAGGACGATTTTGATTTTGGGCAGGTTTCTAAAATTCAACAAAGATTTTTTTTTTTGGATTTTTATGCTAGATTTTCCTTGATAAGAGCTTTGTGGAGGTATTTTTATTATAGTTTTGGGATTCATGGTTTGAAGTTAGTACCACTCAAAGTTAGAAGTGAGGACTTCGAGCTGCTCCAAAATTTTGCTAGAAGTTTCTATTGACTTTGAGATTTTCCATACACATAGAGAATATTACCGTCTTTGAAGAAATCAAAAATAAAATCTTGTCTTTAGTATAAAGAAACATTTTAACTCAAGTCAAACATTTTTAAACATTTTGGGCAAGCGGGGAAAAACGCTTCATCTTTTCTAAATAAAACCTAGAGATCGTCATATTTTTCACTTTTTATTTTTAATACAACAATATGTGGTGAGAACCTTTTTATTAAGCATTTGGATCATCATTCTAAAATACATTAAGCTCACAAAAATATAAAAGGTGAATTGACAGTTTTTGAACCTCCACTCCTTGCACACTGTTTTGAATATGCTACACCGCTTCTCTACCTCTAAAATTGGTGTACATGGAACTAACATCATGCTCAACACAATGGTAAGAGATTTAGACCTTGTGCAGTGCAAAAATTTCATACCAAGTGAAGTCAAAGTCTGTTGATCCACTCATTGCATGGAAGATAATGAACCATTGTTTTGACTTCAAACACTATAATCTTTCAATCCGTGCGGTCAAAGTTTTTGAAATTTTGTGAGTATATTACTTAATGAGTCTTAATTGAGATCCTACGGTCAAGATTATAAATACAAGGTTTTGTATCGTCCTTTACTCATTTCAATTTTAAAACATCCAAAGACCACTTACACACTTTCCCTTTTTTATATTCAACATTGAGACTTATGCCTAATCCATGAGCAATTCACCATATTCCATCTTATTTTCATTCATTGTTTTCAATTTTTCCTAAACCCAAAACCACTTGTCGGATTCTCAATTTTTGTCATTCAATTTTGCAATTTTGGAAAGAGTTGTACAGTTGCATACACTTGCATTTTATTGGTTTTTAACCTTCTAAGTTTCCAAACACTTGAATAACACATCAAACTTTCCTTTTTCTTTTATGTCTTTTCAATTGTAAAACAACCGAGAAACACTTCCACATTTCCCAATTTGTTTTATTCATTTTTTATATTCTAAAACACCTAAATACTACTTCAACCATTACCCATGTTTATTATTTGGTCCTTTGGATTTTGCTACAACCAAACAACACTTATTCATTTCCCATTTTTTTCATTTGTTCTTATAATTTTGAGAACAACCAAAGATGTAAAGATTCCCCAAGTTCATTCTTTTCCCAAGGTTTTAAAACCTCCTTGGATCACTTCAACCTTTCATGTTTATTTAAATTTAGTCCTAAAACCCCAAAGAGAACTTCAAGCTTTCCTGTTTTTTTCTTGTAGACGCAGGACAATTTCAGAAGATCCAAAAAACACTTAAGATTTCCAATTTTTTCCTTTCAATATTCAAATTTTAGAAACCCTTCAAGAGAAACACTTCACCCATTCAAGCACTTCACCCATTGTCCGTTATTTCTATTCACTATTTCAAGTTTTGACTAAACGGAAGAGCATTGCTTAATGTTCAAAAAAGTTCTAGCCACTCTTGCAATTTTTTTAACAACCTAAGACTACTTATGCATTTTCAATTTTATTTTTTACCTCCCAAGTTTTGAAACACCTCATGAGCACTTCATCGGTTCCCAATTATTTCTTCCATGGATTTCAATTTTAAAATACCCAAGTAGCACCCACACAATTTCTTTTATCAATCTTAAGATGCTAGAAACACTTCAAGACCAATTCAACCATTTCTAATGTTTTTATTCAATCTTTTGAGTTTTGCCTAAACCAAAGACCACCTACTCATTCTCCAATTTTTACCATTCACTCTTGCAATTTTTAGAGAAGCCCATGACTAGTTCATCCGTTCCGTTTTTTTTTTGCGGTACTATGCTACCATTCACACTTGTGATCAAATTTTTAAAACAACCCAAGAACTCTAAACCTTACCCATTTAAAAAAATTCACTCATTTCAGTTCTTATAAACCCAAATACCACTTTCACCTTTCCTATTTTTTTGAATTGCTCTTGTCATTTTTTGCAAATTTGCAATTTTTTTAAACAAGCAAATACACTAGCTTCTGCGTTCCTAATTTTTGTTAATGACTCTTATGAGTTAGAAACACCCCAAGACCACTCACACCTTCTACATTTTTTTCCCCACTTTTGCAACTATTTAACAACCACTCAAACATTTTCCACCTCAAGAATGAGTTTAAAGAATGAATTACTAGAACTGCTACATAATTAACAAGCATGTTCTATGATCTAATTTAAATCAATGAGTAGATACACCCATATTTGATCAACTTAAAATATTTTGTATCCAAATATATGTAACATGTGCATTTAAGTTGAGCAATCAACATATTTTTAGTTTCATATGTTCCTATAAGTCCATCAAAATAATTTATTCCATGTAAGAAAAACCAATAT
This sequence comes from Bryoerythrophyllum caledonicum, assembly GCA_963971425.1. Lineage (NCBI taxonomy): Eukaryota > Viridiplantae > Streptophyta > Bryopsida > Pottiales > Pottiaceae > Bryoerythrophyllum > Bryoerythrophyllum caledonicum. Next base: position 19,847,656 of record OZ020526.1, on the reverse strand, counting down.
TTCCACACAAACAAGTTTTGCCTATCTTTGTAGAAGAGCTGCACATATTTTCAATTTTTTGCTTTCGAGCAACGGGCTGCAGTCATTCTATAGTGAGAAAGAATGCAGTGGCTGACCAGGACCTCCTCCTTTTTGTATGACATTGCACTCAGACAAGGCCTTGTTTTTTTTATGTCTTCAAAAAAGTCTTTGTCCACTGTGACATCTGCGCATTTTTTTTTTATAGGAACACCTTTGATGCAACATCAAACTAAATTTGATTGATATAAGTCATTGTTCCAATAATGCTTGACATCACAAAAACATGGCACATTGTAGCCTTCAGAACCCCAAAAACATGATTTTCTTATAGTGACAATTCTACTAAAAATGTTGTGGTCATGCAAAACATGGCAAACAATCCTAGTACTCACATCCACAAGGCAAGCATTGATGATATCTTGAAGTGATGATCGACAATGAGTTTTGGAGAATAATAAAATTTGATGAACATCCCTCTCTAAGTTTCTTGGATCTTCCACTGCTTGAATTTGCCTAGTAAGTTTCATGCTTTCTAAATTGCTTGATGATTCTTTGCACTGTCCTACTTAACTCTCCTATAATTATTGCAATACTAGCACAACTCATTCCCCCCTCACTCATTCCCACTATGCGGGCACAAATTTCATCTGGAATTGTCATGATTGTCTTCAATCAAATTGATTGCAGGTAAGCAAAGAATCTAGCTTATTGAAGCAATAGAACAAATCACCAAGTCAAATCCCAAATCAACTAAGTGGCTTCTCATTGCTCAACAAGGGACAGAGTGATCAACATCACTAGTCACCCACCAGTCACTCACTAACAGAAGCCAAACAAACCTTCTTCACCCATCAATTTTGATCTTGCAAATCCTTGTTACCTTCATCAACAAGTTTTGTGGTCTAAACTGCAAAGGTAATGTTGCTTATATAATCAAATGATTGTTATTTTCAAACTTACAAATCAAATGTTTTAGGACAAGCGGAAACCTTCAAATCAACAAGTGGATGATGCTTTTGTGTAATATCTATGTTAAACAAAGCACCATGACGATATTTTGATTTTTGAAACATGAGTTGTCTAATTTGCAAATTAAAATGTACCTTCAAATTCATGTTGAATAGGGTACTAGTTGGTAAATTAGCAATAAAACCATTTTGGTAAATGATTAGGCCAAGAAACTTTGCACACATGTAATCAGCTCATAAAAGAACCCAAGTTTCAAATTTGGTAGGTAGGGGACAATTTTTGTGCCTTTGGTGCATTTTAAAAGATTGTAGATTTGATTTTTTCTTCTGTTGAAATGCAAAAACGCCAAACTTTTTGCCCCCCTACTATACAATACCCACCAATAAGGGGCGGTTTACACTACGGACCAAGAACTCGCCCCATGACCCTCTTAAATCTGTGATTGGCTCCATCAACTCATCCTGGGATGACTTGGGTTTACACTATGAGGAAAAAAGAAAAGTGACCAAAGGAGTTGAGGTCCTCAAAAGGCCTAGAAATAGGCCTAATGGATAATGTTGGAGGGTCCCCCGGATTTTGCGGTGAGAGAGGCTAAATGGGTTCTCTCGTTGCTGAAACGAGGGGACCGTGGGCCTAAAATGCAGTTTTATTATTATTATTTTCTTTTTTTTCTTTTTTTTTGGGAAGGGGGCCCAACGTTAGTGTATATACAATGGCGGCCACCCTTTTTGTCTTTTTGGCTTGTTTTATTTTCTTTGTTATTTTAGGAAATACTGCCCTTTTTAGGCATTCATAAAAAAAATCAGCATGCCCACTTTTTAGTACATGGTCATTCCTCCCGGTCCAAGTTCGGTTTACACTTAGTGAGAGGCCCAAGGGCTTTAAAAATGACATTTTTATGAAGTGTGACCATGGAAGTGTGACCATGAAGTGTGACCATGGAATTAATCAATTTTCCTCGGTCACGGCTCTTGGTCTATAGTGTAAACCACCCCTAAGTATACGTTCATTTTGCATATGTACGTTTCCACTCTACACTGCTGCCAACTTTGACACCCTTTTAAAGGCTAGAAAATTGTCATTTCACCATGAAATTTTTGGCACAAGATCATTTCTACGTTGACAACATGTGTACAAAATTTCAAGGTTGGAAGTCGAATTAAAAAAAAGATATTCAAGATCTACCAACATGGGTAGCACTAAGAAAAGTTTCATAGCTACGAACTTTGACACCCTCCCAAGGATTGCATTTTTTGTTTTTGCCCATGTAATTTTTGGCATGGGACCGCCTCTATGTTTATAACATGTTTAAAGTCTAAAACATCCACACAAAGAGACATATTTAAAATCTAGCAACATGTGTAGTTGTGAGTGTAGTTGTAAGAAACATTTCACTCTTGACCAACTTTGACACACTCCCAAGGATTAAATCTTTTTTCTTGCACATGAAATTTTCGGCATGAAACCATTTCTATATCGAATACATGTGTGCCAAGTTTTAAGGCCAGAATACCTACATAGCAAAAGACTTTTGAAATCTACCAAATTGTGTTGTTGTGAGAAACATTTCACTCTTGCCAAATTTGACACCCTCCCATGGATTGAGTTTTATATTTTTTCCCATGAGATTTTGGACATGAGACCATCTCTATGTTGATTATATGTGTGCTTAATTTCAAGTCTAAAATATCCACAATAGAAAAGAAAAAATTCAAAATCTACCAACGTGCTAATTGTGACAAACAACCAAGGGTACCATTTCAACTTTGGCACCTTCCCTAGGTTTGAAAAATTGTTATTTTACTATGAAATTTTTAACACTTGATCACCTCTATGAATATAACATGTGTGCCAAATTTCAAGGCCAGAAGATGAATAAAAAAACCCATATTCAAAATCTACCAACATATGTAACTATGAGAAACAATCTTGTGCATCTATTATTGTATTCATCACATGGCTTTGAAATTTAACACACATGTTATGAGCATAGAGATGATCTTGTGATAAAACTTTCATGGTAAAATACCAATTTTGCAGTCCTCAAGAGGGTGTCAAAATTGGCAGTAGTGAATGGCTTACAACTAAACATGTTGATAAAGTTGGAATATCTTTTTTTGTATTCATCTTCTGGCCTTGAAATTTGGCACACATGTTGTCAACATAGAAATGATCTTGTGCCAAAAATTTCATGGTAAAATGACATTTTTTCAACCCTCAGGAGGATGTCAAAGTTGGCAGCAGTGTAGTGTGGAAACGTTCATGAACGTATACTTATTGGTGGGTACTGTACATCATTGAACCTCAGAATCCCATACTTTGCAATTGTCCTACACACCTGGGGCCATTTACAGAAACTTTAGTAACAACAAGAAGAAGAAATGAAGTTATAAAAATTCACCTCAATCATTTCCAACAGACAAAATTATGCAAAAATAGAAAAAGAAAAAGAAAGCACATAGTGCATGCAGTTATACCTTCCTTTACAAAGCAAGACATTACTCTACAGCATCTTCTACATGGACACCATCTCCCACATGTCCTTTTTGTAAACGTATCTTCATTAAAATGCTTCAGTACTTATATCGAATGTTGAAATTGTCTACGGTACGTGCTACTGTTCCGCATCATTTACTGTATGTTCTCTGGACTGGTCTAAAAGCTAATTCTGAATGATATCATACACCTACTCCTATTGTAGCGTTTGGAATTGGTATTTTGAAGAAACATACACAACCGACTTGCCCGACCGACAAATGGCATATTGTCCAAATCATATTCTACCCTTGAGAGGGGAAGCATTTTGATACTATTAACCCTTGCAATTTTACAGGATATCCCCATGCTCGGACTTACCACGTGGGGCCACAAGATGGTGGGGCCAAACTCGGCCCCTATTTTGTTTTTGGATGGGGCCCTATTTATAGCAAAAGACGGTTCAATAGGGTTGACTATAGCCGTAGGTTCCAAATTTGTCAAAAAAATCCAAAAAAGCCTCTGGACCCCCCTAAAATAAGAGGGCCAGAAAAATGACCCCATGCAATTAAAGTGGGGCCCACCTTGGGTAAGTCCGAGCGTGGGAATATCATGTCTGCACCTAACCCTTGAAGGGCAAGGTCGCTGTAGATGATGGGAAATCCATGAATGGGTTATATGATATTCAACATAGTCTATCACGCTCATAGATTGTCCCATCAATCATAGCCACCTTATCAATAAAGGATTAACCTATGTCCTGTGGATATAATTTGGTGGTGGAGCAAACATACACCTTTTTTTTCTTCTTCTTTTTTTCTTTTCCCGGATTGTTTTTGTTTGGGTCATCCAGCTGAGCATTCCATTGCTTTGGTCTTCCAGAAAATATCCAAAGTTGGGGTCATCATCAGCACACTGTAAACTTGCATAGAAACTACACTAAAATTGGTATTTAGTGTAACACTACATTTAATGTTACAACATCTCTTTACCACCCAACTCTAAATATATTTTTCTAGACATTTAGTGTTATGGCTCATTAATTAACATCTACTTCCTAAGGTTTTAGTAATTACTCATTAATTAACTAATTAATTTATTAAGGTTTTCCTAACCTTAGGAAGTAGGTTTAATAATTAATATGTTAATTAATAAAAGAATACATGATGATAAATGAACCCGTAGATGAAATGATGCGTAGATGAAAACACGCTTTTGGATGAAAAGCTAAAAGTTAGGGTTTTGGATAAAAGGACGGGATGAAGAAGTGATGCAAAAGTAGAAGGTAAAAGTTAAAAGGTAAAAGTTAGGGTTTTGGATAAAATGAAAAGTTAAAAGTTAGGATTTTGGATAAAATGAAAAGCTAAAAGTTAGGGTTTTGAATAAAATGAAAAGCTAAAAGTTAGGGTTTTGAATAAAAGGATGGGATGAAGAAGTGATGCGAAAGTAAAAGGTAAAAGGTAAAAGGTAAAAGTTAGGGTTTTGGATAAAATGAAAAGCTAAAAGTTAGGGATTTGGATAAAATGAAAAGCTAAAAGTTAGGATTTTGGATTAAATGAAAAGCTAAAAGTTAGGGCTTTGGATAAAAGGACGGGGCGGGGATAGGGGCGGGCACGGGGACGAGGACGGGGCGGGGATAGGGACGGGGGCGGGGGCGGGGGCGGGGGCGGGGACGGGGATGGGGACGGGGACGGGGGACGGGGACGGGACGGGGGAAGGAACGGGGACGAGATGGGGACTCAACACAAAAAATTATTGTGTCCGGAGGACACGGGTAACTCTCTAGTGTAAATTAGTTAACATTAATTATGTAAATTAGTTAACATTAATTATGTTAATTAGTTAACATTAATTATGTTAATTAGTTAACATTAATTATGTTAATTAGTTAACATTAATTATGTTAATTAGTTAACATTAATTATGTTAATTAGTTAACATTAATTATGCTAATTAGTTAACATTAATTATGTTAATTAGTTAACATTAATTATGTTAATTAGTTAACATTAATTATGTTAATTAGTTAACATTAATTATGTTAATTAGTTAACATTAATTATGTTAATTAGTTAACATTAATTATGTTAATTAGTTAACAATAATTATGTTAATTAGTTAACATTAATTATGTTAATTAGTTAACATTAATTATGTTAATTAGTTAACATTAATTATGTTAATTAGTTAACATTAATTATGTTATTTAGTTAACATGAATTATGTTCATTAATTAACATGAATTATGTGAATTAATTAACATGAATTATGTTAATTAATTATCATATTAAATATATTAATTAATTATTAAATAGGTTAATTAACATGTTAATTAATTATCATATTAAATATATTAATTAATTATTAAATAGGTTAATTAACATGTTAATTAATTAACATGTTAATTAACATATTAATTTATTATGTTAATAAATAATGAATATTTAATTATGTTAACTTATTATGTTAATTTATTATTAATTTATTATTAGTTTATTATTAGTTTATTATGAATTTATTATTAGTTTATTATTAGTTTATTATTAATTTATTATTAGTTTATTATTAGTTTATTATGAATTTATTATTAGTTTATTATTAGTTTATTATGAATTTATTATTAGTTTATTATGAATTTATTACTAGTTTATTATGAATTTATTATTAGTTTATTATTAGTTTATTATTAGTTTATTATTAGTTTATTATTAATTTATTATTAGTTTCTTATTAGTTTATTATTAATTTATTATTAGTTTCTTATTAGTTTATTATTAATTTATTATTAGTTTCTTATTAGTTTATTATTAAACAATTTATTTATTATTAATTTATTAGCATATTAATTTATTAGTTTATTATTAATTTATGATTTTAATCAATTATTAATAATTTGTTATGTTAACTAATTACATTTATTATGTTAGTTAATTAACATCTTAATTAACTAATTAATTTATTAAGGTTTTCCTAACTTTAGGAAGTATATTTAACCTCTACTAAAATTGTTATTTCTCAATTTCTTATAAATTGTTTTGTCCTTAATAACACTAAATGTAGAGGTAGTAAAACTTCAAAGTTACAATTCTCTGCATTTAGTGTTAATGTTGACATTTAGTGTTGTAACATTATCAGCATTGTTGATATATAGTGTTAAGGTTTGTAATTAGTGTCTCGAACACTAAATACCAATTTTAGTGTAATGGATTATACTGTCCAAAGGTGAATACGAGAGCCCGTGCTTTATGCCAATGACTCAGGAACATCATACAAGCAATAAATGGTTTTATAGAAAGGATTTTCAAAGAAGTGCCCTGACATACAAGAAGTTGTAAACTTAGATGCATATGTAATGTGCACACATGATTTCCAGGGTCAAATGACAAGCACATCCACAAAGTCAGTCTCAACAACCTTCCCCCTTTTCAACTGATTTGCCAAAGTGGACATCATTCTCAACGGAAAAGGGAAGAAGCAACATTTAGAATTCACTGGTTGAGTAGTGCCCTTCTTTACCCTTTACCGCCCAGGGATGTTTCTGGAAAAACCAAGATTTCTGCTGATTTTTTTTTTCTTTGAACCGGATTTGATGGAAATACAATGCCTAATATTAATATCTAGCCTTACAAAATTGAACTTAGGGCCGCTTCACACTTGGTGGCCAAGTCGAGAGTTCGTCGATTTCCACCAATGAGATTGCTAGAATGGCCAAAGTCCGGACTTTGGGCCTTCACACTTGTGCCCAAACTCCAAAGGCCGTCGTCCTACATGGCAACACTTTTGGGTTGTTTTGGCGCCAAAGCGACGGCCTCTCGAGCAAAACTTGGGTCGCCCATTTTGGTCGACCCAAACTACAATTGAGAGTCCGTCAATTTTTTTTATTAAAATAATCAAAAAGTGACAAGATCTAGACCGTTAGATGAAAGAGACCAAATTTTTGGGCTAATTTTTTTTGGCTGAATTTTTTGGCTGATTTTTTTTGGCGTAATGATATGGGGTTTGGACTTTGGACTTGGCCTTTGGGGCTTCACACCATGACCGGCCAAACCTTCAATCTATATTATTTAATGTATTTTTTTGGCAAAAAAGTTTGGCCTCTCACCATAGTTTGGCCACTCATTTTGACGGTCGGCCTCTCGACTTGGGCATAGTGTGAAGCGGCCCTTTACCCTTGACCTAAACTGTGGGGAGATTTTGCACAACATCCAACAGTTGATGGCATAGATTATAGTGTTTAAAGTTTCCATATATTGGTAGTGAAAACTGTGGAATTTGGAGGGTGTACTACTTTAACCATCAATAGATTCTTGCAAGAGTTCTTTTTACTTTGAACTAGAGCGGTTCACATGTGCACTAGGTTGATAGCTTCGCATTGACATATCACATGTGAAGAGAATATTTGTACACGATTATTGGTGACTTTTTTTGCTTTTTTCTAATTGATTGTATACAAACACGTTCCAACCTTATACGAATCAAAACAGAAGTTTTGTATGTGAGGAGAGAGATCAACAATCATAAAACAATGAAGAATGTCTTAAAGACGAAGTTCAATCAAAATTTAAGACCAAAATCAATGTGCATGTGTGTGAAGTACAACATAGTTTGTGGCATAGTATTCATTGTATTCACTATATTTGAGTGTATATGGTGTAGTTTGTGTTCTATTCCTAGCTTTTCCAAGAGTTCTGTAAATCCAAATCATGATCTGATTGTTGGAGAGTGTTTGTGTAATGAATGCACAAATCTGAACTTTGTATTTCAAAGCCTAGTTCCTCATGGATTTCATTCAAACTGAGTTTCAGCACCTTCGCAATCCCATTTTGGGCTTCTTGGGCGCTAAAGGGTTAACAATTGAAGGACCAAGTGCCCAATTCGAGGAACAATTATTTTCACGTTGATTGTAATTACCTTTCAAACCGTATTTCAAAATTTCATGCTTTTTTTACCACATCATTTCATATAAGTTTAGAAGCAGAACCTGCGGTTACATTTCCAAAAACAATATTTTTTGCACATTTCAATCAATGGAGTAGAGATTCCTCTAAAATGCCTTGGTCCTTTAGGGTTAGTTTGTGCAACACATGAACTCCACAATACCATCATCATCCATGATGTATGTACAAGTTGCGAAACATAATTTATTTCCAGTAGAACTCAAATGACATTGTATGTCAAAAACATTTATGTAGAAAGCTGCGGAATTAGGAATGTAACTCAACAAAAAAAAATTCAAATTTAATCTCAAAGATTTGCAATTGGTATAGAATTTAAAAGCCCAAAAACCACCGGAGCCCATAATCAAATTATAGAGTAGGTGAGATTTAGTGCCCTCTTCTGCCCAATGCCACCAAGTGAAAGTGAGCAAAAGAGAGAAGACATGCCATGGATAACCAACTCATGGGGGGTACCCAATTCCGATCGGCCTTGTTGGACTTTTGAGGCAATGCCACCAATGAGAGGTCAATTGAGGTGGAGCAACCCAAAATTGCACTTCATGATCCAATGCTAATAATGACTATTATTTTCAGATTTTGAGGTATCGATTTTTGGTCACTTCATGCACCATTACATGCATTTGCCATTTTCATGCACCATGCCATGCATACACTACTAATCGGAATTGGGTGGCCGATTGAAATTGGGTGCCTCTACCTTTGTTTGAAAACTGCTGCAAACCATCATCTTGTCAATAAGAATTGTTGTTCAAAAGTCCTATCTTTGACACCTTAACCCCAAAGGTATCATGTCCGTTTCACACAAAAAAACACTTCAAAATTGTTGGATTTTAGTGCAATGAATAAAGAAGAAAACAAAAACTTTTGTTTACAGTTTTGACTGTAGGATCTCAATTAATACTTATTAAATAACATACTCACAAAATTTCATACACTTTGATGGCACACATTGAAGTCAAACAAATGGTCCATTTTCTTCCATGCGTTGAGTGGATCAGCAGACTTTGACTTCACTTGGTGTCAAGTTTTTGCACTAGACAAGGTCTAATTCCACTGCCATTGTGATAAGTATGATGTTAGTTCCTGGTACACCAATTTTTAGAGGTAGAGGAGGGGTGTAATGTATTCAATGAAATTGTGCAAGTAGTGGAGGTTAAAAAATTCCAATTCAGGTTTTATTTTTTTGTGAACTTAATATGTTTTAGAATGGAAATCCAAATGATCAATAAGAAGGTTTACACCATCATGTTGTTGTGTAAAAAATATTAAAAAATAAAATATGAAGATCTCTAAGTTTTATGTGGAAAGGAAGAAGTTTTTTTTGTACCTTGCACAACAATGTGTGACAATGTGTGACAATGTGTGACAATGTGTGGAAATGTTTGACTTGGATTAATATGCTATTTCCACTAAAGACAACTAATTTTTTTACAATATGAAGGGAAGTAATATTACTTGCCACTAATGAAAATCTCACATTCAATAGAATGTCCTAGCAAAAGTTTTTGGACGTGCCCGACTTGCCCGCTCTCCCCATTTGAAATTCAAGACCCTATGACTTTTTCATTGAATGTTAGATTTAGGAGGAAAAAAATTCCCACTAAGGTTTTGGTAATGTTCTTATACAGTAAATTTTTTGAAGAAAACTGTTAGTAATTGACACCATAGGAACTTGACCGAACCTTCAAAATGTCATTTTTGACACTTGGTTCTGTAGAGGTTAAGGACGAGGCCTCAAGCGACCATGGGCGGAATGTACCCATTGCCTTGATGATGAACAACATAATCTATGACCCTAGTAGATTCCGCCCATGATTAATCCTAAAGGATCAAATATACTTGTACTATGCAAAAAAGTGCAAAAAATCTCCTCTCCACCGGAAGATTAATTGCGACACGTCATTCCTTAGTCACAGGATAAACTGCTCGAACACTGGCATCAACATCTCTGCTTGTCGTAGAAATCCACATCTCAGATGTACGCCCTTCAGAAAAACTACCAGGTCTAATTTCATAGAGGTGTGAAAGAAATTGGATGAGTTATAGCTTGAGTGGATGATAATGCAATGCGTCCTAATGAAATAACATTACAGCTAAAATTAGACTATATAATCAAGCTTCCCTTAAGATGGCTTGTTCCCCTATTTATTTTAATAGGACTTTACATGTGCATTAGGAAGTACTACATCCTTTGTTGTCCATTTTCAATCTTTAGAAAACTAGTATAATGATTTGTTTTCTAAAAAAGGGAGGTCACGTTGTTTGGATGAGTGTTCACCTTTGTAAGAAGAAGAAGAACTCCAGTCTTTGAAGGGGGCCAGAGTGAATAGAGTGTGTGTTTGTTCCACCACTAAATCCATGTCGACTGGACATAGGTTTAGTAATATAATACTACTCCCCGCTCTCAAGGGTAAACACTATGTAACCGAGAACCAAGGACCAACTAGAGCCACATGGCTCTAATCCAAGAAGCGATATGTAAAGATTAAATGTGTGTTTTTAAGAGGTTTTAAGGGGTATCATTTAATTCTAGGAGAAGTTGGTTATTTTCTAGTTTGCATTTGTATGGAAGAATGGACATTCCGTGTTGGATAGCAATGGTGTTGATTTTTGTAAATGTCCTTTGAATTGAATTCATGGAGATATATAATGTTTCTTCGAGACTTTTCATAGAAGGAATAAAGGTAGTGGCTCTAGCTCTAGCGGCAATGACAATAAGGGGGTCAGCTTTTCAACCAAGAGCTCCAATGTCATTGATAAGTGGTTGGTATCTATAAATTTTGTTTTCAACTACTTGTTGGAAAAAATTGTCATTACAATATTTCAATTCAATGAATTGGATAATAAGGTTTGTAATCATGTGGTCTAGTGGAGGGTCTTTATATTGTAGTCCTTTGACGCATAGTATGTTTGGTTTAAATCTTGCATTACAGTGACATCTTTGGATTCCACATGTGCATGGAAGTAGCCATGTAAGGACCGTGTTTTCTTGTGGTTTGTTGTTGAAGGTTCGGCCATTTATAAGTATAAAGCACCATGATTTATTGGAGTATATTATTAGTTTACGGGTTTCTACCCTCGAAAGGTGAGATAAGGTCTCACATTTGCAACTCAATTCATGTCAACTTTAACAAGTTATGTGGTCTAAACTGCAAAGGTAATGTTGCTTATACAATCAAATGATTGTTATTTTCAAACTTACACTTCAAATGTTTTAGGACAAGTGGAAACCTTCAAATCAACAAGTAGATGATGCTTTCGTGTAATATCTATGTTAAACAAAGCACCATGACAATATTTTGATTTTTGAAACATGAGTTGTCTAATTTGCAAATTAGAATGTACCTTCAAATTCATGTTGAAAAGGGTACTAGTTGGTAAATTAGCTATAAAACCATTTTGGTAAATGATTAGGCCAAGAAACTTTGCACATAAGGTAGTGGTTGATATTTCCGTGCAGTTCCAATTGTCGCACCCTACATTCCGGGGCTCTGTGTCAGAAACCAACGAGCCTGGCTTCAGAAAGTGTCCAAGCTTGTTCTAATTCCGCCCATGCTTGGGAAAATTGAGAACTTCTGATTGGTTCAAATTGGTGCACAAGTGCTCTATTTTCAGAATCCAACCTCTCATGAACACCATGACTCTATGAGCGGTTATTGGCCACTCTAAGCCTTCGTTCTTAAAAATTCATAGAAAATTGTAGAAATGCTCAAAAAATGTTTTTTTTTGGGGATGCCTTTGCAATAGCTTTGCGAAGCATCCAAAAATCATAATTTTTTTCTTTCACAAGTCCAAATATGCAAACCTGAAATTTGGGTGTGAATATCAACCACTACCTTCGGTAATCAGCTTTTAAAAGAACCCAAGTTTCAAATTTGGTAGGTAGAGGACAATTTTTGTGCCTTAGGTGCATTTTAAAAGATTGTAGACTTGATTTTTTCTTCTGCTGAAATGCAAAAACGCCAATCTTTTTGCCCCCTACTGTACTGTACATCATTGAACCTCAGAATCCTGTACTTTGCAATTGTCCTACACACCTGGGGCCATTTACAGAAACTTTAGTAACAAGAAGAAGAAGAAATGAAGTTATAAAACTTCATCTCAATCATTTCCAACAGACAAAATTATGCAAAAAGAAAAAGAAAACACATAGAGTATGCAGTTATACCTTCCTTTACAAAGCAAAGACATTACTCTACAGCATCTTCTACATGGACACCAACTCCCACATGTCCTTTTTGTAAACCTATCATTAAAATGCTTCAGTACTTATATAAAATGTTGAAATTGTCTACAGTACGTGCTACTGTTCCGCATCATTTACAGTATGTTCTCTGGACTGGTCTAAAAGCTAATTCTGAATGATATCATACACCAACTCCTATTGTAGCGTTTGGAATTGGTATTTTGAAGAAACAAACACAACCAACTTGCCAAACTGACAAATGGCATATTGTCCAAATCATATTCTACCCTTGAGAGGGGAAGCATTTTGATACTATTAACCCTTGCGATTTGACAGGATATCCCCACGCTCGGACTTACCACATGGGGCCACAAGATGGTGGGGCCAAACCCGGCCCCTATTTTGTTTCTGGATGGGGCCCTATTTACAGCAAAAGAAGGTTCACTATGGTTAACAATAGCCGTAGGTTCCAATTTTGTCAAAAAAATCCCAAAAAAGCCTCTGGACCCCCCAAAATAAGAGGGCCACAAATATGACCCCTTGCAATGAAGATGGGGCCCACCTCGGGTTAGTCCGAGCATGGGGATATCTTGTCCGCGCCTTACCCTTGAAGGGCGAGGTCGCTGTAGATGATGGGAAATCCATGAATGGGTTATACGATATTCTACATAGTCCATTACGCTCATAGATTGTCCCATCAATCATAGCCACCTTATCAATAAAGGATTAACCTATGTCCTGTGGGTATAATTTAGTGGTGGAGCAAACATACCTCTTTCTTTTTTTTTTCCTTTTCTTTTCCTGGATTGTTTTTGTTTGGGTCATCCAGCTCAGCATTCCATTGCTTTGGTCTTCCAGAAAACATCCAAAGTTGGGGTCATCATCAGCACACTGTAAACATGTATAGAAACTAATGGATTATACTGTCAGAAGGTGAATATGAGAGCGCATGCTTTATGCCAATGACTCAGGAACATCATACAAGCAATAAATGGTTTTATAGAAAGGATTTTCAAAAAACTGCCCTGACATAGCAAGAAGTTGTAAACTTAGATGCATATGTAATGTGCACACGTGATTTCCAGGGTCAAATGACAAGCACATCCACAAAGTCAGTCTCAACAACCTTCCCCCTTTTCAACTGATTTGTCAAAGTGGACATCAGTCTCAAAGGAAAAAGGGGAAGAAGCAACATTTAGAATTTACTGGTTGAGTAGTGTCCTTCTAAACCCTTTACTGCCGAGGGATGTTTCTGGAAAAACCAAGATTTCTGCTGATTTTTTTTTCTTTGAACCGGATTTGATGGAAATACAATTACTCTTATTAATATCTAACCTTACAAAATTGAACTTAACCCTTGACCTCAAATTCGGGGAAATTTTGCACAACATCCAATTGTTGATGACATAGATTACAGTGTTTAAAGTTACCATGTATTGGTAGTGAAAACAGTGGAATTTGGAGGGTGTACTACTTTAACCATCAATAGATTCTTGCAAGAGTTTTTTTTACTTTGAACTAGAGCGGTTCACATGTGCACTAGGTTGATAGCTTCGCATTGATATATCACATGTGAAGAAAATATCTATACACAATTATTGGTGGTTTTTTTGCTTTTTCCTATTTGAATGTATACAAAAATGTTCCAACCTTGTATGAATCAAAACGGAAGTTTTGTATGTGAGGAGAGAGATCGACAATCACAAGACAATGAAGAATGTCTTAAGGATGAAGTTCAATCAAAATTTAAGACCAAAATCAATGTGCATGTGTGTAAATACGACATAGTATGTGGCATGGAATTCACTGTATTCACTGTTTTTGAGTGTATATGGTGTAGTTTGTGTTGTATTCCTAGCTTTTCCAAGAGTTCTACAAATCCAAATCATGATCTAATTGCTGGAGAGTGTTTGTGTAATGAATGCGCAATTATGAACCTCGTATCTCAAAGCCTAGTTCCTCATGGATTTCATGCAAATTGAGTTTTAGCACCTCCGGAGTCCCATTTCGGGCTTCCTGGGCGCTAAAGGGTTAACATCTGAAGGACCAAGTGCCCAATTCAAGGGACAATTATTTTCACTTTGACTGTAAATACCTTTCAATCTCTATTTCAAAATTTCACGATTTTTTTACCACATCATTTCATATAAGTTTAGAAGCAGAACCTGCGGTTACATTTCCAAAAACAATATTTTTTGCACGTTTCAATCAATGGAGTAGAGATTCCTCTAAAATGCCTTGGTCCTTTAGGGTTAGTTTGTGCAACACATGAACTCCACAACATCATCAGCATCGTCCATGACGTATGTACAAGTTGAGAAACATAATTTATTTCCAACAAAAGTGGGGAGAGAGACCTAAGGTAGAGGCACCCAATTCTGATCACTTAAGCCAGTTGGGGACTCAAATGACATTGTATGTCAAAAACATTTATGTAGAAAGATGCGGCATTAGAAATGAAACTCAACAATTATTTTTTCAAATTTAATCTCTAAGATTTGCAATTGATATAGAATTTAAAAGCCCAAAAACCACCGGAGCCCATAATCAAACTAAAGAGTAGGTGAGATTTAGTGCCCTCCTTTGCCCAATGCCAAGAAATGAGAGTGAGCAAAAAGAGAGAAGACATGCCATGGATAACCAACTCATGGAGGGTACCCAATGCCGATTGGCCTTGTTCAACTTTTGGGGCAATGTCACCAATGAGAGGTCAATTGAGGTGGAGCAACCCAAAATTGCACACTTCATGGCCCAATGCTGACAATGACTATTATTTTCAGATTTTGACGTATTCGTTTTTGGTCTCTTCATGCACCATTACATGCATTTGCCATTTTCATGCACCATGCCATGCATACACTACTAATCGGAATTGGGTGGCCGATCGGAATTGGGTGCCTCTACCTTAGTTTGAAAAGTGGTGCAAACCATCATCTTGTCGATAAGAATTGCTATTCAAAAGTCCTATCTTTGACACCTTAACTCTTTAACCCTTAAACGTCACTTGGGAACCGAAAACATAGGCATGTATTTACTCTGTAGAATATATAAAATTGATTCAAGTTATCAAGAATTTCAACTATGGATTGTAGATTCTTCAACTAACAACTTTCATTTGGAGGTCATTTCAATATCTTAATCTTATCATGTTCAAACAAGACATTACACATGTAGAATACTATGGCCACTAGTGGCTCCTTCTTACGTTTAAGGGTTAACCCCTAAGGTATCGTGTCAGTTTCATACAAAAAATACTTCAAAATTGTTGGATTTGAGTGCAATGAATAAAGAAGAAAACAAAAACTTGTGTTTTCAGTTTTATCGTAGGATCTCAATTAAGACTTATTAAGTAACATACTCACAAAATTTCATAAACTTTGACGACACAAATTAAAGTCAAACAAATGGTCCATTTTCTTCCATGTGTTGAGTGGATCAATAGACTTTGACTACACTTGGTGTCAAGTTTTTGCACTAGACAAGGTCTAACTCCATTTCCATTGTGTTAAGTATGATGTTAGTTCCTTATACACCAATTTTTAGAGGTAGAGGAGGGGTGTAACATATTCAAAGAAATTGTGCAAGTAGTGGAGGTTAAAAAATTCCAATTGAAGTTTTATTTTTTTGTGAACTTAATATGTTTTAGAATGATAATCCAAATGGTCAATAAGAAGGTTTACACCATCATGTTGTTGTGTAAAAAATATTAAAAAATAAAATATGAAGATCTCTAAGTTTTAGGTGGAAAGGAAGAAGTTTTTTTAGTACCTTGTCCGACAGTGTGTGACAATGTGTGACAATGTGTGGAAATGTTTGACTTGGATTAATATGCTATTTCCACTAAAGACAAAAAAAAAAATTACAATATGAAGGGAAGTAATATTACTTGCCACTAATGAAAATCTCACATTCAATAGAATGTCCTAGCAAAAGTTTTTGGACGTGCCCGACTTGCCCGCTCTCCCCATTTGAAATTCAAGACCCTATGACTTTTCATTAAATGTTGGATTTAGGAGGAAAAAAATTCCCACTAAGGTTTTGGTAATGTTCTTATACAGTAAAATTTCAAAGAAAAATGTTAGTAATTGACGCCATAGGAACTTGACCGAACCTTCAAAATGTCATTTTTGACACTTGGTTCTTTAGGGGTTAAGGACAAGGCTCAAGCGACCATGGGCGGAATGTACCCATTACCTTGATGATGAACAACATAATCTATGACCCTAGTAGATTCTGCCCATGATTAACCCTAAAGGATTAAATATACTTGTACTATGCAAAAAAGTGCAAAAATTCTCCTCTTCACCGGAAGATTAATTGCGACACGTCATTCCTTAGTCACAGGATAAACTGCTCGAACACTGGCATCAACATCTCTGCTTGTCGTAGAAATCCACATCTCAGATGTACGCCCTTCAGAAAAACTACCAGGTCTAATTTCATAGAGGTGTGAAAGAAATTGGATGAGTTATAGCTTGAGTGGATGATAATGCAATGCGTCCTAATGAAATAACATTACAGCTAAAATTAGACTGTATAATCAAGCTTCCCTTAAGATGGCTCGTTCCCCTATTTATTTTAATAGGACTTTACATGTGCATTAGGAAGTACTACATCCTTTGTTGTCCATTTTCAATCTTTAGAAAACTAGTACAATGATTTGTTTTCTAAGAAAGGGAAGTCACGTTGTTTGGATGAGTGTTCTCCTTTGTAAGAAGAAGAAGAACTCCAGTCTTCGAAGGGGGCCAGAGTGTATAGAGTGTTTGTTCCACCACTAAATCCATGTCCACCAGACATAGGTTTGGTAATACAATACTACTCCCCGCTCTCAAGGGTAGACACTATGTAACAAAGAACCAGTAATTAGAGACCAAGGACCAACCAGAGCCACATGGCTCGAATCGAAGAAGTGATATGTAAAGATTAAATGTGTGTTTTTAAGAGGTTTTAAGGGGTATCATTTAATTCTAGGAGAAGTTGGTTATTTTCCAGTTCGCATTTGAATAGAAGAATGGACATTCCGTGTTGGATAGCAAATTATGGTGTTGATTGAATTCATGGAGATATATAATATTTCTTCGAGACTTTTCATAGAAGGAATAAAGGTAGTGGCTCTAGCTCCAGCGGCAATGACAATAGGGGGGTCAGCTTTTCAACCAAGAGCTCCAATGTCATTGATAAGTGGTTGGTATCTATAAATTTTGTTTTCAACTGCTTGTTGGAAAAAATTGTCATTACAATATTTCAATTCAATAAATTGGATAATAAGGTTTGTAATCATGTGGTCTAGTGGAGGGTCTTTATATTGTAGTCCTTTGACGCATAGTATGTTTGGTTTAAATCTTGCATTACATTGACATCTTTGGATTCCACATGTGCATGGAAGTAGCCATGTAAGGACCGTGTTTTCTTCTTCTTCTTCTTCTTCTTCTTCTTCTTCTTCTTCTTCTTCTTCTTCTTCTTCTTCTTCTTCTTCTTCTTCTTCTTCTTCTTCTTCTTCTTCTTCTTCTTCTTCTTCTTCTTCTTCTTCTTCTTCTTCTTCTTCTTCTTCTTCTTCTTCTTCTTCTTCTTCTTCTTCTTCTTCTTCTTCTTCTTCTTCTTCTTCTTCTTCTTCTTCTTCTTCTTCTTCTTCTTCTTCTTCTTCTTCTTCTTCTTCTTCTTCTTCTTCTTCTTCTTCTTCTTCTTCTTCTTCTTCTTCTTCTTCTTTGTTTACGGATTTCCCATACCGCTTTATTGTGCCTTTTGACGATTAGAGAGTGTATGTGATGGTTTTTGCATTTGCATTTGAGGAATACGTGTAGCCATGTGTCCGGGTCCGTGGATGTGCATATTGGGCATGCTATGGATGGAAATATTTCTATTCCAAAGAAGAGTTGTTTGTGGGCATTTTCTGTATATTGTCCAATAGAAAATAAGGCATGTTTTTTGTGAATATGTAATTGTGGGATTTTTCCAAAAGTTTGTAGAGAGTTCATTTATCAATGTTGTTATTACCGGTCCATTTGTCTATTTTCGGGAAGTTTTATGAGATTAGGTCAAGGTTGTTGATCAAATCTTGTTTTTTGTGATATTTATCCAAAAATCTAATGGGGCCTTTGTCTGGGGTGCCTTCCATAGAAGACCAAGTTTTTCTTTGGAGGTAGTAGTCCTGGGCATGTTCATGGGGGTGTTTGGCATTTTTATGGGATTTACCTAGTCCTTCTTTAGCTAGTTTATCCGCTTGTTCGTTTCCTTCTATAATGACATGTGCTCTAATCTTAAGAGGGTTGTGATTTGTGTGCAATTTTGAAGCATTCAAACCATAGATGTTATGATGGCTTGGTCGGGGTGGTTATTGTGAAGGGTAGGGTGTGTTATTTGTGTTATCAATAGATACAATACATTTATACAATCTATAAAGATGTGTGTAGATTCATTAGCGTTGTGTGTAGTGATAATTTGGAGGATCCTAGGGAGGGCCATCATTTATGCTCTGTACATACATATCCTTCTTCATATTGGTGCAACATTTATAACAAAGGTGCTTATGATCATATTAAAAAAATGAGTGATAGATTTAACATTAGAGCTATCCAAAAAGTGATTGGAAGTTTGGTTGTTAGTTTGTTTAGATATTAATGGCATTAGTTGGTCACCATATGGTAAGTTGAGATTATAATCAAAGCATTATCAATGTCTATGATAGCCTAGATGGCTGTTGGATCATTAACCTTTTAAGGACAAGAGGCCTATAGGTGGTCACTTCCGAAATGATTTGCCAATTTGGTGGACCAATACTTCATCTCTATTCGATCCACGACCTAACTTAAGTTCTCTTGATCCGTGCACTTCATTGAATGTGGTGAGAATGTGCGCCAAAGTTTGACAAACAAACTGTAGTGATGTAGTAGTGACTAGTCACAATGAAATGTAGCCGTTGTGTAGATGAAGCCGCAATGAATAGTACCCAATCATGGATTCTCTCAAGCATAGTCACCACGTCACCCTCAAAGGGCTAAATTCACCTCATACAAAATTCCTAGTTCTCACTAGTCAACCCCCAATTTGCCACAACAACCTCTAGCCGTAAATCCAAAGGAAAATTTGGCTACACTCCCAAAAGCTTGTCGTCTAATCCATAACCTTGACAAATATCTCCTCTATATAAAGTAAGACAACCTTTGTCAAGAAGAAATATCCATCAAGGTGACTTTTATACTCTCCTTCTTACATTTCAAGGAGGAAATGTACGTTATGCATTGAATAATGAATCCATTAGTCATATAAAGACAAGCGTCAATTATACAAATACAAATATATTACAGTATACAAAAAGGCAATATTAGGTGAGGTGTTAAGGTGGCCAATACGGGCTCCAAGTCCACTGCAACTGATCGCGCAGGAAATTGTGTTGGGCCCCGCACAGGCCCGAGTCTCGTCCGTCCGTCCGTCGTCGTCAGCAAGATCAAAGTCGACGGCGACGACTCCGTCGAAGCACGCCCGAAAGCTGATCACCTTTTACAGAGCCGGACTTAAAGTGTAGCTTTCAACCGAGGTTGCTTCCAGTCTTTGGCGCTCTTTTCCATGCTCCCTTGTTTTCGTCTCCGTTGTTGCTCCATAGCCATCGCCAGGCCCATGCTTCGCACGCCCTTCTGCCCAGGCCGCCTCCACGCCATGCCATCGTTCCCTGCCGTCCGATGTGCTCGTCGTGCTTAGGCTCCTCCGGTTTTTTTTCCATTTCTATCGGGAATCCTTTGTGTTATCTCTTCATGTTCTTGCTCAGAGGTTTTTGCTTGGAGGATGAGAGGCTCGAGTGAAGGCTGCGAGTGCGAGTCGGATTTGTTGCTGGCGATGGAGGGGAGAGCAGGCTGGGAGTAGGAGGATGGAGGTTTCTTGGCGAGGAGATGAGTTTTGTGTGCGTGAGCTTGCGTTTTGCGGATTGAGGAGCGCGAATGCGTGAGGATTGAGGAGTGCAGGGTGCACGTGGTGACGTTAGGTGCACGTGGTGGCGAGGTGTGGGACCGGCCGTGTACTAGTGGGGTCGTGGTGTGGAAATTGGAGACGGGAAGCTCTCGCGAACCTGGACGGGTTCAATGTGTTTGTCGATGCGCGACTATGGAGGATGAAGCAGCTATGATAGGGTGTGAGGTCTCAGAGACGCAGGGAGAGCCTGTTTCTTGGAGGCTGCGAGGGCGGTGGAGGTAAAGCGGAAGTGCAGGCCGAGGTTAGGAAGATGAAGGCGCGGAAGACGAGCCGCGTTTGGTTGCTCACCGGGATGATCGTCCTCGTGGCGTCGGTCTCCGCGCGTGTCTTACAGGAGGCGAGAATGAGCGGGGCCCTGATGAGCGCCGCCGGAGGTGGAGCGCGGAAATTGAGCGCCGTTGTTGCCCAGGGGCCGGGTGTGGCGGATGGCTCGGGGAATCGGCTGGACAAGACGTCGATTTTTCTCGTCGGATTCGGATCCGCGCTCTTCCTAGTGATCGTCGTCTCGGTGTCCGCCATTGCTTACTTCCGGTACAAGCGGCGGTCGACAGCCGTGAGTCCATGGAAGCAGGGCATGAGCGGGCAGCTGCAGCGCGTGTTCGAGTCCACGGCGCCGCTGCTGAAGCGCGACGAGGTGGAGGCGGCGTGCGAGGATTTCAGCAACATCATCGGGCAGTCGTCGGACAACGTGATGTACAAGGGCACGCTGCCGAACGGCACGGAGATCGCGGCCACGAGCATGCGTGTCGGGGTGGAGAATTGGACTGCGGCGAAGGAGCTCTTGTTCCGGAGAAAAGTGGAAGCGCTGGCGCGGATGAAGCACGCGCATCTGGTGAACCTCGTGGGATACTCCTCCTCCGAGGATCCGTTTACGCGCATCCTCGTCTTCGAGTACGCCAGCAACGGCACCTTGTACGATCATTTGCACAATAAGGAGAGCGAACACCTCGACTGGGCCACGCGCATGGCCACGCGCATGCGCATCGTCATGGGCGCCGCGCACGGGCTTGCGTACATGCACCACGAGCTCGTGCCGCCCGCGAGCCACCTCAACCTGGACGCGTCGTCCATCTTCCTCACGGACGACTACGCGGCCAAGGTGGCCAACTTCGGCGTCTCCACGACGGGCACCACGACCCGCAGCCAGAAGAGCACTTGGCTGGCGCCGCGCCTGATGGGATACGATGACGCGGAGGGCATTCACAGCCCGGATTTCGAGAGCAACATCTACAACTTCGGCGTGCTGCTCCTGGAGGTCCTCAGCGGGCGCGTCCCGCAGAGCGAGCACACGGGCAACCTCGTCGCGTGGGCCAACGAGTACCTCAGTGACCCCAAGATGGTGTGGTACATGATTGATCCCTCGCTCAAGACGTACAACCACGACGAGCTCGTCGCACTCTGCAAGATCGTCTCGCTGTGTCTGGCATCCCGGAACAGGCGACCGTCCATGCGGAAGGTCACCAGCATGCTCGCCGAGGCGCTCAAGCTCACGCCCGAGGCCGTCGGCCCCAAATCCACCGCTCTGTTGTGGGCGCAGCTCGATCTCAACGATGACAACGCTGAACAGCAAAGTCAATGACGCCAAATCTCTCTCAATGATGGATCGATCTCTTCGGTATGAATTGATTTCGTTCTGTGTGATGTTTCTCTAGACGTCTTGCGATTCATGGGGATGGGCGTGTACAGTAGTAATGGTGTTTTTATAGAATTTGCTTTCTCCCCATACCGAGCAGGAGGTTTGTGTTCCTGAGGTCGATCGAAGCGTTTTGCGTAGAATAATAAGCTGAAGGGGAGTGAGTGAGTGAAGATGAGTGGTTTACAATAGCATTAGTACACTGACAGTGTAGTTGCCTGTCGACGTGATTGTATAATATTGAGGTTAGTACGGAATCGACGTAGGATTAGTTTTGATCCCAATATGTGGGCTGAGGAGCGTGGAACCCGGATGGCTTCTGGTGGATCGCCGCTTTCTCGAGGTTTGTTTCACCATCCCTTCCCCTTTAAATTTGGCTTGAAACTGTATGAGTAGGACTCCCGATTTGAACGGTGATGTATGGTCAGACATTGTTATTGTTTTGAATCGGCGTGGGTTTCCTGCTTCTCACTACTCTTTGGACTGTTGTGGCAGGTCACCATCATTTGAATTATTTGGCGAGATCGGAATCTGCGCATTATTGGATGGAATAAACGACTGGACCATGGAGACCACCATAACTGTAAAAGACTTAGGAAAGCGTGGTCAGCAAATAAACTCCGGAGGGCTGTTGCTTCTCTGAAGGTTGACGCCTTCCTCCACATTCTGATGTTCCTACTGTGGAGACATACTGTAGAGACACTAACTTAGTCTTGTTCCATGACGAGTTGTGCACATGCTCGTGAACTATTAGGAATGCTCATGTACTTCTATACTACATCAATTTCATCTCAGTGACCGACAGGATTCTAGCACTGTTGGTGATGTAGCAGCTTGTTTTCTCACATCTAGCTGAAAGTTTGCTCACGCCCATTGCACGGCACCACTGTTGGTGAGGGGTGACATTATTTGGACTGCTCACCTACTCTTCCCTGCGCATAATTGACACCTGGGTCAGGAAAGTGCAGGGAGCTTTGCGTACCTTGTGGACTTGTTGGAGGAGACAGGAGATCAAGGGATTCCTGTTTTTCCTGTTTGCTGTTTGCACGAGCGTAACGTTGGTACAACGCTGCATCTGAGACCAGGTTAGTACTGAATCAAACAGTTTGAATCCAATCCCCTAATCGAGGTCAACATTCTATAGAATTAGTCCCATGTTTGGATTCTCGTAAAATCTCTTCCGCATACGGTCAATGAAAAAGGGAAGGATAATAGAACTCCGTATATTTTATAAAAATTCTAAAATGTAAAGACAACATAAGATAGCAACGTATGATTATTTTTATTTATTTATTTATTATTATTTTATTTTTTTGACACAAGTAAAGAGAAACTTTACTGCAAGCAACGTATGATTATGTCGATCATGAGTATTCTTTCCATATATACTTCTAGACACCAATCCACCTGGTTACAATATAAAATGTTCTGGATAGGATGTGATTCGGAGAACCATTGGGTTGAGATATTGCATAGATCTGGCAATATTTGCAGCCTTGGAACGTCTGCGAGAGCTTGGTCACATGACCATATGAGCGTGGAGGCGTGTTTCTGGCAAGTGCTCTGCTTTGGAATTGGGCTTTATGCAGGTTTGGTTGTTCACCGGTCACACGCCCTTTGAATCTTTTGAATGTGCCTTTGAAATTTTCTCATCACACGCTACAATTATTTGAAGCTTTTTCCTCGTCGAGCACGTTGTATATGACACTATTTAACATGCATGTAACTCTTACCTTTTCTTGCAATTTAGTTTACATTTTGTGTTATTAACAGAATCTTTATTATAGAGGAAATATTAGGTTTTTGTTGAATATTAATCTCCACATGGGACTTTTACTTCATCTACATGGAAGTTACTTGGAGTTCCATTCTCTCACTTGGAATAATGCATGCCTGTGTATAGTGTGGAGAACTACACTAAAAATGATGTCTTATTGTAATTGTCAACTTATTCAGAAATAGTGTATCAAGGTAAGTAAACTATCTGTACCACTACACTAAACATCATTTTAAATGTAGTTCTCACTGATGTCCATTCTTCACACCTCAATGTTGTCAGATATTTGTGAAGGAAAAACTTCTTTCAATCGTAGCCATTAGATCACTTTCACGCCTAATAGAAAAATTGTCATTTTTTACATTTTCACATGTCATGTGATGTTTTCATGAAGATTGTGTTACTATATACATTGTACAATATTCAAGAAATAAATCAAACAAAATAAAAAAAGAAGTCTAATTGAGGTTGTTTTAGGTTTCAACTAATTATGATTTTGAAATGAATATATAAGATTTTTGCAACGTATTGCAATAGGTAGAGTTTACTTCAGCTTTAATGTTTTTTGATTTATTGTTGGAACCCTATATAAGGGGAAAAACTCTTGACATAGTATGAAATTTATTGAAGGTCTCTTCATGAACTGAATCCAACAAGACAATGCAAAACATAGATAAAAATAATGACTCAATGTATTACATAAATTAACAAACATTAAGGTACAAAGTGCTTTAAGAGGACTCAACCTTCCAACTCAAAGGAAAGCACATGAAAGAGTTGTTCTCTTATCCCTTGAGCCTAGTTCTTGTAGTATGCCAAGCATCAATTAGATCAAGTAAAATTTCAGCCCATAATGCATACTAAATCAATATTGCGTCAGTAATGTTTTTTTGAACATTACAATCTATTAGTATAATGAAGTTCTTGACAATTGTAATGACTTGTAAATTATAAAGACTTACAATAAAGCAACATCATTCTCAAATGTGGATAGCCTTTAAAAGTCTACTAGAATAAATCACTTCATGTGGTCCAATATTATCAGTACACTAAAGATCACATTTAGTGTAATGCTCAGTAAATGACTTGTAAATGCGATAAGTTTTTACTCTTGATGTCAATTTTTACCAAGAGCACAACTCTCTATAGTATTCAATTAAGAGGATCATTATAAACGTAGTTGGTAAAAATATTCACTTAAAATAAAAACTTATGGCATTTACAAGTCATTTACTGAGCATTACACTAAATGTGATCTTTAGCGTAGCTGTTAACCAAGGAATTATGGGCTTTAGGGGGTAGGGTAGTAATTTTTTTGCAAACTAATGGACTGTGGATTAGTACTGGCCAATTGGGATTCATCCAGCTCGGTCACTAGCCCTCATCCATTATGTGCATGAGGCATTTGGATTTCGGGATATGGAGGGCTTTGGGGCGGGTCTCTCCGTAGGGGGCTCTCTCTCTTAAGTGTGAAGTGGAACTAAGGAGGAACAACTATAGTATCAAGGTAGAGGCACCCAATTCCGATCGGCCACCCAATTCCGATTAGTAGAGTATGAATGGAATGGTGCATGAAAATGGTAAATGTATGAAATGGTGCATGAAGGGACCCAAAACGGATAACTCAAAATCTGAAAACCCTAGTCATGATCGGCATTGGATCACGAAGTATGCAATTTTGGGTTGCTCCACCTCAATTGAAACTCTCATTGGTGGCCTTGCCTCGAGAGTCAAACAAGGCCAATCAGCATTGGGTACCTCCATGAGTTGATTATCCATGGCATGTCTTCTCTCTTTTTACTCACTCTCACTTGTTGGCATTGGGCAAAGGAGGGCACCAAATCTCACCTACTCTACAGTTTGATCATGGACTTTGGTGGTTTTTTAACTTCCAATTCTATAGCAATTGCAAATCTTTGAGATTAAATTTGAAAAAATATTTGTTGAGTTTCATTCCTAATTCCGCATCTTTTTACATAAATGTTTTTGACATACAATGTCATTTGGGTCCCCAATTGGCTTAAGTGATCGGAATTAGGTGCCTCTACTTTAGTAGTGTACAAAGAGCATAGGAGGAGGTTGTAATGAGTGAAGATTGGGAGTAGGAAGGGGGATTGTTCTGTGTATGTGAGCTCCTGGGACAACATGAGTAACGCCCTTGGCCTTTGGTGGATTCTGAAACTTCTTAATTGAGGGGCGGTTTACACTACAGACTAAGAGCCATGACCAAGGAAAATGGATTAATTCCATGGTGACACTTCATGGTCACACTTCCATAGTCACACCTCAAAACAATGTAATTTTTAAAGCCCTTGGGCCTCTCACTAAGTGTAAACCGAACTTGGACCGGGAGGAATGACCATGTACTAAAAAGTGGGCGTGCTGATTTTTTTAATGAATGCCTAAAAAGGGTGGTTTTTCCTTAAAAAATGAAGAAAAAAAACAAGCCAGAACGACAAAAAACAGCAAGAATCAAGGCATACAAGACAAATGAGGGAATGATACAAGGAAAGCGATGACCTTTTCTACTTCGAGTTCAAAGTGTAACGGCAAGAGGTAAATAAAGGGTGGCCGTCATTGTATCTACAGTATTGTTGGGCCCCCTCAAAAAACAAAAAAAAAACAAAAAAACAAAATAAATAAATAAATAAAATAATAAAATAATAAAATGACAATAATAAAACAGCATTTTAGGCCCATGGTCTCCTTCTTTAGCAATGAAAGAACCTTTTTGCCTCTCTAACCGCAAAATCCAGGGGACCTTTCAACATTATCCACTACGCCTATTTCTAGGCCTTTTCAGGACTTCAAATCCTTTGGTCACTTTTTTTTTCCCTCGTAGTGTAAACCCAAGTCATCCCTAGAGGAGTTGATGGAGCCAATCACTAATTTTAGAGGTGCATGGGACGAGTTCTTCGTCCGTAGTGTAAACCGCCCCTGGCTTAAACCCTGGTTTTTAAACTGTTGTAACTAAGTAGACAAGGACTAAGTATTTGGGTTTGGGATCTCATGGAGGAGCGGCGGGGATCATCAGATTTGCATTAGATCCATTCGGATCTCCTTATTGACCCTGGTCGAGCATTGCACCAAACCTCAGCCTTGGGTGATCCATTTTTCTGGCCCTGCTCGTATTAGGATTCTAAAGGTTTTTTTGGATTTTTTTGGCCAAAATTGGGGGCATGCGGCTCCAAATTACCTTGCGTAGTCCTTGCATGGAAGAAGAAGAAGAAGTCCAGTCTCCGAAGGAGACCGGCGTGAATATAGTGTTTGATCATTCTCTTCATTAAGCATATGGCCACGAGACATAGGCTAGTGTATTCGAACTACTCCTCCCTCTTCAGGGTAAACACTTTTCTACACTAAGTGCTTCCCTACACTAATTGCCTTAGAGACAATCGACATGTCATCTCCCTCAAGGGCTTTGTGGGTCCCCATACAACGAGGCCTTGGGACCCCCCACCGTAATTGGGTGGACTGTGGTGGTAGGCACCACGCCGGCAATAGGACTTGAACTCACAACCACCTCACCGGTGTGCCATGACTCAAACCGCTACACTAAGGCCATGGTGCCTTCCTTGCATGGATCAAATAGGGCCTACTCCAACACAAAAATAGGGGCAGGTTTTGTCCCATCTCCTCCCAAGCCCTCCCGAGCCTGTGGCTCGACTCAAAGCTCGACCAGGGTCGATAGGCAAATCCGATCCATTCGTGATCTATTTGATCTTTATCCTCTCCCTCACTTCAAGCTAGTTGGGGTTGATGTCCTTTCTAGTGCACACGTAGACGATAACAATTGATCTTGGGAATGCATCCATCACTCCACCAAGTTTAAAAGATTTTAACCGAAATCCTAACCCTGAATTATTATTAGACCAATGTAATAAAACTTGTGGGTGAGATCCAAGTTTGTGATCTCAGTCTGGTTCGGTAATCCAACTTCTTGAGGGATGCAAGTTTGCTTTTATAAGTCACCTTGTAGTATTAAAAAAATAAAATCAATGGAACTCACAAGGATTATTAAAGCTTGGATAGAAACACGACCAATTATCTAAATAATATAAAGATCACATGTCAACATACATAATATAATCATTGTATCTATTTCACCTTGATGTAGTACCAAGACATTTAAAATAATGAACATTTTTATATACATGATTCTTATTAATACCAAAAATTCATATTGCAATTGCATGATGCATTAAAATTTTTGAATCCTATATTCATGTTTTTATAAAGGCAAGTAGCATATGTGGTTACCACTAGATGCATTGCCTCCAAGCCAAAGTTGTTTAAGTGATGAAAAGCCTCCAAACAAAGTTGGAATTGAGCCCACCAATTTGTTGTTATGTAAAACAAGTACTTCCAACTTCTTGAGAGATACAAGTTTACTTGGTATTTCACCTATTAAACAAAAAGGTATCACTAATTAAAAATAATGATTGTAGCATGAGTAGAAACGTGATCAATGATCTATCTCTATATATAATAGAAAACAATTTGCCATGTGTCCGTTCGATACATCTGATGGTTCTACACTAGAGAGTTTCATCTCATTGTTCCAAGCTAACATCCTTTTCCACAAAACCTTCTGGAGGAATCAGTTTGTCTTTTGAACATTGTAACTTTAAAATCAAATGTGCCCATTAGAGGAGTCATTTAAATGCACCCTTTCAGTAAAATTTTGATAGCCATTTCATTAATATTGAATTAGGTGATATCTAGATGATTATTTTAGAACAAAAATTTAAGTATTTTGATGATACTATTGGATATACTACCTTGTATATATAGAGTAAATAACAGGTGTTTAAAGTAATTGTTTCTATTTATAGTACATGAAGGATATATAATTTCTCTCCTGCTATTTCAAAAATTATTTTTCTGATTTAAAAAAAAAGTAGTGGTTAACTGCCACTACTTTGCTTTGCTAATGCGCCCTTGCTTATGTTGATCTGGGCATTCCCGTCCATGTCAACATTCAATTCTTAGTTGTTTACGAAGAAGTTTATAAATACTTCCTAAATTTGCAACTAGTTTTTTTTACTCAAAAGCAAAGTTACATCTTTCTACAATGATGATGTTTTGGATGAAATATTACCGCATTGAATAATCTGCAAAAGAAGAATGAGTCTCAACAAAATGAGGCACATTGTACACACAAATGAAGCAAAAAAGAAGTGATAAATTTTCCTTTTTCAATTTCAACTCTCCCTTGGACCATCGGTTACAACAAGGATTCAACTTGTGTATAAATATTACATGTCAACCTTTAACCCTAAATTTCCTTGACAATTTAACACCAAAAACACTTCAAACCTGTAAATTCTAGTGCAATGAGTAAGGAAGGAAACAAAAACTTTTGTTTGACTTTTTGACTGTAAGATCTTATTCAAAGTAACATACTCACATAGTTTCATCAACTTTGACCGCGCAGATTGAAAGATTTTAGTGTTTGGAGTAGGAAAAAAGGTTCATATCATCCATGCGTTGAGTGGAATAACAGACTTTGACTTCACTTTGTGTCAAAGTTTTGCACTACACAAGGTCTAAATATTATATCATCATGTTGATCATGATATGAACTTCTTGTGCACTAATTTTTAGAGGTAAAGAAGGGGTTTAGCATATTCAAAAAAACTATGCAAGGAGTGGAGGTTCAAGAAGTGCCACTTCACGTATTAATATATTGGGAACAAAATATGTTTTAGATTGATAATCCAAACTGTCAATAAGAAGATTTGCACCACCTCTTGCACTGAAAAAATTAAAAAGAAAAAAATATGAAGATCTCAAAGAATTATGTGGAAAGGAAGAAGTTTTTTTGGTTCCTTGCCTGATAGTGTCTTGCAATGTGTGAACATCTTTGATTTGGGATAAAATGCATCTTTTCTTTAAAGATAAGAAATATCTTTTCACAATGTGAATGAAAATAATATGATTTTATAGTAATGAAAATCTCAAATCTACAAAAGTGTCCTAGCAGAAGTTTTTGGAGTTGCCCGACCTGCCAGCACTCAACAATTTCTTCTTTAAGATGGCACAACTTTTTTTTTATAAGTCTAATGAGAATAAATATTATAATCCCACGTACGCCTTGTCTTCTTGCATCTTTGGAAAAAATTTCAAGAATTGCAAATATAAATTGCAACCGTGGGAATGTGCCCAAGATTTGCAAAAGCCCACTTCAAGACTTTTTTCATTTAGGGGTTAAATGATAATAAATGTATCTATCCCAACATATTATATTAACTTGACATTAAGAAAATGAACCTCTTTGTACACATGCATTTTCTTGAATCAATAGTACAAATTCCAATTGCATGCCCCATTCAAACTTTTGAATTCTACGTTCATGAATTCATGACAACAAGTTGCACTTTCTCACCACTAATGCATTGCCCTCAAGCCAAAGTTCCTTGAGTGGTGAAATACCTCCAAGCCAAGTACGAATTGGCCCACCAATTTGTTTCTATCCAAATTAAGTATTTCTAACTTCTTGAGAGATGCAAGTTTGCTTGGTATTTCACCTAGTAGTATCAAAATAAAGAGGTATCAATGAAACTAACAAGGATGATCGTAGTATGGCTGGAGACACAATCAATAATTGGTTCATTAAGTTTTGAATGTTTAAAAAATTACCACTATATTTATGTCAACATGTTGTATTGTCATAATATTAAAGGAATGTACAACTTTATGTAAGTGATTGTTGTTGGAATCAACTATCATTACGTGCCATTGTATGAGATATCAAATTTCTATTCTAGATTGATTTCATGAAGGCACAAGTATTGTTCATCTTTGAGTTTATTGAATTGAAGACTAACTTTCTTGTGTCATAGCAAGCCCTATAAATTAGTATCGATGATACCAAGTCCTACTTGGCATAGACTTATCTATTGACTCGTGATAGCAATATGAGGAACTTTGGCCCCAATAGTGATACAAGGACTCAGTAGAAATGTTGAGATAAGTTAGAATAGATATTAGGGCCAAGTTTTTTAATATGAAATAGGCTTTTTGAACTCTTGGAGGATGCAATTCAAAACTTATAATGGGTTCTAAAATAAAAAGGCAACCTCATTAATATTTCTAGATCATTCTCAACAAAGATAGAATTTTTAATTTAATATCTGATAAACTTAGTGAATAAAAAGAAGAAGGGCTATTGATGATTATCTTTACAGACATGCAATTGTCTTTGTTTTTTTGTCTCTATGCCATTTGATAAGCCTTAAGTCTATCAAGGTTGTAATTATTCAAGCATATTCATAGAATAATTACAAAAAATTAAAAAATATATTAAGAATATGTCTAATGAAAACTAGAGTCGAAGACGCTTGCTCTATCCATCACGTCTATGAGAGACCACCAAAAGGCCTTGTTTATGTATGAAAATAATCCTGAAACTATCACTTGGATAATAAAAATGAACTCAAAATTTCAAATAGAAATCTGTTATAAGTGAGGTATTTATTTACTTGGCTTTATTATATTATACAAACACATTGTTTATCACATTCTGACTTGTAAATTTTGTGTTGTATTAACCCGGTGATTTGGAATGAAGTAATAGATTTTTTTCTAGAAAGTCTGAGTTTAAATGGGTGGCTACCTTGTGTCAGCCAAAAAGACGCGGTGCAACATCCTTTAAGGACCTTGTGTCTTTCTCTATTCACCAAAGCAGGGTGAGATTTAAATATGGCAATATTTGCAGGGTGAAAATTCTCACCCTCCATATTTTATAGACCTTGCATCTATGTTTGGACAGTGACTATGCCAAGATGATTAACTCTGTAGCATGTTGGTTGGCTGACAAAGGACCATAATTTATGGAATAAACCCCAAAGTTAACCAAACCACCATGTTTCTAAAAAACAAGTGGACTTTCAAGTGTACAACCCAATTCAACATTTTGGGGTGATAGTCACGGTTTTAACCCTGTGTACTTTCAGGAAAACCCTAATATCACTTCCAAATTTTCACACCTATTCAAGCTACTTGGAATAGCCCCTATAATCCCTGTCAGCGCTATCCATAGATTAGTTAACTCTTTCAACCATCCACAACAACTATCAGTAGAGTATAGGGAGAGTTTCTTTTGTGAGGGAGTCACGGAAGGGAGGTCCCAACAAGGAGCGCGCCTCCCTTCCATAAGTCACTTATGAAAGGGACTCTCCTCGCGTAATATCCAATATGCCTGTTGCCCAAAGCAATTTCATCTTCTGCTTGGGATTTTGAGAGTGAGCTTATGCTGCCCGGGATTATGACCATAAGGGATTTTTACCGTGAGGGATTTTCCGTCGACGAGATGAGCTTAATCTGATATCTAGACAAATGAGTGGAGGGGCTGCTGTGAGCTACACAGGCCAGTAAGGTGGAAAGTGAGAGACATAGGAGGAGGGACACAACCATAGAGGTGCAAGGGGGCCATCCAGGCTTGTCATGGTGGACTACACTAAAAAAAATATTTACACAAAATGCAAACCCATGCACCAATTGCGAACTAGGCATTTAATGTAGTGACATAACCGTACATTAAATACCAACTACCACACTATTTGTCAATTCTAGTAAAGATTGCAAAATATCTTTTTCACTTGTGCACATTCAATGTATCAATAGTAGAAGTAAGATAAAAGGTCCAAAAGTCAAGAGCTATCATAGTATCTTAGTAGCAATCGTCTGAAGAGCATAACTCACTCAAAGTTTATCCGAATTGGCCATATGAGGTGTTTTCTGGCATCGACATTTTATGTAGATGTCAAAAAAACACCTCATATGCCCAATTTGGACAAATTCGAGTGTTATGGCCATATGAAAGTTGCGAACGAGGAGAAGCATGGGTTGGCCATCGACACGAATCAAAGTTTCTTATTGTAAACTAACAGTAATTGTCAACTTATTCACAAATAGTGTACCAAGATAGATAAACTATCTGTACCACTACACTAAACATTATTTATTGTATAGCGCCGCATGGACAGTAACTAAGGTAGAGGCACCTAATTCCGATTAGCCATCCAATTCTGATAAGTAGAGTATGCATGGCATGGTGCATGAAAATGGCAAATGCATGAAATGGGTGCATGAAGGGACCCAAAATCAATAACTCAAAATCTGAAAACCCTAGTCACGATCGGCATTGAGTCACGAAGTGTGCAATTTTGGGTTGCTCCACCTCAACTGAGCTCTCATTGGTGGCCTTGCCTCGAAAGTCAAACAGGGCCGATCAGTAGTGGGTACCTCCATGAGTTGATTATCCATGGCATGTCTTCTCTCTTTTTACTCACAATCACTTGTTGGCATTGGGCAAAGGAGGGCACCAAATCTCACCTACTCTACAGTTTGATCATGGGCTCCGATTGTTTTTTGGCTTCTAAATTCTATAGCAATTGCAAATCTTTGAGATTAAATTTGAAAAAATACTTGTTGAATTTCATTCCTAATTCCGCATCGTTTTACATAAATGTTTTTGACATAGAATGTCATTAAGTGATCGGAATTGGGTGCCTCTACCTTAGCGATGTCTCCGCAAACTTGGCCGTGATTGTCATGTACTCACTCTCGTGACGTGAAATGAAGTATGCAAGCGAGCAAACTCAATCTCTCTGATCGAGGCCGCGCGTTTAAATCTGTTGTGTGTGTGTTTGTGAACTAAGTATCCTCGCACGAGACTCAAGGATATGCTCTACAACTAAACTCTGTCAAGACTCGCTCTGTTGGCGGTGAATGTGGGCTGTGACCAAGTGCTAATGTACAGTCCCCGGCAATATGTCTTGTAACCGTTGGACTTTTGGTTTCCGACACACACTCACAGGAGAAAAAATAAATATATATAACTTCAAAATTTTAGAGTAACAACAAGCATTCAGCATATCATTGGAAAGCTACTAGCTTGTAGAAGCCTACTGCAACAACAATTTCAGCTCTCTTGCTACAAATTATCCACTAAACTGCACCAAAGTCATGTACCCCCTACCATCCAGTACTACCACCACGGGCTTGCACAACAGCTCGCATTTGATCTGGCATTGTGGAAATAAGCTTGCTAATAGCCTCTTGAGATATATTTTCCCATGCCCTATTCACTCAAGCCCACATTTCGTCTTTGTTCCTTGGCCGATTTTTAAGTTGCACTTGATCTTTGCATTGCTTCCATAAATTCTCTAAAGGATTGAGATCAGGTGAGTTTGCTGGCCACTTAAGTTTCCGTATTCCAACTTCTTCCCTCCAAAGTTTTGAAAGAGTGTTGCGATGTACTGGTGCACCATCTTCCATCAAAATGAGGCACTCATAGTTGTCATGGTGGTAGTAATAATGTTGTAGTGCAGACTCATACACTACCTCTACAAAATCTTCAGCAGTGCGTTTTTCTGAAGGAATTAACACCAAATAACACTTGCTAGAGCCAGTAATAGCACCCCATACCATAATTGAAGTCCTCCCAGATTTAAAAGTGGGCGCTAAGCAGTCCCATTGATACTTTTCATAAGCAGTTCGCCATACACGAATTGTACGTGAATGCTTGCCAACTTCAAAAGATGCCTCATCAGTCCAAATGACGTTATTCCAATCTTCAACTGTCCAATCCAAGTATTCTCTTGCAAAGGCCAACGTCTCTGCCCTATGTTTAATATTAAGAAACGATTTCTTAACTGCTATACGATTGTTAATGCCAAGTTCATGCAACTCTTTCCGCAAGGTCCTGACACCAACTTGTGTAGACATATTACCTGCAAGTTCGGCAAGAGGTACACGACGATTCTTCACAAGCTCCCGTTTGAGAATTCGCACGTCAGCATCCGTCAATTTCCGTGGTCTTCCGCACTTGTCTGCAGGTTCCAATGTGCCACGTTCACGATACCTCTTTAGAACTCTTGAAAGTGTAGCTTTTGGTCTCCCAACTTCGGCTGAAATTTGAGTCATAGACATGCCACCTTTACTCATCCCAACTATCGTGGCTTGTTCTACTTCAGTCAAGTACTTCCTAGTCATAGTGTCAATGAAGAGTCACACACTAAATTGGACACAATTCTTGAAGCAAGAGTGACTAACAGTGTTGCATACACACTTCTACAGCAAAACTGAAAGCTTTATTACCAAAACGTCTTGGTAATGAGTACTCAAATCAACCACCAGAACATTGGGTTCACTCAAGCCAATCTTCACAACCACAAATGCAACATAGAAATCACTCAAATCTGTCCTCTCTAGTGATTCTATCACTAACATGTATTCTCTTAAGTAACCAAGCAACTCCACGAACTGAACGTGTTCATTCATGACGTTTCTATTTTTGGAAGTTCGTGAATCATCACTTATCTGGATAGGTCTTATCTACCCAGATCTTGCAATATCCTGCTGACATCATTTGTGTGATGTAATTTACAAACCCAAAGGTCACAAGGTGTGGACTGTGAGAATGCATGTCAGGTTACAAGACATATTGCCGGGGACTGTACTGTCTACGCAGTTTGAGCCTGGCTTGTACAAGGCTACTAATTAAACCATCCAGGGCCACTGTTGCTGTACAAGTCCTTTGCAACATGGAAACCGAGCGGAGAATATTACGATGTTGGCATTTGGAGGCCAATATCGTTCGTGGAAAAGTAGATTCCCAAGTGTAAGAGAAACGTGCAGATCAATCGTGACGGAGCGTACATTGAGGTGAATAGCAGGACGATAGCGGCCGGCAGGTCTGACATCACTGGCAAGGAGATACACTACACTAAATATCACTTTTAGTGTAGTGTACACTAAAAGCGAACCTGTATACTAATTGTGAACTTGGCAATTAGTGTAGTGACAAATCAATACACTAAATGTCAACTACAACACTATTTAAGATTGCAATATAAATTTTTTCACTTGTGCACATTTAGTGTATCAAGATTAGAAGAAGATTATGTGTACATTTTGAGTATAAGAAGCGACAAAGATTTAAGTACATTCAGAAAAAAAACAACATTTGGATAAAATAGAATTTAGATATGGAATGAAGGTGAAATTGCACCAAAAATTGATTTGGCAAATAAATGATTGAGAGTAAATAGAACCTAGATATGGAAGAAAAGTGGAATTGCAAAAATAGGAAATATTTGAAAATAGAAGATTGGAAAAATAAAAAGTTAGATTTGAAAGGAATGTGGATTGGCACTTTAAACATTTGAGAATGGAAACATGGAAAATGGAAACCTTTGAGAATGGAAACACTTGAAAATGGATACATTTGAAAATGGAAACATTTGAAAATGAAAACATTTGAAAATGAAAACATTTGAAAATAAAAACATTTGAGAATGAAAACATTTGAAAATGGTAACAATTGAAGAAATAAACATTTGAAAAAATACACATTTTAAAAGGAGACATTTGAAAAGAATTTCATTTGGAAAAATAAACAATAGAAACATGAAACATTTTACGAAGTATATGTTTGAAAAATGTACCTTTAACTGGAAAAGTAAACATTGAAAGAGTTAACCTTTTTCAAAAGTATTTTTTTGAAAAGGTGCTTAAAATTTAAAGTACTAAAAAAGTAAAAGATTCAAGAAGATAACATTTGAGAAAGGAGACATTTGAAAAACAAAATTTATGAAAAGAGAAGGGATTTGAAAAGTAAGGGTTGAAAAAGAAAAAGGATTGCAAAAGTAAGGCTTAGAAAAAGTAAGAGAATAAAAAGTAAAAGTTATGAAAAGTAAGGGATTGATAAGGTAAGAGTTTTAAAAAGTAAAGTTTAGAAAAAGTAAGGGATTTGGAAAGTAAGGATTAGAGATTAAAAAAGTGAAAGTTCAAAGAATATGGGTAAGAAAAAGTAATGGATTGCAAAAGTAAAGGTTAGGAAAAGTAAGGGTTAGAAAAGTAAGAGTGAGAGAAAGTAAAGATTTGAAAAGTAAAAAGTTGAAAAAATGGTGAAAAGGTAAAAAGTAAAAAGTAAGTAAAAGTAAGAAGTTGAAAAAGTAAATGTTGAAGAGGTAAAAATTAGAAAATTAATAAAATAAATAAACAGTTAAAAGTTGAAAAGTAAATAGTTGAACGAGTAGGAAGTCTAAAAAGTAAAAAGTTGAAAAGGTAAAAGTAGGAAAAGTAAGAAAACAATTAAAAGTAAAAAGTTAAAAAGTTAAAAGTTGAACAAGTAGGAACTTTACAAAGTAAAATGTTGAAAGGGTAAAAAGTTCAAAAAATATTCATTTGCATCACCAAACTATAAGAGTGATAAAATCTGCAAATGCAAGAGGGGATAATATGGGATTGAGAATGAGGGTAGGTGGTTAGTTACGGCATGGCAGCCAGGTAGATGGTTGATTGGGGGGTTGATTGGGGGTATCATTGATGATATTGGTGGCTAACACTATTTGTAAACTTATTCACGAATAGTGTACAAAGGTAATTACACTATTTGTTATACTACACTAAAAGTGATATTTAGTGTACTGTTATCTGAGCTCGCATTGAAATTCAAGAATGAGCACTGTAGAATGTGGACCTCCTTCCAGGGGACTTGAAAAAACTGGACCACATTCATAAAATATGCATGACGCCAATCAGGACCACACGCACTCAAGCTGACATTTGTACCGACTTGCAGCAGCTACTTTCAGTGAAGCTTAAGGTTGGATGACCTATAACCACCAACTTAAGCTTGCTCACCTATTTATAACGTTTTTATACGTGGTAAGAATTTTTTGGGAATTCAAAATAGGATTTCCTGAATATTGCAATTGTCGTGACCATTTATTTCTTCATATTGAAATTGTTACAAATTTTCAAAGTGGATAGTAAGCCGTGACCCATTCTCAACATACAAAACTCTCTACTTCCACAGTAAGTTGTGCTAATGACCACTTGTGCAAGAGACTAAAAACCAAGAGCTTTGAACCAATTATAAACTAATAGCCAATCATAATTGACTTCCTAAAATTTTGGAAATGGGGTGGGTAGCTGGTGGTTTTGGCCCACATAAGATTGTTGGTTCTGGGGTTGGTGGCGGTGATGGGTCATCCAACCTTAGCACTTTGTAGAGAGACTGTACTATTTTGACTTCTCGTACGTAAACCATGCTCAGAGAACAATACACTAAAGATCTCATTCAGCGTAGTAGCTTGAATAGTGTACTTACTATACAGCATCGGCAGCCTCACACGGTGAACTGGTCCGGCGTAGCCAAGTTCACCGTGTGAGATGTGGCTAAAATAAGTTGCCGACCTTTCTT
This sequence comes from Bryoerythrophyllum caledonicum, assembly GCA_963971425.1. Taxonomy (NCBI): domain Eukaryota; kingdom Viridiplantae; phylum Streptophyta; class Bryopsida; order Pottiales; family Pottiaceae; genus Bryoerythrophyllum; species Bryoerythrophyllum caledonicum. The sequence goes on along the minus strand of OZ020526.1, from coordinate 19,809,457 downwards.
CCCAGACAAGATCCACACCGTCCTCACGGCACTGGTGTGCACAAACCCTCACTCAGCCTCAAATGCTTGCCACCTCAGCCTCCCTTGATCTTCGGAGGATACCAACATACTAGAATACACCTAGACACGGCACGACAAGATTTCCATTTTGGCCGTGATATGCGTGTTTTCTCCAGGGTCCGGCACCATCCACTCACTATGCCGAGTGCCGATGCGGAGCTTCTTTGCATACTCACCCGGTCAGTTGCCCATATGCTCATTGGGCGGACCTCCGTTGCGGATGCTCTTAGTACACTATTTGTAAATACGTTGATATTTAGTATAAGCCGCCAATGCCAATAATAATACTCCCAATAACCACCTACCCTAATACACTCTTTGTAAACAAGTTTCTTTTTGTTTACAGTGTTTCCTTTTGCAAAAGTACCATGAATGATACCCCCAATCAACAGCCGAACTCTCATTTCTTATCGGCCAACCCATGCTTCTTCTCATTTGCAACTTTCAAATGGCCAGAATTCACTCAAAAGTTGTCCAAACCAAACATATAAGGTGTTTTTTGACATCCAAATTTTCTGTGGATGTCAAAAAACACCTCATATGCCCAATTCGGATAGTATATGAGTGAGTTATGGTCTTCAAAAAACTGCTGACAAGATACTCGGATAGCTCTCGACTTCTAGACCTTTTCTAGAAAAAAACTTCTTCTATTCATACACTAAATATGCACAAGTGAAAAAATATATTTTGCAATCTTTACTAGAATTCACCAATAGTGTAGTAGTTGACATTTAGTGTGCTATTCTATCACTACCCGAATTCCCTAGTTCACAATTAGTGCACAAATTTGTATTTAGTGTCCACTACACTAAATGAGATCTTTAGGGTAGTGTTTATAAAAGAGATCGTTGTTTCCTTCACTCTCGTAGTAAACGCATGCACATATCTTCAATTTCCAAAGTCTTTTCGCTCATTGTGTCTAGGTTCCTCTGGTTACTGCAACCGCTATCATATCTTCTTCTAATTAGGTAGCCCATACTGCATAATAATCTACACCAATCTATTTCGAATTCTGATTCGTTAGCAGGATAATGTGCAATCTGGAAGATTATCTCAGTACATTCCTTCTGTAATTTCAAATTTCAGTACGTTTTTCTTGACTTAGTGCTTGTGAAAAGCTGTGCAGAAAAGCATCGAGGTCGGTGCCAGTGTGCAAACATTGGGTACCAAAGTTGCAGGGCAACCATGACGTGAAGGTGGAAGGCATAGGCTCCAGGTTTATCTGGAACAAGCTCGGCCATATTGTATTGTATGCATCTATATTACATTTACTTATACCTAGAAAATGTGATTCCCTACAACAAATATGAATATGGAAGAAGAATCTTGATCATTGACAGCTTCAGTTGCAAACCATAGATCCATTTGGCTCGTATAGGTTACCAATTACCACGTGATAGCAAAACTGGCCATGGATTCATCAGGGCGACAGAAAGCTCAAAACATGCAATTAAGCAATTATGCACTTAGCCAAGTGCACTGGTTGCTGGTAGAAAGCCGCAAGTTATTTGCTCATAACTTTTTTAAAAATCAAAATTTGGCAAAAGTTCAGTATGTTTTCTGTCAAATTTTTTGGATGTTTGTCGTGTCATACATTGGCATCTTCATGTTCATATCAATAATATATTTTTTACATTCGCTACCTTTTTTTAGAAAATATATGATTTCTAATCTAGTTTGCAAATCCTGCTACAAAATTATGATCATGTGCCCAAAGAGATTATAAATGTGTTATGAGTTATTACAGGATTTTAGAGTACTGCACTACAAATACAATGTGTAAGAGATACAAAAATATATATGCAATTTCCTAAGACAGTGTAAAGTACCTCACTGTATTTTATAATGCAAAAACATACATAATCAAGCAATTCCACACTATCACTGAGGAATTCTAAAATCAAACATATCATATAGACCATCCAATATATAAATATATACCACCCACCGAACAATAGACACATCTCAAACTACATTATACTAACGTACTTGCCACCTAAACTTTGTGCATGCTCTACTATAGTATATAGCTCCAGGACTCAGAGCTCATCTTCTGGCGGAACGACTCCCTCCACGTGTCCAATGGTGCTACCAACCATAGCGGACAGTTCATGATCCTGCACTGGATGATCTCCCACATCTTCGATGCCAATGGATGCACACTCAACAAATCGGTAATTGCCAGGTACACCCTCCCGCGTATGCCTTACGCGATCATCATTGTAGAAAAAGCCATCTTCAGGATTGAAGGACATCTCTCGCTCTGATGAGAAGGCCCCCTGAAATGCAATGATGTCCTCGGATATGCTAGATCTTGGAACGGAAGGCAAACCTGGTCCGATATCACTCTCAGTACCTCCAAACGTCTCTTGTGTCTCCGATACAGGCTGTGATTGAGAAGGCATCAAAGGTTGTGGAATCCTCCTCTGCACCGAAAAAAATTCACATGAATCCAATCCTTCTTCCTCCATCTCCAGCCTAGGACCATCAAATGTACGCCCCCTCCCTGCCCTTGCCGCCAATCTAACATCTATTACACCGGTATCTTGCATCCTCTCTGTAGGTGTTGCAGATACCTGCCCTGAAGTTTCTCCCACCGCCCACTGCGTTGATGGAATCCTGTCTCTTGGGGGAGACTGGTTCACTCCATCTTCATCGGCGTCTGAACCACTGCGAGATGATAAATCTTCAGTGGTACGTGAACGTGGCAATCTCTCATTTAAACCACCTCCATCCTCATTGTCGTCTTCATTCCTCACTCCACCAACCGCCTCTTCGGTCTCAGGTACGATGTTGAAACCAGTACTTGTTCCACCAGTCCTGACCAACAGTTGTCCTTGGAAATTGTCGGACAACTCATTGTACAAAAATGAAACTCTGTCTGTACAATCGTCAATGATGAAAACCTCAGATCCCTGGAAATCTCCTTCAAGGATCGTGGGAATGGCCGTAGATATGTTACACGCCACTAAACCCCAACCACGGGGCAAGTATGAGCCCACTAGTCTTGCCAGCTCTGATGGAGATCTCTCAAGTGAATCAACTTCAGAGGGTTGGCGTGCCTCACTCTAGTGATCCAAGAAAACAATTGGAAGTGGAACGTCTCCAGAAACATAGTTCGGGCCAGGAGATGTACCCACAGGGTGCTGCATACAAATCACAACATCGCCAATCGGTTGTACTACTTGCTCCAGACGCCCATTTTCTGTAAAATCGAGAGCATAAGGATTAACCGAGTTGGGATCAAATGCCCAACATCCACGTCGCATTATACATCCCTCTGGAAGCTTCACCTTTGTGAAAAAATCTTTGTTGGCATACACGGCCGCTGGTAACAAGAAGATGACGTTCCATCGTTCAATATTTGCCATCTATAATGCCAGCTGTGCAAAAACTGCGGATAACTGTGCGTCTCCCCAATGACCATCTCCATGCCTCCCACCGCCACGTCGACAATCAATCACCCACAAACATGGTTTCCCCAATTCTATGTAGTCGGTGCGGAATAACCCTCTTCTACACCGAACCGGAAGAAGATTCTATGTGTCGCTCTGGCCTGGCCTCTTGACTTCCATCTGCCATTCCCAGTTAGCAGTAGCTTGTCCTCCCACATCCACGGACAGTCCAATGTATCCACGCCCCCCTGCTGCAATGTCATCATAATGAAACCTGATGGATGGGGGGATGAGGTAGCCTATGTCTTCCAGTTTAGACACCTTCCCCCGCACAGGAGCAGTCCAAGCTTTTTTCGTGGCAGCATTCAAAAGCTTCCCAAACGTATCAAGTTGTGCGTTACTCCTCGGAAAATACTTTCCTACACGGATACGAAAGAACTCCTCCATAGAATCAGGTGTACTTTCCTTGTTCTCCACCATCAACCAACGGATGGAATTCATCACAGCTTCTCGTCTCTGATATCGGTCAACCACACCGGCAATCGTACGAGGATGTGGATTCTTGTCTTTTACACCGTCGAAGTAATATGCTTGACGTGGTCTTACTCCATCCTCCCCCACTAACTTCGCTGCAGCAGACTTAGCCAACCGAAGATAATATGGATTCGGAACCCTACCTAACGGCCTCAACCAATTCTGCGTCATCTCCTTTCTTGTTGGTCGTACGTCCACATTTGGATCCAACTCTTTCTTCCTCGCCATGTCCTTCCACTTGTCCTCTTCCTCCTTGCTATAAAAGAGAATGCCGTCTTTGTAGTCCTTGCATATTTGAATGATAGCTTCGAAGCAGTCATTGCTCGGATTCCATGCATGATTGGTCAGATCCTCCATGTTTTTGGCCAACCTCTTCACCGTGACAACTCCATCCCCCTTGGGCAACTTATGCACTGCACTTGCCGCACTCACCAAAGCAACAGCCCTGCGTGCATCATCCGCACGTAGTGTGCTATCAGGCCTTCCGTATAGATCCCAAATCTGACGGATCTTCCTCAAATCCTCCTCCATGGTAGAATATGACTATCTCTGGAACTCTGCCACGTTGATCCGCGCGGACTTCTCAATGTAAAAGCGACGATCATCATACACTACAAAAGAGGCCTCCCGCCGCTCGAACGTGTCCAGGTACTCATTTAAAGGCATAGTACCATCTCTCCACTGCTGCTGTGCAAACTTACAAGCTGCTACTATGTGTTGGCCATCCACCAGTTCCCAAATGATATGATCTTGAAGCCAAGAATACTGGGATCCCATCGCACCCTGTACAGAAGCACTCCCGTGTGCAATGAACATGCGCTCAAACTCTCGTGCGGTTCCTACCAACGGAAATGGCAGCTCCTCCTTCTCAATGACACCATCATCGGTGGTAGTATGTACGATGTATCTGATCGGTCGAAGTACCAATCTACTCACCCGACTCGCAGATTCTGGGTCTCTTAAGCGGTTAAATACTTCTCTGACCCTCTTCTGTGATAAAACCCGGTGGTTCGTTTCCGGGTTCTCCACACAGACAATGCGGTCTATATGTGCCTTAAACACAAAATTCCCCCACACTGATCCTTTCGCAATCTCCTCCGTTATAGGCACTGGTGCTTTTAAATACATTGAAGTTGGAAGATCCTGTGGTATCTCCGCATTGTCTTCAAAATCCTCTGGTATACTGTCTGGAAGGTTGTGAAAATCTTCTTCCTCCGGCGCCGCGCCTGACAAATCAGCTACATCTTCCGGTGTAGATGTAGGGGCCCTACGATGACCATCAGACGTCCTGAGCCCCGACCTAGGAATCCTGCCACCCGATCTTGCACTTCTCCCAATCAACCTCCTCCCGCTTGGATCCAAACTTGATGGGCTTTCTCTTGAACCAGAAGCTACATCACTGTCAACACGCCGTGACCTCTTCGTAGGACGTCTACTCGTTAATGGAGGATTCGGTAATGTCTGTACCTCAGAAGTTGTGCTGGGATGTTGACCTCCACTTCCCCTCCCCCCCTCCAGTGGTCGCCAATCCAGTTGCAACGGCTCAGCAAGAACTCGATAAACTTCTGTTTCTTCTGGTTCTGCTGGTGGGGCTTGAGTTGTCGTACGTGATGGGTCCCTCTCCCGAAATGCTTCATATCTAATATGTTCCTCCATAATCTTCTTAGCCTTCAGCACCATCTCCGGTGATAACGCTAAACATGATAAGACGTTGTTGTGTCTAGCAGTACGTACCGCAAGAGAGATGTTTAACCAAAACGTCTGCAATGATTTGAGGAATTTCACCTGACCTGGATTTTGAAGAAGATTCAAAGGTACAGGTGCCAAAAGCAACTTCTTCGAAAGAGAAGTCTTCACCTCCGATTGACCTGGACCCACTGCGCAAGTAACGTATACCATATCATCACGTCGAAGAGTGATTGCTTGGATTTTGCCAAAACTCTTCCCCAACGCCGATGTACGCTTTCCCAACTCAAAGGGATAATCCGTCACCCATAAAAAGGCGCTCGACTCATCCACTTCTGCAATCCACCAGCCGTGGCTCTCCCAGATTCTATCAATATTTGGTGGTGCCATAACGCAACACTCAAAAAACCTATATATCATTACAAAACAATAGTCACTATTAGTATGGAATAAGAATTTTTGAACCACCACTCATTGCACAATATTTTTGAACATGCAACACCCCTTGTCTACCTCTAAAAACTTTTCCACTACACAAGATCTAAATCCAATACCATCGTGTTAACCATGTTGTTAGTTCTTTGGTGAAATAGCATATTCATCCAAGTCAATTATTTTCACACATTGTCACACATTTTCGGGGAGAATACCAGAAAACTTCTACCTTTCTACATAAAACTACGAGAACTTCGTACGATTCACTTTTGATTTTGCCTACAGCATTATGCCATGTAAAACTTCTTATTTACCATTTGGATTCTCATTTAAAACAATATCGAGTTCACAAAAAAACATAACGTGAATTGTGAATTTTTGAACCTCCACTCATTGCACATTTAAAAAAAATATGCTTCACCCCTTGTCTACCCCTAAAAATTGTTGCACTACACGAGATCTAAATCCAATACCATCGTGTTAACCATGTTGTTAGTTCTATGGTGAAAAAGCATAGTAATCCAAGTCAATTATTTTCACACATTGTCACACATTTTCGAGGAGAGTACAAAAAAACTTCTACCTTTCCACATAAAACTTTGAGATCTTTGTATGATTCACTTTTGATTTTTTCTACGGCATTATGTGATGTAAACCTTCATATTGACCATTTGGATTCTCATTTCAAACGATATCAAGTTCACAAAAAAACATAACGTGAATGGTGAATTTTTGAACCCCCACTCATTGCACAATTTTTTTGAATATGCTACACCCCTTTTCTAACTCTAAAAATCGGTATGTAGCAAATTAACATCATGCTTAACATTATGGTAATTAATTGAGACCTTTTATAGTGCAAAAATGTGACACAAATTGAAATCAAAGACTGCTGATCCAGAAAACGCAGGGAAGAAAATGAGCATTTTCACTACTTCAAACATTATAATCTTTCAATCCGTGCGGTGAAACTTTATGAAATTTTTTGAGCATATTACTTAATAAGTCATCATTCAGATCCTACGGTTAAAACTAAAAAAAAAACATTAATTGTAGAGGCTTTCTAATTGCACAAAAACAAGCAATTTTAACGATATTTGGGTTAGATATTCTCTACATTATTTATGGACCAAGGTACTACGGGTATCAATATCCAGGGTATCACGACCAGGGTATGAGCTCCTTGGTATCACAACCGGTTATCAACCGGTGTACCAAATTAGGGTTTGAATTAGGGTTTGGATTTCCGGGTATCAATAAGGATATCAATCCTTTGCTCAAGTGGGTAGTCCTAGGAAGGGTGTGCGAGCGCACACCCCTGGTAGAAGTTGTGATGAGGCTGTGAGTGAGAGGGTAGGGTTAGGAGGAGAGAGACAATGTGTGGGAGGTGTGAGGAGATGTGTGGGAGATGTGTGGGAGAGATGTGTGAGAAATGTGTGGGAGATGTGTGGGAGAGATGTGTGAGAAATGTGTGGGAGATGTGTGGAAGTTGTGGGAGGTGTGAGGGAAGTTGCGAGAGGTGTGAGTGAAGTTGTGGGCGGCAAGGGTTTAGGAGAGAGAAGGAGAGAGTGGGTGAGGGAAATTGTGTGTGGGTGAGTGAGGGGGAAGAAAGAAAAAAAATTAAATTGTGCG
>OZ020526.1:19781018-19801515 GCA_963971425.1 Bryoerythrophyllum caledonicum | reverse complement strand
GGTTTGACGGCGGCAGCTAGGTTTTGGCAGCGGTGTCTAGGGTTTGGTGGTGGTGGCTAGGGTTTTGTGGTGGTAGCTAGGGTTTGGTGACGGCGGCTAGGGTTTTGGAACTAGGGTTTGGGTTCTTGTGTGTAGAGTCTAGGGTTTCAAGTAGTGTGCTGATGTGCCATATTGAGGATTTTGTGCAATACTACGAGCTGCTTTTTTGATTCACTTTATGAGGTTATTGTGTCATTTTTTCAGTATAACAATGCTTGCACTCTCTAGTTGTTGACTGCTATCATGTTTTCTTGTTGAAATTGCAATTTTGTACATTTATTAATTAATAATTTAGCCCTTTTGAAAAGGGCCTTAAATGTACATTGATTGAAGACAAGAAGTGATACAATATGGATTACTTAACCCCTAAAGATCCTTGAAAGCCAAAATGGCTTTTTGCTATTTCGGGCAGCCTAGTTCAAGGGGTTAAATTTAATATTTTTGCAAAAGATTTTTACGGGGTGTTCCCTATACTACAAGGTGTATGTGCAACAATTTGCAAAGTCGAATTCCAATTTTTGAGCTTATTTACTCAAATTTTAGTTTTCAACCTCTGGGCGGGCAGAAAAAAACTTTTTATTTTCAACATTTTTTTGAAATGTTTGTTTGCTAATATGTTCATAACTAAGTTTTTATTCAAATTTCCAAGTGACCCATGTTGAACCTTTTACCAATTCTGCAAGGGTAGCCTTTAAAAATTACAACAACAAGTTTCAAAGTTTTCCACAATATTACATTTTTTTCTTTCAAAATTCGTCAAAATTTGAGATTTAATAATTTTTCAAAAATAAATTTTCCCAAAATTCACAAACTTAAAGAGGTACCTACTCACCGTTCATTTTTTTCCTAAATTAAATACAATAAACGTGATGCATGTTTTTCCAAATCACCGTTTTTATACCTTCTGTTGGAAAATAATTTGCATGAAGGTCCAAAAAGCCAAATGAGTCTCTAAAATTTTGCATAGGCATTCAGAACATGATTCTCCACATGGAAAAAAATATGAGCAAAATGATTGGTGTAGCAATCATCAAGTTTTCCTTTGCACAAAGTAGACTATGTCTTTTAAACAATGCCCAAAAAAAGTTTTGCATCAACTTTGAACATTATAATCTCACAAAGGGTGCACATCCAACGGCTCAAATTTGACATAGTATATTCCATAGTAGCTAGGTTCAAGATCCTACGGTTGAAAGTACTAAAAAACAGTAAATACATTGACCATACCTCAATTCCAACAAGGTGGTAGTAATTCGCAATTTTTGGTTTTCGAGCTCCCAAGAACACAAGGATTTTTAGGGGTTAAAAATAAAATAAAATAATCTTAAGTTTTTCTCAAAGATTTTAATTTATCACATTTACTAATTTTAGATTCAATACATAAGAATTGAATGGCATAGAAATGCAATGTAAATATACAAAACCACAACTTTTTAAATAAGTCATTAAGGTACTTCAGTAAATAAAATATCCTTTCAATGATCCACTTCAAAGTTGAAGCTACGCTGTTACAAATGCCAAAGACACAAGACAAATATGAGGATTGTATTTACTACTAAGATTTAAGTCTATCCTAATAACTGTATCTTTAATGAATGTTGCACCACTAAGTTAAGGAAGACAGAGATTTAATTATAGTTAAAAAGTGAATCTGTAATGGATATTATTTATGATGTATTTGAAATTAGTGCATAATGGGTAGTGCCTTACAAAACCAAAGAAGTAGTGATATAATTATATGCAAGAAAATGGATAGGTGATTGGCATTGCATTCAATAACTACTACAACTACAAACTATTCCATGTTGGATATTATATCACAACACCATCAAACAAGTATAAGAAAAGTATAGCAATAGTTCAAGCACCACAGCCTTGGTGTAGTGGTTTGAGTCATGGCACACGAGTGAGGTGGTTGTGAGTTCAAGTTGTGCTTTCCTTTAGTTGTGGGGCATGTTGCCTGTTGGTGGCTGGCCTAGTAAGGCTCTACCTTCTTCAGTTGCCCTATTGGATGGCCTGATCCGCACTCGAGGCGACCTTGAACGCTCTGGTCACGATGTACCTCTTTTCCCCCTTTAAGCTCAGTGGGCACTTTTGGGGTGTGATTTCATGTCTCCATGCCGGCATGGTACATACCACCATAGTCCATCCAAGTATGGTAGGGGTCTTACGACTTCGTTGTATGGATATCCAAAAAGCTAGAGTTGTCTACATAGATGGACAAGGCCCAAAGACAGGGGACAAACGACAATCAGACGGACGGACAGGACATACAACACCCTTATCGAACATATGCCTAAATTATTCCTCAAATATCTATTGAATATCCATAGAATATTCCTTGAATCTAATCGAATATTTCTTACCAAACTAACGGACCCGGAACAACTGTGCAAAAAGCCCTTGGAGGGGACAACATGTTGGTTGTCTTTAAGGCACTTAGTGTATGAAGCACTTGTGTAGAAAAGTGTTTACCCTGGAAAGGGGGAAGAAGTTCTATTACACTACCCTATGTCCCTACCCTATGAAGAGAATGAACAACCACGATATTCACAGCAGTTCCCATCATGGACCAAAGTTCTACTTTAACAATAGTTCTATTTTATACATTGATAACCATGTTCAACTAAAAGCTATAAGACATGTATTGACAAGATTGATGCTTTTCTCATCTTGCCCTCATTATATGATACTATTATTACCAAAAGGAAGACATTAAAAGAAATATAATTAGCCTATAAGATTTGACTTGTAAAAATGACGTGGATCATCTACAATTGCAACCACTTTCACAAAAATCTAAAGAATCACCTAGATAACGAATATATTTTACGAGCTTACAAAAATCAAACCAAATCCAATTTATAAGATTTTTGATAAGTTACAGAACATCCTTCAAGAATTTAACCTTTAGGAGGGCGATGTAAATTGTACGCACATGACACGAATGCCTTCACTCAACTTTTAGTCTTCAGAGTGGTTGTGATCTTCCAAGTGGACGACTGTGACGAAAAACTTCACAAGTTCACCAGAATTCCTTCAAAGCTGGTACCTTCTCTAATAAAATCTCTCATAAATAACTTGAGAAATTCCCAATCGAAATTGACATAGCAGGAGCCTCCCCCAAAGCGAGACAGAGCTTCGAAACACTTCAAATTTAAGTTCGAAATGATTCAGGCGATTCTGTGTTTGCTTACCTGTGGTCGTCCGAACCGTTGAAACTGAAGATTTTCTTGCCTGGTGTCTCTCGTTCCGCCCGAAAAGAGGAACTTTCACAGAAATCACAATCACATGTATGATTATGGAAGACTACATGTGAACCTACGCCTCACATACGCATCAGAAAGTCACAAAAGCACATAGGGATCTCAGTGAACCAGAAAGCCAAAAATATTTCAGATCTGACACTTGCAGCCCCCGTGAAGAACCGTTCCAACATTCTACAACCGACGTTCAACCAACTCCAACTAGAGTCTAAACTCTCACTTGTGATGTGAGAGCCACTTAACGCCGCTACCAAACCTACATAACAGTTGAGAAAGCATTACAGTGTTCAGTAAAGCCAAACCTGAAAAGGGCAGGAGGAGCCCTCAAGTGAAAAGTGTGATCCACTGCAGGTAGACACCGAAGCAGAACACCTTCATCAATAAATTATTGTCATCTCTGTACACTCATGCAGCGTAACTGCTCCCACGTCGAGAACTACAGGGTAATAACTTCCTGGATTATGAGCTGCTCTCTATCTCTATATGAATCGAATACACGTCACTATTTCCTTGATCAGAACCTCTCACTAGTTCTACAAACCCGCCAATCTTCTCAATGCAACCCTTTCTCTCCGTTTTCCAGTCTTCGAAACACTGCAATTTTTAACTGATCATTTAGGAAACACTTCATGTCCCTTGCTTGATCTCAAAGAAAGATGGAGGTTGAAGGAGAAGCTATGTACGGCGGGCGGGATCAGGCCGTAGACCAAAAGCTCTCTACCTCAACTTGAGCTTTCGCGTTGGTGCAATCCTCAGTAAGCTCTCCAGGCTGTCCGGCCTAAACTTCCTGGCAAACAAGTAGCACACATTGCCAGGAGCACCGTTGTAAGTGCACGACTTGTCATCGCGGATCCTCTGATAAAACCCCTCCGCGTCGCCCTTGCCAAAGCTTCCAGGATGCCAACCCCCTCGCGACCAGTCCACCGCAGTCACACTCCTCCGTGAAATTTTCTGTTTGAACTCTATAAACATCATGGTGGGGATGTAATGCTCATCCACATAGCAGATGCCTACGCAAAACTGACGGAACTTGTCGTAGTACTTCACATCCGAGACAATGTGGATGGCCAACTCGCGGCTGACCTCAAACCACTGCGCTCCTTTCCGCCACTGAGCAATGGTGACCTCAGGCGCCATCCGCGCATCGTATCGGCCCCTGCCCACGGGTCCAGGGTCGTCAAACACACCGACGAAGCTCTGATTGGAATTCATCAAGTAGTTGAATGTGAAGGTGAAGTTCCAGAGCGGAGCGCAACTCTCCGAGAGCAGGACGAACCGCTCGTTGTCGAAGTCCAGAAGCGCGTTTGCTACGAGACGGCGCTCTGCGTCGTTCATTGTAATGTCACCCCACTTCACTACCTGAAAAACAAAACAAATCGCACAGCAAAAACAGCTTGTAAGCCAACTGAAGGATTCTTAGCCAAACTGAAGGATTGTTACGTCCACTCTACAGGAAACACAAACCAAAACACACACAAACAAACCAAACAAACATGCAAAGATCAATCCTCTTGAACGAACTAAACCGACATCAAACACCTAAACCAGCTGGATTTACTATCCAACGTAACGAGTCTGAACAAACGCAAAGTGAATGATCTTAAAGCTCAACTAATCACCCGGAATGTTCAATTGAATTTAGCTAAGAGCACCAACCCGAGGGGGAATATGGCGGCCGAAGAAGACAGAGGACGGCTGCTCGTTCGGCTTATACTCCGGCAGAGAGTGGACGTAAATGCTGTAGTGCTTTTTATGACCTCGAAAGAATTTCTCCCAAAGAGGGGCCAGCGGCAACGGCCCGACGGTCAAGAACATGAAGGCCACTTTCGGAGTGCGCGGCACAGGCAATCCCGGGCGCAGGGGCACCATAGACGCTCTCCAAAGAAGCTCCTGGTCGCCCATGCCATGCCGCAGCGCCTGCGACCCCTCAGAAGCGACTATGTGCAGGTGATCGCGCTGCTGCGAAGGAACGGATCCGGAGACATACGAGGTCAACAATCCCGCGTTGAAGACGCCCATGAAGTGTAGGCTGGACACGACTCCCAACACCACCCCGGCTCCGAGCAGCAAAAACACACAGAACACGCGCGCCAGCTTCGACGGCCATGCCTTCACTCCGTTCCCGCCCCGCACTGCGATCCCGTTACCATTCCTCACATCCTTCAAATCCTTCAGATCCTCGTCCACTAACGACGTTGCCGACGCTCGACTCTGCATTGCGATCCCCTCCCTCCACTCACAAACTCAATTCGCCACATGAAAACCTCACAAGAACACACTGCGCCACTTCAAACCCTCGCCCAAAGCAACGAAAAATCTCCGTGCACTTGGCATATCTCTGTCGATCGACCTCCTAGAAGTACCAACGCGAGCTGCCACGCAAGCACGCCCCCCAAAAAAATAAATCCGCCACACCGAAACCTCAAATGAACATGCTCCGCCACTGATTCACTGCTTGCGGAAATGAAGCGACCTTATTATCTCGCCCTCACCGCTAGTCAACGATTCCGAAGCAATTAGTGCGACGAATAAAAAAATTAAAATTAAAATTCAGACGCAGCCTCTCACAAACGCAGCTCTCCCTGGAACAAGCTCCGGCGCAGGACGATTGCAACAAACCCTAGAGCTGTCAACCTGAGTGCAATGGCGATCGCCTCAGAATCTCATGAGCTTGCTCGTGTCCTCGTCGCTTCTGCCGCTGAAAAGGAGGCGTCTGTGTGAGTTTGTCGAGTGGTAACGGTTTAGGGCTCCTGCGGGGTCTGACTTGGCACACCACTCACTAGAGATGACGAGGCAAATCTCGAGAGTTCACATTTAAATAACGCCTCATTATTTCATGAGCTTGACTTTAACGATGGTGAAAACCATTCTCCTCAGAATAATCTAGAAACAGACTTTTTCTGAATAAAACAAACTTGCATTCGTTGGGACCCTATAACCTAAATAAGGCATGCGACCCATAATTGTGATGGAGAAAATAGATGGGAAATTCGGCCGGTTAAAAAAGGACGGCTCTTGACTATTCTGGCGCTGTGGACTTTGGACTTCTGACAATAAACCTCGCCCTCGCATTTATGAGCGGTAGGCCCTGGTTCTTAATTCAGGTGGCCGATAGCACTTTTTAGTTTATTTTGATCAACAATCTCAAAATAGGGATATTATTTCCCACCAATGGGTGCCCGCTTGGGCCCCGCTTGTCATTAATACGAGGGCGACGTTTATCATCACGGGTGTTACTGTACCGTACAGTGGAGCGTATGATGTTTTGTTGGGTGGACGGAGGTGCCACGTGGTGCGCGAGGGTTGACGGGTTCTGACAGCAGGTTGTTTGAGCGAGTCCTGGTGTCAGAGAAAGGCGCAAGCCATGCATAGTTTCTTATGACATTTCAGCTCTTTTTCCCTTTTTTTCCTTTCACACTTTCAAACTTGTTTCTTTCTTCTTTTCCTTGATTGGACTGCACGGATATTGTGGTACGCTTTGGAAATTGGAATGTCCAGGGGTGAGGTGGGAGCGACCCGGTTTCGATCACCCACCCAAATGTGCTATGTAGAGTCACTTTTGCATGTAATGGTGAAGTCAACCCATAACTCTCAAAAAATCTCTAAATGTTTGTAACTTCAAGTAGTTTGTAGCGGCATTGTCTCTTGGGGTGGTCCAAATTAGGTTGCACCACCCATGCGAGCTCCTCATTGGTGGCCTTGCCTCAAAAGTCTCAAAATGGGGTGCGGAATTGGGTCATGCATGCGTTGGTTGTGCATAACAACTACTACATTAGAGAATGGGGTGCGGAATTGGGTCATGCATGCGTTGGTTGCGCATAACAACTACTACATTAGAGTTTTCCTGAAAGTGCTTCCTGAAGGGGCAACTCAGGAGGATTATGGTGCCAGATAGTATGAGATGTATAAACGGCAAAAAAGAGAATATGAGGAAATTTCATATCACCTTTTCTATACCAATGAAATGCTTTGCAATTAATGTTCTTGGGCCCTACCCCATGCAAGCTAAAGTTCCCCAATAGTACCTTAAGTTCTCAAAGGGTTGACCAATAGTTCCCCCAAACCTTTTCCAAGCCAAGACACCATGTGCATGTGGTCCCGGTTACTAACATAAGACCTTAAGATTCAAGGTACCTATCCAGTGTATTTTGATGACTTTCAGGAAAACTCTATTCTCTACAACACAATTATGGGCTCTACACCAAAAATGATGTTTATTGTAGTGGTATGAATAATGTACTTACCCTATTGACAATAAGTGTTAGTTTACAATAAGAAACTCTGATTTCATATCGGTGGCGAGCCCATTTCTCCTCATTTGCAACTTTCAAATGGCCATAACTCACTTGAAATTTGTCCGAAGTGGGCATATGAGGGGCGGTTTACACTGTAGACCAAGAGCCGTGACCAAGGAAAATGGATTAATTCCATGGTCACACTTCATGGTCACACTTCCATGGTCACACTTCATAAAAATGTCATTTTTAAAACCCTTGGGCCTCTCACTAAGTGTAAACCAAACTTGGACCGGGAGGATTGACCATGTACTATAAAGTGGGCTTGCTGATCTTTTTAATGAATGCCTAAAAAGGGCAATATTTCCTAAAATAACAAAGAAAATAAAACAAGCCAAAAAGACAAAAAGGGTGGCCGCCATTGTATCTACAGTAACGTTGGGCCCCCTCCCAAAAAAAAACAAAAAATCAATTTAAAAATAATAAAACAACATTTCAGGCCCAGGGTCTCCTCGTTTCAGCAACGAGAGAACCCATTTAGCCTCTCTCACCACAAAATCCGGGGGACCTTCCAACATTATCCATTAGGCCTATTTCTAGGCCTTTTGAGGACCTCAACTCCTTTGGTCACTTTTCTTTTTTCCGCCTAGTGTAAACCCAAGTCATCCCGGGATGACTTGATGGAGCCAATCACAGATTTAAGAGGGTCATGGGACGAGTTCTTGGTCCGTAGTGTAAACCGCCCCTAAGGTGTTTGTTGACATCTACAGAAAATACAAATGCCAAAAACACCTCATACGCCCAATTCAGACAAAATTTTAGTAAGTTATACTCTCTAGAAGATTTTTGATAAGATACTCTGACAGCTCTCTATTTCTAGACCTTTTTTTCACTTCTACTATTGATACACTAAATGTGCTCAAGTGGGGAAAAAAATTGTGCTCTTTACTAGAATTGACAAATAGTGTTATAGTTAGCGTTTAGTGTACAATTATGTCACTACACTAAATGCCTTGTTTGCAATTGGTGTATGGGTTTGCATTTTGTGTATACTACACAAAACATCATTTATAGTGTAGTGAATTTTGGGCTTTTAAATTTCGTATCAATTTGACACCTTTGAGATTAAATTTGAAAAAATGTTTGTTGAGTTTCATTCATAATTCCACATCTTCCTATATAATTTCTTTTCACATATAATGTCATTTTAGACCCCATTTGGCTTTAACCCCTAAAGGACCAAGGCAATTTTTCCTCAAAAACACTCCAAAACTGCCATTTTCAGCACATTCAACACAAAATGATACAAAATCATTAGTTTGAAAATTTAACCGTAGGATCTTGTACTAGACTTGTATGAGAGTGTGTGATAAAAAATTTGGTAAGTTCGACCGCACGGATTGAAAGATATTAGCCTTTGAAGTGCGACATAATCTCTTTTTCAAGTCATACTATACACATTCAACAAACTTCGACCACCTTCTATGGCAACTTTTTGCACTACGGGCCGTGAATTTATTGTGTTAACTTGAAAAGGATCATGTTAGTCACATGTGCACCAAATTTTAGAAATAGAAGAGGTGTAGAAGATGTCCTAAAAAATCCTGCAATGTAACTATGTGCCAAGAATCAACAATACACTTTATATTTTGCATATATCATATCCTTCTCAAATATTTGAAATTCACAAATCCGTACAGTATATGCAAAGATCTCAATTTCCTTTCCAAGAGGACATTTTCTTTCTTTTAAATGGACAAAAACTCGAATTTCTATTGAATTTAGAAGTTATTAAAGTTTGGTGACAGTATTTGTGATAAGTCACACTAAACTGGTGCACTATTTGTATATGTAAGTGAAAATAAATTGTAACTTTTGAACCGTAAGTCGGAATTCTACGCAATTTGTGTCTACGCAAAGCTAATCAAAAGTTTTCCATTCAATAAAAAATCTCAGAAAATAATGCCTAGAATTGAGAACGTGGTACCTTACCCAAACTCAAAATGTCCCTCGAGGGGACATTGGTCCTTTAGGGGTTATCGGAACTGGATCAATCCACCTTATTGGAAGACGTTGGAGTTAGTTGGGCGCTTTGGAACAAGTTGGATGACGGCACTGCGGCTTCTTCTATGTCATCGTTAACAATCTTACAAACTAGTCCTAGATCCAAAGCCTATGCTTAGGATTATGATATTAAGGTAGAGCAGGACGTTTGGATTTAAATTTAAAATTGGTTACTTTTTATAACAGCTTTCCAACAACTGCAGATCTCCATTGTTCCCAATCGAGCAAAGACGATGTCCCAACAAAACAAGTCCACATGATGTTTTTAAAATTGCATTTTTTTAGTGATGATATAGAAAGAAGTGGCTTTTAACCCTTTAACATTGGGGCACAAATTGCCCCAGCTTTGAATCTTTGAGCGGTCTGCACGTCTTTGTTCCTCAAGGCCTATTGAACCGCATAATATCAGATTGCCCCAAGAGTTGCAATGAAAACTACACTAAAATTGGCATTTAGTGTGACACTACATTTAATGTTACCACATCTCTTTACCACCCAACTCTAAATATATTTTTCTAGACATTTAGTGTTAAGGCTCATTAATTAACATCTACTTCCTCAAGTTTTAGTAATTACTCATTAATTAACTAATTAATTTATTAAGGTTTTCCTAACCTTAGGAAGTAGATTTAATAATCAATATGTTAATTAATTAACATTAATTAACATATTAAATATATTAATTAATTATTAAATATGTTAATTAATTAACATACTAATTAACTAATTACTTTATTATGTTAATTAATTAATAATTAATAATTAATAATTAATAATTAATAATTAATAATTAATAATTAATAATTAATAATTAATAATTAATAATTAATAATTAATAATTAATAATTAATAATTAATAATTAATAATTAATAATTAATAATTAATAATTAATAATTAATAATTAATAATTAATAATTAATAATTAATAATTAATAATTAATAATTAATAATTAATAATTAATAATTAATAATTAATAATTAATAATTAATAATTAATAATTAATAACTAATAATTAATAATTAATAATTAATAATTAATAATTAATAATTAATAATTAATAACTAATAATTAATAATTAATAATTAATAATTAATAATTAATAATTAATAATTAATAATTAATAATTAATAATTAATAATTAATAATTAATAATTAATAATTAATAATTAATAATTAATAATTAATAATTAATAATTAATAATTAATAATTAATAATTAATAATTAATAATTAATAATTAATAATTAATAATTAATAATTAATAATTAATAATTAATAATTAATAATTAATAATTAATAATTAATAATTAATAATTAATAATTATTAATTAATAATTATTAATTATTAATAAATCAATTTATATGTTAGTTAATTAATAATAATTTATTATGTTAACTAATTAGATTTAATATGTTAATTAATTAACATATTAATTAACTAATTAGTTTATTAAGGTTTTCCTGCCCTTAGGAAGTAGATTTAACCTCTACTAAAATTGTTATTTCTCAATTTCTTACAAATTGTTTTGTATTTAATAACACTAAATGTAGAGGTAGTAAAACTCCAAAGTTACAATTCTCTGCATTTAGTGTTAATGTTGACATTTAGTGTTGTAACATTATCGGCGTTGTTGACATATAGTGTTCAGGTTCGTAATTAGTGTCTCGAACACTAAATACCAATTTTAGTGTAGAGTCGAAACCTCTTTACAAAATTTTGCAAAGATCGCTTGTCAAGAGATCGCTATCTTTTGTCGTCCCCGTCTGACCTATATCTTTCTTTTGTGACAAGCATTGCATCTACAACAAGCAATTCCAGCGTTGCTTCCCGTGATGCTGTAAACTTTGCAGACTTTGTTGCGTCAACCACACATGCAAAACTTCCTTCTTTTTTCCCGTATCTTTCTCAATGTATGATACGATTGAGAACGTACATTCAAACACAACTAATGCAATTTAAGGCGGCTTCTTGTTGCCCACTCTTCGAACAACGCCAACAGATAAACTACCTCCATGGACCCCGTTTGGGATCCTTTGGCGTTAAAGGGTTAAAAGAAGAAGAACTCTAGTCTCCGAAGGATGTTAGCATGATAGAGGGTTTGTTCATTCCACCACAAAGCCTATCTCCATATGACATAGGTTAGTAGTATGGATCTACTTCCCTCTCAAGAGTAGATACTATGTGAAGTGGCATTGATAGGTAAGTTGGCTCATAAGCCTGCTGTAAATAATATCAACCAATCACGCCCATGTTCAAAGATACTTGAACCATTTTTCAAGATATTGCATGTGGCTTGCATATAAGAAAAAATGTTATTACAAAAAGATTCCACCACTAAGTCCATGTCCAAAAACTTTTACCATATACTTCATTCAGTCCAATCATAGGAGTCCTCCCTAAAATCTGAATTGTTCCAATAATTGGACCCAATAGTTGAACCTGACTGATTGTTGGACACCCATGGTTACAAGGTCAGAATGTGCAATTGAATTTGTGCCCTCAGGGTATATTGAATCATGTTTTTAATTTTCTGATTATAAAATCCATAATGCAAAGTTATTCAAAAGTTGCCACAAATGATTGAGAAAGTAGGTTACATTTGACTGTTTTGTCCTCAAACATGTCATGTGAAACACACAATTCCCTAATTTTTAATACCATTTCGTAAGGGATGCACTGTGGAATGAGTGCTATGTAAGGGTTTAATGGCATGGATTCAAGTTAGTTTATTATTCAATTAAGTACGTCTATTTCGCTTGGCATTTCCACAATGAAACATGTCTTGTGAGACTGAGAGCTTCAATTTTGACTCCAAGTGGGGCTGCAACAAGGCCTTGTGTTTGAGACAGGGTAATCGGGTTAGGTGGGTTAGGGAGTTTCATTAGGTTCTTGGTTCTTTGGTTCTCCACTGCCGGCCTTGGCATGCTTCCCTCTGTGTTTTTCTCGGTCCCCTTTTGCAATTCAAAATTCGTTTTGTTTTTGTGCCAAAAAAAAAAAAAAAAGAGACTGAGAGCTTCCTACTCTCATTCCTACTCCAATTTTTACTCTCATTCCTACTCCCACTCCTTCCAAAATGCTACTCCCGATCCCATTTCCAAATCACTGCTTACATAATAGTAAAATTAATTTGAACTTGTAATGCACTTTGGATGATGGATTCTCTCAAATGTTGCACAACATACATGTGCTCAATGGCACAAGCAGAAGAAGGTTCTAAATAACTTATTAAATTATTGGACATGCTCAACATTATTGGACATGTCACCTTGACTTTCTAAAAAACTATTGATTTTTCACCAAGAAGAAGAACAACTCATGTCCCCAAAAGGAGCTGGCGTGAATAAAGTGTCTGTTCATTCCACCACTAAGCGTATGTCTACCAGACATAGGTTAGTAGTATGGAATTACTTCCCCACTACACTAAATATCACTTTTAGTGTAGCGCCCAGTAAATGACTTGAAAATGCTATAAGTTTTTACCTTAAGTGAATATTTTTACCAACTATGTCTATAATGATCCTTTTATTTGAATACTATAGAGAGTTGTGCTCTTGGTAAAAATTGGCATCAAGAGTAAAAACTTATTGCATTTACAAGTCATTTACTGGGCACTACACTAAAAGTGATATTTAGTGTAGAGGGTAGACAAAAAGAAAGAAGAACGCCGGAATCACAAGGTATGACACCTTAGAGATGTCTAAGATGACACCTAACACTTTAATTGCTTATCACTCATGCATAGACTTCCTAGTCTAGGCAAATTAAAAGTTCTTATTCCATTAATCATAAGCCCACACTCTTTTATGATTAATTATGTCAATACTCTAGGCTATCACAATCAATCTAATCAAGGTATTTCCTCAATTTCTAATATGAAGCTCTCTTACTCAATGCAACAAACATGAAACTCAAAGCACACAATAATGACACATGTATGTTCAATGAATAATTATATAATTAATAATTTCACACATAATACAATATTCTTACAACGTAAGAGATTTCTTTAACTACTAGCTTCCAAAGCTAGGACGCACTCCAAGCTCCAAGATGGTAGTGGTGAAGTGATTGTAAATTTTAGCCTACTTGTAATTCTAAATTTCTTGGAAAGACACCCTTTAAGAAAAGGTGTGTCCCTAGCCTTAACTAATCATTTCACTATGTCAATAGCTACCACCTTTTCATTAAAAGGTCTATTTCTTGGAATCCTCAAAGGGCACTACTTTAGCTAATCTCAATGAAACTCTTATTTAATTAGGTCTTTAACTACTTTAACTAATTAACATAGAATTTTAACACATATTACTAATTTCTAAATATATCCACAACCCTTTTTATACTTAGAATTTTTTTAAATGTTATTTTAAAGTTTTTCGCTCTACAGTGTAACCAAATTAATTCGGTTTCAAATGATTGGTTTTATGTTCGTGGGTGTCTTTAGTTTTGTACTGTATTGGTTCCATAGCCATTGGAGTCTAGTAGTGGTAATGGTTTGTAGGTATCGGCCACTTTCTTCATAGAGATGTGCTAGGTTATTGTCTATTTTGATTGTGTTTTAGCTTGTGAGGATATGTTTTTTGGGGTTACATTCTCTGGTATGGATGCTTAGGAGTGGGATACTTATTGGTGGGGTTACGGATCTTGTGTCTTGGATTTGAACTTGGAGGTGATGGGTTTGAATGATCTCAGAGTAGAATTTATTTTGGATCCTTTGATAGTATTGTTTTAGTTTATCGATGTTATGTATGGAGGTATTATAGTCGTGTCGTGGAAAAAGGTTTCTTTGGGAAAGCCACTTGTTAAATGTGTTATCATTGTGTTGCCATTGGCATAGATATTTGGTGTATGTGTTTTGTATGTTGTTGATATCTTTGTGTTGTATGTGTTTATGTTGTATTATTTTGTAGATGGGGTATAAGGTGGGATTCTTGGGGAGGTGTGTTGGGGGCTAGGGGTAAAAGGGTAGTGCCGGATTGGGGGGGTGGGTTTGTTGGGGGTAAGTTCTAGGGGATATGTTATTGTTGGTAATGATGAATGGTTCTTCAAGTCCATTGGAGTATGTGTGTTCGAGGCAAGGGGTGGTGCATGTTTCTAGACATGTTGGTCGGCAGAAGAGTTGTTTGGAAATATTTAGGGCGCACTTAATTAGTTTAGATGGGATAAAATGGTAGGTTTTGAAGTCCTCATTATTCATGATGTGTGTGCCATTTGGAAGAGTAACTTGTTTTAATTCAAATATATTTTTTGAAAGGAGTTTTTGTAGGAGTTTTTTGGAGTGTTGGGGATTGAGGGTAATGTGATTTTGTATTTCTTGGCTCCATATTACTTCTAATGGTGTGGAATCGAGGAGGAAGTTTGGGAGTGTGCTTTCGAGGTGAACTTTGGCTATATATTTTAATAGGTATAGTCTACGAGCTATTGGTGATCTTATGCAATCCGTTTTTATAGTTCTAGGGATGTTTTTGGCTCCCCCGTGTTGAGCTAGAACATATTGAGTTAGTCCTATGTATATTTTCCCCAGTTGTCCTTTGTCATTTAGAGCATTTTGTAGTTGCTCACCAATGCATGTGAGGTAAGCATTTTTAAGGGAGAAGGCTTCTAGGCCAAATAAATTCTGTGGTAGTTGGGTTATCGCATTTGACATACACTTTGGCATACCACAAATGGTTTTCTGTATGGCAATAATTTTTTTATCTAGTTTTTTGATGGCTCGCAGCTTGGCATAGAGTATGGTACAACGTAGAAGCTATATGCTATTCCTGGCCTTAGTACGGTATCAACCATTTTAATTTTTTGTTTCATAGTAGCCGGGCATGTTGTTAGGTCTTTTCATTGCTTAATGAGTTTTGTTGTTGTATTGTGAATTTGGATTTTCCATATTAGTGATGGAACTAGATTTGTCCCTAGGTATACATATGGTTCATTTTGGTGGAGTATAGGGATTGGTTGGTTCCTAAAATTGATGCTAGAGGCTTGCAGTATGACTTTGAATGTGGTTGGATTTATTTTTTATTTGTCTGGGCATCCAGTAGCAACACATTTTGGGACTTCTACTTCCATGCCAGTCCGTTTACAATATCTGTCGATCTTGTCAATTTGAATTTGTAATGATTTTATTTTGTTGTTTATAGTCGCGAGGTCATCGGCGTATGCGGCAGAACTTATGGTGATTTGAGAAGTACCGAACGTGTATCCATTGTTACCTTTTTCAAGCCATCTGAGTAGTGGTTCGAGGAATATAATGAATAGGTATGGGCTGAGGGTGTCTCCTTGTATAGTACCTCTTTGAATGGGAATGGGTTTGGTTTTTCCAAAGTGTTCTCCAATGTAGATTGGGAGTAGATGTTTCCAACTAGTGCGGTTGCATCTTCTGGGTAGCCAAGATCTGCCATTATTGCCAATAATCTGGCGTGATCTATGGAGCCAAAGGCATTTCTGAAGTCAATATAAAGTATATATATCTTGATTTGTAAATCTTGCATCTTCAAGTGCGGCAATTATGGTTTGTATTTGTCTCGATGTGCTTCTATCTGCTCTAAAATCCTCTTGACTTTCGTGCAGGATTTTGAATTTTTCCCCGTATGAGGATAGTATATACGTGAGTGTACTGGTGTATAATTTATAGATTGTGTTAGCTAGTGCGATTGGTCTATAGTTGGATAGCATTGAGGGGTCTTTTTTTTTGTATAATAGGATTGTTGGGCTTGTTTTCCATGAGTCTGGTATTTTTTTGTTTGTAATAGTGAGAGAAGAATAGGAATAATAGTTTGTGAAATCTAGGGGGCATGTTTTTAAGTATTGAGTTCGGTACTCGATCTGGCCCTGGGGCTTTGTTATTCCCAACGTTTCGTAGGCATGTGTCGTATGTGGTTTTGTTGAAGTAAGTATGTAATGGGGTTTCAGGATGGCCCCTCTTGTCTAAAGTATAGCCATCTAGGTCCTGCCATGGTATTGACGTACATCACATGGCAATTGATTGGGTGTTGTGGTTGATAGTTACATGTTGGTACTGTGGGTCTATTGTTTTTTTATTTGTTGGTTGAATATTTCGTTTGCGATGTCGTCTGGACTAGTTAGAATATTGTTGTGTTGGTCGATGATACAATCTAGTGGTGGAGATTCAATGTGTTTAAAGACTTTTCTGTTTATTTTTTTAGGGCATGTTTCGTAAAGTTGTCTGTATTTTGAGATGGCTTTTTTGATGTTTTCCTTGGCGTATTTTGTAGTGACATTCCGAGCTTGTTTATTGGCATTTTTTGCTATTTTTGCAATATTATTTTACCATGTGTCGTGTGGGAGGTCTGGAGAGGGTGGGGTAGGGATTTGGGTGTTTTGTATTGTTAGTAATTCGTCACAAATGGGGTGATTTCACCATTAAGGATTATATTTTACAATTCTAATAGTTTTTCGTATTACGTGGTATGTGTCTAGGTATTGTTTCCATGTTTTAGCAAGTTTTTGAGGTAGGTATCCTCCTTGTTGTGTTGTGCGATTCGTCATCTTTGGTATTGGTTGGGCTTTGCATGTTTGTTCGAGTGTTTTGGAGATATTATTGATGAGTAAGTCTAAGGTATGGCATGTCTCCTGCCATTGTATTTGGAAGAGCTGATTATTATTCTCAAGAGTGTTTATTAGTGAATCAATTTGCATGGAATTTTCTTCAAAGAATTTTGTGTTGAATTTTTCTAATTTATCTTTTGGGATGGGGTTGAGTATTCTTATGGTGTCATTGTTTGTATTTATGGGGGTACGACTAATTAGTATATTGTTTGGGATATGGAGTTGTTTGGGTGTGTGGTCTGAGTTGAGTCTAGTGTCTTTGTTTGATGTGGAGGTATATTGTGTATTGTTAGGTGTGTTTATGTAGAATCCGTCTATTAGAATTTAGACTCCAGTCACTATAGTTATGTCCGCCTTGTCGGGAGTATTGTGTGTCTGTGTTTACATAAGTGAGGTTTAAACTTTGTGTGAAGATACGCCATTGGTAGTCCGTGGTTTGAGGGGGAGTATTATGGTTTTTGTTTTGTCCACCAATTAAAGCTATGTCTCTATTGAAATCTCCACATAACATGTAGGTGTGATTAGGGTTGTTATTTATTTGGGATGTTATAGTATTTTGTATGTCTATAATAAATCTAGTATCTTTGGGGTGAGATGGCATATACATGTGAAGAATTAACCATGGTAGTAGTGGTCGATTGGTAATTCTAATTATTTGAAGGTAGGAAGATATGTGCATTGGCGTGGGAATTTTTTTGATGTTCCCCGGGAAGGCATATTTTTTGTGTATTAGTGTAAGGAGGCCACCACGGCCCGGTGTGTATGGTCTCCGTTGTTGGATGCATCTTGTTAGTGTGTGTGTGTGTGTGTTATTAAAAATGAGTTTGTAGTCTTGAAATATGTTTTGTATATATTTTGTGGATTTTGTGGCCGATATTTTTGTTTCTTGTATAACTATGACGGCTGGTGGAGTGTTTGTATGTGAAATCAGAGTTTGTAGGCTGGGGAGAGCGGTGTATAGAGATGCAATATTCCATGTGATTATGTTTGTACATTCATTATTGGAGTTAATGTTTTGGTTTGGGGGAGAGGGTAAAAAAGGGGGGGTGGAGGATGGGTATATTCAAGTATTGGGTCAAAACATTTTAGTGACTCATTGATTAGATTGTTAGGAAGGTAAGGAAATTTTTGTTTTATTGTGTTTTGGGAAGGTGGTATGGGTTGACTGTGTAAGAAGTCGTATAATTCATTATGTATTGAGTTTCCGTGGTTTATGGTATTTATGTTTTCTTCTAGAAATCTTGTATAAGGGTGTGGGGTATGAATATGTCTTTTGGGTGGATTTTGTAAGTTTGATAAATTTTGTAGTAGTGTGTTAGTCCATGTAATTGTGTTCGGGTCTTGTAGATTTAAGAAATGGTTACATTTGTCTATGTTTGGGTGTATGGTAATTACTAAGGCATATAAAATGTGTGTAGGTGGGTGAGTGTTTTTTTGTTGTATGTATTGGGTCATATTTGGGTGTGTTGTGTTGTGTAGTTGATGTAATATATGTGTAGTTTTCAAGAGAGGCGCAAATGTCTGGGCAATGTGTTTGTATTCCGGTTGTAGTTTTATGGTGTTTGGTATAAAGTATAGTTTGGCATTTTTCTTATGTGTAGTGGGGTGTCTTTTTAGTACATTAGGCATGGGACCCGTATTGGCTTCTATATCTCCGCTTATTAGTAATAGGGTTTTGTAGTGTGAGGGTTTAATACATTGTTTTTGGCTTGATGGTTTATGTATATATTTTAGGTATTTTCTTGTTTTGTTGTTTATGTTTTTAGTGTTTTTGTTTGTGTATGTGTTTATGTTTTTGTATGTGGGATTTGTTGTGATTTTGTTTTTGTTTGTATTTTTGAGTGTTATATTTGGATGTGTGTTTTTGGTGGTGTTTCTCTGAATTTATATATATATATATATATATATGTATATATATATATATATGGATTTGTGTGTGTATTTGATGTTGTATAGAAGTAGATTGTATTGTTATGTGTTTTTTGGTGAGTGGGGGGTTGGATGTTTATATGTGGGTGTGGATTGGTATACATATGTTTATGTGTTTGTTTTTGTGAGTATGTTTTATTATGTGGTTGTGTTTGTGTGTATGTGTGTGTATGTGTGTTAGTGAGTTTATTATGTGTGATTGTATATGTGTATGGGGGGGTATATGTTTGTGTGTGTTTCTTTGTGTATTTGTGTGTGTGTGTATGTGTGGTTGTTTAGTTTGTTTATGTGAATGTATTTGCGTTGGTGGGCATGTGCTTGTGGGAGTATGTATCCATGTAGATATGTGTTTGTATGTACGGTTGTGTATGAGTATTGGTGTACTTATGTAGATTTGTGTGTGTGTTTTTGTTTTTGTTTTTATGATAGTAAGTGCATGTAAATATATACTTATATGTATGTATGTATATGTATATGTAAGTATTTGTTATGTACCCACATGTATATATATATATCCATGTATGTATTTAGTATTAGTATTTGTATGTATTTTGTCCAAGTATGTAGTATACTGTATTTGTATTGAGAATATTGGAAGGTATAATATTGGTATAGCATACGAATGTGCTTGTATAGTACTCATATTTTACAATACAAATTACTGTGGTAAGTATATTTTACCGTGTGGTCTTTTTTCTTCACGTGTTTGACGGTGTGTCTTCAATTTGACTTGGTTTGACTCTTCCTTTGATGGCTCTCATGGCTTCAATGGTAGCTTGCATGGAATTTTGGATGCTTTCCATTAGAGCAACAAGTTCTTCGTGTAGCTTGTCGGTGTATTCTCTATTCTCTCTCCTCATCCTCTTGTTGTTTTCTTCCAATGCATCCGCTAGGTCTTTCTTCGTCACATTGGTACTGGTGGAGGAGGGGGCATCTTGAATTTTGAATGTAGCAACGGTGTTAACCATGGCGGTGTTGATGTCATTGAATCCAAAGCTTTCAACTTGTTCTTGAGTTGGTGGTTCTGCTCCTTCCAAGCTCCTCCTATGTGGGGCAAAGTCCTCATGGTTTCCTCCAATGTGGATAGTCCTCTTCACGAACTTCCTATACACAATAGAGTTAGAAAATTGATGACAAACGCCCTATAGCAGTTCCTTAGAGTATGTAGCTCTATTATCTTACGGTATATAGGTCCATCTTAACTCCTAATGGATCAAGTGTCTTTATTGAAAAATAGCATACCAACCCAAGTCAAACATTTTCACACATTGTCACTCATTGTTGGGCAAGGTACGAAATAAAAATTCTTCTTTTCCAGATAAATTGTAGAGATCTTCATAATTTTCACGTTTTATTTTTTCCACAACAACATCTGGTGTAAGCCTTCCTATTGACCATTCAG
>OZ020526.1:19708788-19780818 GCA_963971425.1 Bryoerythrophyllum caledonicum | reverse complement strand
CGGCGGGTGTGGTCGGCTAGGCTCGGCCGACCGCCGGTTCGGGCGGCCAGCCCGGTGGGCCCGTCCGATTGGCCGTCCGCCGGTTCGGACGGCCGCCCGGTTAGGTTAGGCGGCCGTCCGCATATACATGCGGACGGCCACTTATTTTTTCCTCACTTCCTCTCCTCTCATGCCGAGTCGGATGTGCTGCAGTTACAATTTTCTGTACTTGTTGCTCTTACTAGGTGAGGAGACGGGTGTCCTTTTATTGTGACCGGGTAAACCGTTTCATAATTTCCCAAACCATTCATTCACGAATTAATACCGGAGTGTCTGCGCTTGTTTTTTTAAAAACAAGCGATATCATGGGGACGGAGGAGGGGATCGTGGTGGAGGATGTGAGTGAAGTTGAAACGGGAGGGTCGAAGAAACGGTTCAAACAGAAAGGTGCTACTCATGATCTACGGTGGGAGATTTTGGACAATGAAGACATTCAAGCGGAGGAAGGTTGGGAGGCTGAAATGGAGGATAATTGGGTATCCAAGACATGCAAGAAATACGTGAAGATGTACCACATCGATAAAATTTGGCCAAGAGATTGCCACATAAGTCATACGACTTATTTTGCTTGCAAGCCGTGGATGTGCAAAGATGACCACTTCATTTATCGTGCAGAGGAGGTTTGGCGGGCTTTGTTTGGGAATCGCCCTAGAAGCAAAGGATTTTTCAATTACAGCCTACTATCAATGGTATACACCGAGGTCGTGTTGAAACGAAAGGTGGATTGGAGCACATTTCCAACTACTATACACTATCCGCTTAGGATTGGGCAAAATCAAAAGCATATTTTTGATTTATTCAATTATGAATCGACCTTGACCAAGGCTATTTTGGAGGAGTTGAAAAAAAAGCCTCGTCACATGACCGCGGCGGATACCATGCCAAAAATACAACCATCGGTGGAGGAGGTTGCCGTTGTGATGGAGTCTGACAAACATTTGGACATTGTGGTCGACAATATATTGTCAACCACAATCCCCAAAGAGACTTTGGAGGTATCGATGGTAGAAGACCCCGTACAATCAGATATTTTGAATATTGTAATTGTAGGAGGTGACGACGATGGTAACGCCGAACGAGGGGGGGAGAATACGGATGGAGAAGAAACCGATGTTTCAAACGTTCAAACTTTGGAAGGCATGGCACCAAGACAATGGATGCCGGGCCAAGCACTTCAACGCGGGAAACATTGGAACCGAATTCCAATGACCCAATGATTTACAAGAGTACTTTGATTTCCAGTATTGAAGAAATATTTCGAACCATGCCAAACAAGGATAAGTTCAAAGACTTGCTCGACTTCACTGTTAAGTGGACTGAAGTGTGCGTTGAAGCAAAGGAATTTTTTCATCCAGTCGATTTGCGAAGTGATTCGAGAGAATGGGCCAAAATACATGAAGTAGTGGGAGTGGTTTATGATTTGAAGAACGGGGCTGAAATTCTTGCAGCAATGGCTCCTACTCTTCTAAAAATGGCTCATGTTTTTTCAAGTATCACTCCGAATGTGCTACGAGGCGCTAATGGCTTCGACATATTGGCTTCCTGTATACTGCCAATGTTACGAGAAAGGGTCGCGCTAACTCAGAAAGTGATGGATATCGAGAACGAGGCCCAATGAAATGAAGCCCTCACTAGACACTTTAAATAGGAATTGGAAGAGACCAAGTGGCACGTGTAGGCCAGTAGGAGACTCCTTAACAAGATGTCGGAGAAGATGAATGCGCAGGTTCGTGAGGTGGATGTGATAATCATTGAGGACAACGCCGGAACTTCTGACGACCTTTCTCTTTCCAAGTTTGGAGGGAACGATGCGGAGGATGCCACACCGGTCAAATCTAGTAGACCGGCTGAGCCTTCTTCTATTCAATTGGCAGAACCAGCTGGGAGTAGCCAAGTACGGCCCTCGGGGGGTGCAGTAAACGGTAGAAGTAGAAGTATAGGTGAGAACAAATGTAGGGTGCCCAAAAAACATTCGGGCTAAAAATTATAAAGTGATTACTTATACTATAGTGTATAGAATTTGTCATTGGGTGTGTTATAAATACTGTAGGGTGTGGATTAATAGGTTCCATTAGGGAAAAATTAGACTTAGGATACCCCCCTTTATATTCATTTAGTGGTACAAAGATTAGTTCACAGTACATGTTACATTCATTGTACCCTCAAGGGTGCCACGTGGCACAAGGGGCACTTCTACTAGGTTTAAGATATTTTTTTGAATTGAATGTATGTGCAGTGAATGTGTTTGCTTTTTATCCAACCAGAATTGGTTCAAATTTTTTGGAGTAATATAGCATACGAAATATTCATTGCAAGTCGGAATTAGAATTAACGTATGACCCCCCTTTAATGAACCACATTAGAAAATTACATAATGATAGGGTGCAAAAAAAGTGACGGACGCAAAGTAATACCCCCCCATTAATTACCCGGTGTTCGCACCTATATCCTTAATTTTTCCAAGGACTGTACCCCCCGAGGTACGGCCATAAGCGTAGGGAAAAGGGAAGGCAATAGTGGAATGTGAGTGGAAGATGGAATCGATGTCACAGAAGTTGGAGGTGGCAAATAAGGAGAGGAACGAGGCACGAGCGGAACTGGAGACACTGCGGAGGACATTGAGATCGGTGGACGACACACCATGCAACAAGAACACAATGCCTTGGTTGGCTTGGGTTCATCGCCTTCAGGACAAGGAGACCATGGTCTCGAAAGCACAACATGATCTCAAGGTTTAGGGTGTCATGCTATGTCGGCTATAAGCAATTTAGGTGGAGGTGAGAGCGAGAGCATCAACAGCTTGATGAGAAGAGGTGGAGACCATGGAGATCCCGTTTTAAAGAGTGGTTACGATGTTGGCTGAGAAGACCAGCAAGCGGAGGAGTCGCCGAGGATCATAGGCACACAAGTTGCGACACCAAGGGTAGCAAACCATGCTGGATCACTCCTCAGATATTTCTGCAGTAGCCGAAATTTGCTGAACCTTGGTTCCCTTGAGACACCTCAAGTGTCGCCTTCTTTTCCAACTTTAGAACGCGTGTCGCAGACCATAGCTGATCTTTTCAGGCACTGGCGATTGCGACCAAGACAACAAGAAGTGCCGCTTTAAATTCGATTCCTTCGAAGAGATGGCGCAAGTTCACCGACATCAATGCTAATGCTCCCTAGTAATGCAAGCTGCAAAGGAAAAGAGAAGGTTATTCAGGAGTCCAAGCAAAGAAAAACGGCGGGTATTCTTCTTGACAGCTCGGATGTGGAGCCCGTGCCCTTGGACCTTGATATTGACACGGATGCTACAGTATTTGTTAACTCTAGCGACGAAGAAATGTTGATTGTTCTTAGTGGAGAGGAGAAGGATGCATCGTTGTATAAAGAACAGACCACCAAGGTATCAACATCAAACCCTGTTCTTTGACGTAAGCAATACAAGGCATCTAGGCGATTTCAGGATATCTGGGCTGCCAGACTGCCTTGGGCAGAGATGGACAACTTTGTCAGGTAAAATGTACAATTTGCTCTAGCATGCAACGACATGTGAAGCTCTTACTCCCAAAATATGATACCTTAACAAAGCATGCAGGCCGTAGAAAAGCAATTCGTGATATTCCCGGGGTGGCAAAGGCAGGCGAGTATTACTACTCTAAAGATTGTGCACATGCCAAAAATGCAATGTTGTATGCAGCACGAGGGCTCCAAACAGTTGTTCAATTGGCCCACAATGAGGTTGGTGAGCGAGCGAGAAAGCGACTGCAGTTTGCAACCATATTCCACATACAGCGGAGGGACGTCCGATGGTCGAGTACGAGTCCCTGCAATAACTCTTCAATTTCTTGCAGGTTCGGCACCTTCCAAAGAAGCACTAGTCCAACAATTCTGGATGGGCGATGGCCAACATTCTATACACTTTGGTGAAGGCAAAGCTCGCCGAGACTTTGGCCAGTGCTCAGTTCTTTACAATCACTTGTGACGAAGCTACAAGCGTGGACAATCAGTCATGGTTGAGCATACATATATACGTCATAAAGGACTCGGTTCGACAGCCATATTTGTTGGCATTGAAGTGCATAGTTGATGGAGGTTCGGCAATTAACATGACTGAGGCGATTGTCAGTGCTATGACGGTTGTCGTGCACAACCGCATCGTGCGAAGATAACATCATGCTAATCAGGTGAGAACGCACAGTCAGAGACAACTCGAGAGTAACGGTGACATAACCACCACCGTTACCTCTATAAAACAACAATACAATGCTCACTTACACACTTTCAGCAATCCAGACTTGGGGAAAAGAAATAAATGACCCATGACCTCGTACACCAAGAAGTAGTAAGCGGTCTCCAAGTACCCCTTTACTAATAAACAAGTAGAAAATACTCATAAACTACACATAGTCAAGCCAATGCCATTCTTAAAGAATGGTCGCATAATAACAATGAAGTTTAAGAAGTGCACGTAAGCACGCACTCTCTCACTCCATCACGTGGGAGACTCAACTTGAGAAAGATGAGTCTCCCAACACTAAACGTGGAGGTCATTTGGACTCCAAGTCCCAAATGAGGTGTCAAAAGACACCACCAAGGCCCTAAAAGTCAAATAACACTAATACTAACTCTAATTAACAATTAAAGCTAGCATCTAGGGTTTCCTTGGGCCATTTAACCTCCTAGTTGGTTTACAACGCGTAAACCAACCTCCACAAACCCTCCAACGCGTCGATCCTGACAGCTGTCGTGCACAACCGCATCGTGCCAAGATAACATCGTGCTAATCAGATGAGAACGCACAGTCAGAGACAACTCGAGAGTAACGATGACATAACCACCACCGTTACCTCTATAAAACAACAATACAATGCTCACTTACACACTTTTAGCAATCTAGACTTGGGGAAAAGAAATAAATGACCCATGACCTCGTACACCAAGAAGTAGTAAGCGGTCTCCAAGTACCCCTTTACTCACCCGTGCTGAAGTCCCTTTCACACCGGCGAACCACACAGTTTACATGTAAACTGAATGATAACCGTGAATGAAAACCTCTCAAAACCATAGAATCACTGTAATCCACATGAAAAGGCGCTAAAAGACTTGACAAACAAAGGGTAGGCCGGGTGCAAGTAGAGCCCCATCGTTAATCGCCTCTAACATATTTTTAATGCTAGACTTTGTCCACTCAGACCCTCAACGTGCTAAACACTCAGGACAAGACCATTGATCCACTGGTACTTCCAACAGAGGTGGAGTTAAGCATTCTAAATGCCACCCCGTAGAACATAAGTCACAAATAACCATAGTGGCTGCCCTTTTGGGACTACCACACAACCAACAACGTAATTCAACAGAGATGTGAGAGAGACCAGGATGTATTGTCCCATCAATGTGTGGCAAGTGGCAAGGTGCACAATTACGTGTGTGATCCTTCCACTTCTTGCCATCACGACCCTCCAACACTAACACTCCTGAGTCCTTCACTTCACGAACTCTCAAAATTATCCTTCCTACTGTCACATCCAAGGTGGTGGGCGCTGCTTGCTGCAAATACACATAGTCTCCAGGTGTGAAACGCCGCACCTGCGGTCGATAACCACCTCCCCGTATTGTAGCATAGCGCAACGTATCTTGATGTTGAGCAATGGAGAGGTTCTCCAATGCCATAGGCATCACCCTTTTGAACAATTCTGCACGTTGCTCACACACTTGAACCCACGTGTCCGGATTGTCGATGTTAGCCAACACGGTGTCAACATCTGCTTGAATGGCCTTTGATAAAACCGGGTGCCTTCCAAACAATAGATAGTAAGGTGAAAAAGACGCCAAGGATGCATGTTTGCTGAACCGATAGCCCATTGCTATCCATGGTAGCTGTAAATCCCAATCCTGGTGATGTCCTTTCTTCAAGCTGTACTTTCGGAGCCCCCTCTTGACGGTTTGCACCATGCGCTCCGCCAATCCATCTGCTTCGGGGTGATCCCTCGAAGTAGTGCGATGATCAATCATCGCTTGCTCACACAACGTCTGAAACTCACCCAAGAATTCTTTGCCTTGGTCTGTAAGTATTTCTGCTGGAGCTCTAAAGCGACTCAGAACACGGTCAAGAAACGAAAGAACAGCTCCCTCACTGAACTTATCAGGCAATGCGACTAACTCTATCAATTTCGAGAAATGCTCGATGATTATCAACACATACTTGTTGTGTCGAGGTGTCACTAGCAATGGACCTGCAAAATCCAAGCTCCATCTATATCCTAAGCCCATAATTGGCAAAGGTTGTAACTGAGGCATTGGAGCGTTAAAAGACACTCGTACCCGGTCACACACCATACACCGAGCCACTAAAGCTTGCACTTGGGAATTCATTCCACGCCACCAGTAGTGAATCTGAAGTAGACTATAAGTCCTCCGCACTCCAAAGTGTCCAAGGTCCTCATGTGTATCCTTAATCAGTTTCACTCTCTCTATTGGAGCTGGTACTACCTTCTTAGTACCATCTGGCCACAATCTCATAAGATGAGTTCTCTCCCACACAAACCTCTTAGCTCGTTGTAGAACCCTATCTCTTTCTTTATGAGACCATGAAGCCACTGCTTCTCCATCCTTCAAAAACTGCATCACATTCGTGTCTTCGTGGATATCTCTGGCGCCCCCAGACTCCTCACCTCCATCCTCATCTACTATGGCCACAATAGCTTCCCCGGTGGTGTCTCCATGCATAGCCAATATCTCCAGAAAATCCGAACAATGCCACCCTGGCAACGGGTCGGTTTCATCCTCAGTATGCCACCTAGCACCTGTATCATCCTCTTGGTTTGGAATTGGATTGCGGCTAAGGCCATCTGCATCCATATTAACCAAACCTGCGCTATGAACCACCTTGAAGTCATACTCCATCAACATCAACGCCCACCGTGCCAGTTTTCCTGTCAATTTATCAGACTCCATCAACCATTTCAACGGCTGATGATCTGTAACTAACAGAAATTCGTTACCATAAAGGTAACACCGAAAATGAGCAATTGCCCATATCGCAGCCAAGCATTCACCCTCATACGAGCTATACTAAGCCTCAGCATTGTTGTTGGACCGGCTGGCATACGCAATCACAAATTCCTTACCATCATCATCCATTTGCGTCAATACAGCACCAATGTCCAACGAGCTCCAATCGGTGTGTAGCTGGTACGTCCTTCCTGCTATAGGCCTCCGAAGTATTGGTGCTGATGCCAAATGGTCTTTCAATTGTTGAAAGGCCGCCTTTTGCTCATCTCCCCAGATCCAAGGTTGATCATATTTTGTCAACATGGTTAATGGCTTGGCAATAGCACTGAAAGTTTTGACAAACTTTCTATAATAGTTACACAATCCCAGAAATGCTCTCAACCTACTAACATCTCGTGGTCTAGGAATAGACATCACTACTTCCACTTTGCTAGCTACCACACCTATTCCACTTGGATAAATCATGTGGCCTAAATACTCAATGCGATCAAAGTAGAATTTGCACTTACCAGGGTGCAACTTTAATCCATGAAGCCTCAATCTAGTAAAAACCTCCATCAAATGTAGTCTATGTTGCTTTCGATTCCTGCTAAAGACAATGATGTCATCGATATAGCATCTCACGAAATCCAACCCCGAGAATACTCTGTCCATAACCCTTTGAAATTCTGCTAGAGCATTCTTCAATCCAAACGGTAGAAACTTCCATTGAAACAACCGGTCCTTCCCATCCCTGTCAATGCCCAAGAACGCGGTTTTCTCCTTGTCTTCCTCCCTCAATCCAATCTGGTGGTATCCAGAACGTAAATCCAACGTACTAAACACCTTGGCATGGCCAATGGCCTCAAAGTTCTCCTCAGGAGTTGGCATTGCATAACGGTCTGACTTAGTGAATTTATTAATTCTCCTATAGTCACCACACATCCTTTTCTCAGTCCAATTACCATAAATGTCCTTCTTGGATGGCATAACCGTTGCTGATGCATACTCACAATCTAGAGGAGCCAACTCCACCAACCCTGCAGCCATCAATTCTTCAGTGCGAGCACAAATCATCTTCCGCTCCATGTCGCTGTACTTGTATGGCTTTTGATAAATTGGTGCTTCGTCGGTTAAGTTAATACGCACTTCATGCCCCTTCAACACTCCCAAATCATGTAAACTGAAAGCAAAACAATCTAAATACTCCTTCGGGAACTCAAGTTCCTCCACCTCCACTGCTCCATCCGCCAGGCCTACTCTTGGTTTCCAAGTGTCCTTAGTCACCACCTCCTTCGGTTCCTGTGGAGCAGGATTTTTCACCCTTGATTGCTATTGAATCCCCAGTGAAGGAGACTCCCCTCCTTCCTCCTCAATGACACTCCCAAGTCCTTCCAATTGACCCAGTTTGTCAATTTCTTCCATGTGAAGAGTTGTATGTTCTTCCAAGAAGATCTTCTCCACAACATCCTCCAAATCCATCCTCTGGTGAGCCAATCTGCTCCCTTCACTCCAGTTCTCCCCTCCATAGTGAAGATCTGTTGCTGTGGTAGTCGCAAAATTATTTGCAGTATCCCACATGTTCCATGGATGAGGTGCAAAGGCCCTCTCGCCCCCAACCACCTTACTTGTCACCCTGACAGAGGCAAGTGGTTCTCCTGCCGCCCGCAACTCGTGATATCCCATGTAACTCGTCAAACTAGAAGCTAAACGCTTTTATTCAGCAACCACTAATGAAACAATCCAAGTCAGGCAATTTAAATCCATTGCCTGACCAAGTAGAAACCGTCTCTGTGGTTCAGAAATCCCAGGCACATCGGTGGTGCCAGTGGGAAAGCCCATGGCTCTCTCCCTCTCATCTGCATTGGGCTCTACCATCTCTTGAGACAATGAATCCCAAACTAGCCCAGGGCCATTATCCTTGAAAGCATAAGACCGTGCAAAACTAACCAACGTGGGCAAGGCCCTACGTGGTTCCCCCTTGCGGTTAACCACCGCTAATGGTGCCTGGTCATCGTGATATACGCGCCGTGGTGTCCTGTGAGGATCCAAAATGTCACTCACATACACATCTGGGCGCTTAATGCGACCCACCGCGGACTGTAGCAGCTCTGCTGATGCCAGGTTTGTCCACCACAAGCGTGGTCTATGTACCCTGGATCCTACTGCATCCGCATCAATTAACACTGGCAAACCCAGAGTCTGATGGATTCTGTCCATACTCTCGAGTGTCCTGGACCTCGAACTGCTCACCATAGGCACATTCTCTACAATATAACCAGGTGGTTGCCTCTGGGAAGTCTGAAGCAACCGAAGCACTCGAATCATGTCAAAGAACTTGGAAGAACGGGAATCCTTTAACCCATTCTGATTGCCTGCCATAGACATGCCTTGGCAAGGCCATCCTGCAATGACAAGGTCCACATGACCCACTCGGTGAATGTCATCTTCTGACAACAAGGAAATATCACCCACTAGTGTAGAGAAGGAGGTTTTGATGGCACTAGTGGCCAATAATTCTGGAAATTGAGTCCTCAGTCTCCGTGTGTGACGTTTGGGGACGTGTCTTGCTGCTTCATCCACATCCACGAAATGTAGCGCTTAATCTTGATCCCAGCTTCTAAAATAGCTGCCAAGCCTGTGCCAATGCCTCCAAATAGTTCCAACAACACGATGCCATATGTTGGCGCCTTCCAATGGATGGTGACAATGTCTAATGGAGGTCCTAGGTCTTGGCCAACTCCAAGCTCCTGTTGCATTTGTGGTAGCATAGAATGCTGCCATGCCTCTTCCACTGCTAACTCCGCGGCCTCCATCAACTGGGTGGTGTTACTCCACGCCGCCTCAACCCCAGGTCTGTATCCTTCTTCCTCTCCACCACTCGTGTTGCCCATGTAGACATCCACTTTTCTCTGAAATGTGGTTAACCATAGAAGGATCCTCAAAACCTGCCTGAAACCATGAAGGTTTCATATTCATACCTCCAGAGAAGGCAAACACGTCAGCAAAGTTACCAGTAAGAACTCGAACAAATCGAGCTGGCAGCTGAGCCTTCCGCCCGTCTCCTGCTTGCCATCCTGGTCTATAGCTTGCTGACTCCTCCCAGAAATCCAAGGTGAATCCCATAGGGTATAGTACCGCCGAGCCCACCAAGACGTCATACGACTTGGCCTTAGTAACGATCGCCTTCACCTTCATAGAACTGGCATCTGCCACATCACTTTCGTTGAGTTGTAAAACCAATTCAGCCCTTGTAATCCATGTGGCGTGCTCTGTACCCCCCATGGATGTGATAATGGTCCAGGGACACTTCTCCAAAGTATCCCCAGTTAATCCCAACTCTTCCATAGAAGACGCTCCCAGCATCAAAGGTTGAGCTCCCGAATCCAGAAGCACACGTCGAGGTACAAATATCTTCCCCTTAGGCCCAACGAGTTGGAAAATGCCTTGAGAATTATCAACCACTACTACACCAGGGGTAAGGGATGATCTCTCAATCGCAGGTCTAGCGGCCATTGTCTTCACACACATGGCTGCTGAAAGCAGCCCCTCCACGTTGTCACTCTGGCTCACCTCTGCTTGGATTATCTCTGTCTTCAACACATTCACCGCCGTGGAGTTATCCAACTCACTCATTGAGGCTACACTTTTGAAAACCTCTGCCACACTGAAGCCATCCTGTGACAACATCTTAACAGAAAATAACGAGGCTTCCCACACGGAAGTAGTTGCCTCCGTAAGTGCTCCAAAACCTCTTATGAGTCCTCCAGCTCGTGGTAAGGCTCGTGTGGGTGTCGCCACTGGTCGTGGTGGAGGCACCATGGACGACGTGGGTACCATCTCTTCTAACGTGAAGGATTGTGGCAACCTGGCTTGTCAGGTATCTTTTCCATGGTGTGGATCGAGAGTCGGAGTAGCTCCACGTGGAATATCCTTAGAAACTGGAGTATGGCTCCGTGTGAGAGCATATGCCTCCTGTGCACCATCCCTGATGGCAAGTGCCATGCCACTCAACATAAAGTCTCCAAATTCATCATCCACGGAGCTAAAACCGCCCCCAGCGTAGAAACTAGGAGTAACCTGAGGCTTGCCACCTACCACAGTAGTGTTGGCACTCATAGCTTCCATTTTGGCCTCCAACTCGGCAAATTTGGCCTTCCAGCTTTTCTTCTCCCCTCCAGTGGTCTTGGACTCCTTGTCCTTGCCTCCTTTAGCTCCCTTGCTCCCCGTGGGCTTCAACTCTAGATGAAGCTTCCAGCAGCTGGCCTCTACATGCCTCTTGGCACCACAACCCGAGCAAAAACCTCCAGTTTAAGGTGTGGAAGTCTTACCTTCCTTGTAATCCTTCCTCTGATGTCCTGGCTTCCCACATTTGAAGCACAAGGCACCAGACTCTGCAGTATACGAAGGAATGGCCACCTTGGCCACCTTAACCTTCTCTGGGATCTTCTCTTCACGTTTGAAAAAGCCCATGGCTGCCTTCTCTTCCAGTAAGTTTATCTCAATCCGCTCCGAAGTCTCAAAAACAAACCGTAGTGTCGTGGGTACTCCCAATCGCAACGCCTCATTGCGAACCAAGGTCTTCAACTCCTTATCCAGGATACTGTACCAATGTTGCACTCCCTGTTGTTCTGTAACTCCGTGAGTGGCTGAGATTAGTCTCCTTAATCTCGCATGAGCTTCTCTTAGAGACTCGTCACTTCCACGTGTGAAGGAACGAAGGGCCTTCATCTTATCCGCCCTCTGTCCTTGGTAATCTCTATGGAGTTGCACGAAGAATCCCACGGTGGGATTGAATGGTGGTGGATGATTTATCAGCACCTCTGGCTGCTCCACATCTTCCGTTGTGTTTGTGCCTTCCTCCATCTTCCCCTTAGACAAGAGTGGGGGTGTCACCCTTGGTGCTCCACCGAACACGTCCACGTAGTTCGGTGCGTAGAAGTCCCTCCAGGCCATGATTTCGGTGAAATGAGCTGCCTCGAACTCGCCGTAGTCCGCCAGTGGCACTCCCTCCAGACACCCAAACAAGGCTCTCCACACCATATACGGATTGAAGTTGGGGTTACGTGACTTCTGGAGTTCACACCACATGGTGAACTCCCTCTTGAAGTCATCGACTTCGATGGTGCCCGTGACACCTGAAAATCTTCGTACCCCTCTTTCTCCACCTCCATTTGGTGAAGCCATTTCCTCCCAATCAAAATATGATTGGTATGGCTTTATGATTAAGACTGGAACCTGAATACTCACCTGTGGGCTTTCAAAAAATTCCTCCTCTTCTACCAGTGGCAACGCACTCTCCTCTACCTCTTCTGGTTGACCATGAATTTCAGACAACACTCTCTAACTAGCATCTCCTGAGAAGAGGGTGTTTCTACGCGTAAACCCGGGACCCTTCCAGTTCTCCAAGTTGCTAGTTTCGTGATCTACTCGAACAACTGCCAGGCTTCATGGGTCCCTCTCATTTGCGGAGCATAGATCGTAGGTGTGACTTCCCAGTCCAATAACTCTAACGTAAGAGTATCCCATACACTCGAGGCACGCTCTTGCCACATATTAACCTCCCACTGCTAGGTAGTGTGGAATAAAAATCCTTCGCTCTCGAACTCGGTGAAAATGAGGGAGAAGGTGGGTAACTGGATGCCTGAAGAGCAGTCCTCGACCTCTACACCATATCTGGATCCAGAGTTTCGAAGAACCACGGCCTTACCTCCAGTTACCAAGTCTTCAACCTCCACTTGCCCACGAGCGCGGCACAGAGGTGCTAGAATTCCCTCCTTCACCCGAAGTGAGTGAATCTTCTGCACCCCACCTAGAGAAGTCCAATACTTCACTGATTCCGCACTCAACACCTTCGTGCCTGGTTTACGCAAATTCTGGGGCCCAATGCGAGATTTGGCTATGGGTGAAAGCTCAAAGTCTTCGTGGCTACCACTTGCTGTGGCTCGAGAACCTTTCACTCGTAGGCTCTGCAAACAGTCGATCAAGGTGTTCAACACCTCGCCATCAATTTCCACCTTCGGCCCACTAGTCCTCTTGGGTTTCTTAGCCTTCCCTCTTCCCTCCATGGTCCATAATTTGAGTGCGAACCAACCTTGAAACCCTCAAAGCATGGTAACAGTGTCCCTACAAGCTTCCACGAATCCACCTTTCCGTCCACCAGGCGCTATGAGTGTGAAATCATCTTTCAACCTCCTGGTAGTCAACTTTGGTACTCGGATAATCTCACACGCAAACCCTACCTAAATCTCGTACAGGTATGGCAACAACTAACACGGTCCCAGTCTCGGTTACCAACCCCCACAGCCGGTCATCAATCCGACTGCCGGTTGTCAACCAAACTGCAGGTCATCAACCCCACAGTCGGTCCACAACCAAGGGGCCAGATATACCGAGCGACCTGGGTACCAGTACTGCCCAGTCTCGACCAGTGAACCGGATACTATGTAGGTGTACTATGGAAATGCGGATATAGTATCAATCGCAACCGGATATTAGCTCAAATCGAGTATTTGTACCACACCTGGGTATCAGTTCTCCCTGCAAGGTACTATTCAATGTCCGAGTGTAAACCCACGAACCCGGATATCATCCTACACACCCGGGTATAAACCCTGTCCCCAGATATAAACCCTGTTCCCGGGTATAAACCTTGTCCCCGGGTATAAACCCTATCCCCGGATATAAACCCTGTCCCCGGGTATAAACCCTGTCCCCGGGTATAAACCCTGTCCCCGGGTATAAACCCTGTCCCCGGGTATAAACCCTATCCCCGGATATAAACCCTGTCCCCGGGTATAAACCCTGTCCCCGGGTATAAACCCTGTCCCCGGGTATAAACCCTATCTGTGCGGCACACTGAATCTCCAAACAGCCACAAAACACTCTCCTTCGCAATAAACCCCACAGAACCTGCACTGCAAGATCTACAAGAATTCGCCAACGGGATCCGTGTTAGTAGGAATTACTCCCCGCACCACCCGAATCGAATTCCTCATCATCTTGCTGTGAGTACGCATGTGAGCTCTTGAAGTTGTTGTTGCTCACTACCACACCAACTCACTCGTCACGTTCGGGAACCATGTCGCCCTTGAACCTATTCAAGTTGCCCGAGGTGACCAATGTGAGAACTAAGTCTGCGCTTGCAACACAACAAAGCACCTGACCAAATCAACCAAACTTGATCAGCCTCCTCGTCCCGCACCTTCCTGCTTGATCAAACCTCCGAAAACTTCTTCGGCTTCAGATCCTGGTGCGTGACTCCCTGCCTATGGCACGTTTCAAATGGAGGCATGGACCGTTCACCACCAAAAACATGAGTCAGGCATTGAAAGTCAGACGCGTTTCACCGTCGAGATGCAAAGCACAATCTGTGTACATGGCGCCACGGCACAGACAGAAGCGAGCAGCAACAAAAGGCAGTATCGCCTTTTTTTCCGGTTTTAAATCCCTCCACAAAGACGCCATATACCAGGCTCCATATACCAGGCTCCGGATGTGCTGGATCGTGACGAAGAGCAGCATGACGCTGGAAATGTTGACGACTAAGCTGTCCACGAGACACGACGTGAACGCCCCGAACCCTCTCGGCAACCTGCTCCAGACCCCTTAGCGTCTCCAACCTCTCGCGCGTCCCTGCCTGCAGCCGAGAATCGGCGCAGCTCACGATACACCGCAGTCGCCTCCGCGCAGCCTCCAGCACGCTCCCTAATACAAACGCCGCGTCTCCCAAAACTTGCTCCCAACATCGCACCACAGCTCCCGCAACCACCGAACACCACCACTGCGTCGACTTGCGTCGTCTCTCTCCTGTGAAAGCGGATCTGAGATCCTCACAGAAAGTGTGGATGAAGACTAAGGTCAACGGACTATCATCCACTTGGATTGGCTTAGCGTTGACATCCGCCACTCATTCTCACCCTTATCCAATGGATTTCATCCGCTTAGCTAAGCACACTTGAGGTTTTGCAACAAAATTTCAGCACTAAAACATTGCTCAAAAACACCCTAAACACAACATTTTGAGGTTTTTAAGTGTCACTAAATCACTAGGAATACACTCATATCTTAGTGATGATCTTTCTCAAGTAATAAACAAGTAGAAAATACTCATAAACTACACATAGTCAAGCCAATGCCATTCTTAAAGAATAGCCGCATAATAACAATGAAGTTTAAGAAGTGCACGCAAGCACGCACTCTCTCACTCCATCACGTGGGAGACTCAACTTGAGAAAGATGAGTCTCCCCATACTAAACGTGGAGGTCATTTGGACTCCAAGTCCCAAATGAGGTGTCAAAAGACACCACCAAGGCCCTAAAAGTCAAATAACACTAATACTAACTCTAATTAACAATTAAAGCTAGCATCTAGGGTTTCCTTGGGCCATTTAACCTCCTAGTTGGTTTACAACGCGTAAACCAACCTCCACAAACCCTCCAACGCGTCGATCCTGACACGGTGGAGAGTGCCTTGCCACGGGAAGCAATAGCTACAAAGTTTGTTTCTTTTGGCGCCGACGGCGTAAGTGTATTTCAAGGCGCCAAAACACGAGTCACTCGACAGCTAAAAGACCACCATGCTCCATGGATGGATGGCATCCATTGCATGAGCCACCGTTTCCAACTTGCCATTGCGACATTGTCCAAGATGCGAGCAGTTTCAAATGTGGAGGATATGCTAGGTAGTCTTTACAACTACTTCAGCCACTCACACAAGCGGCACAACGAGTTTGTCAAGCTGGCAACCATGATGAATAAAAGCCACGACAAGATCCTGAGGCAAGTTAAAACAAGATGGATCAGTATGCTGAAGCCAACAAAGAGGGTGCTTGTACAATATGATACTTTACTATATAAAATTCATCTTGATGCACCATCTGTGAAAGCTGCATGATCCAATCTTGACTTGCTCTCTGATGATGAGACACTGCTGGGTTTGAGTTGTTTGATGCCAATGCTGGAGACTCTTAACGGCATCATCAAGTTCTCTCAAGGACGCGACATCTTCGTCTGTGACTTTGTAGCAGCTCTACGTGCATGCCAGACCGAGTTTTTTCACAACTACTCCGATCCAAACCTTGCCTTCACAAGCAAGGCATTCTCTGATTTTAACAATCTGGCTAGTTTTTCCCATGCTACATTGAAGTTTCAAGTGAAAGAAGACCTAAATATAGGCGAGGGACAACTTCTGTTTATTGTTGGAGGCGCACACATCTGGACAAAGCATAAATCCTTATTTACTAGATGTAGTCCTTTTTATGCATGTGACTTCAATTAGTATAGGGGTATTTTAGTATGAATTTAACGAGTTGTCTTGCACTTCCAATTTATTGTTTGTTTTGCAGTCGCAACTGAAAATGTATCGACAGAGCTTACAACTCGTTTTCCAGCAATTCCAGTTATGGATGCGTCGGGGATGTTATATCCCCAGTAGTGGCTGCAAAAAGAGAATTATGACCATTTTGATCACCACCTTACCGTTCTGAAGGAGCACTATTTAGGCGATAATCGCCTCATCTCTGTTGGAACTTTTGTAGAGGTTTCTGTCGATCATATCATCTCTTGGGCTCGACTTAATTACGAGTCCGACATGTTCCGAATGACAATTTTAAACAATGTTGTTGCTGCTATGGAGCGACCTCTCATAGTCAATCCCTTCACGGCCTTGTGGAGG
The DNA here is from genome assembly GCA_963971425.1 of Bryoerythrophyllum caledonicum. Classification (NCBI taxonomy): domain Eukaryota; kingdom Viridiplantae; phylum Streptophyta; class Bryopsida; order Pottiales; family Pottiaceae; genus Bryoerythrophyllum; species Bryoerythrophyllum caledonicum. Next base: position 19,764,128 of record OZ020526.1, on the reverse strand, counting down.
ACACTATCATCCAACATACATCTACGATCTCACATCAAGGAGTTCATGACCCTCGCTGAGATTGCTTGTGTTCAGGTACTTGGCTCAGTTGAAGATGAACAAACTTTCAGCAACCTTGCCTTCATCAAGAATAAATTAAGAAACCGCTTGGCAGTTCACTTGGAGACAGCCATTGGAATGTATGCACAACCGTTCTATAGCATCGAAAATTTCCCATATGGACTTGCTTATGCTGCATGGTCCGCTCAAAGGCGCCATTTATCTGCGCCATGATGTAATACTCGTTTACTGCTCTATCTAGGATCATCCAGCCGATGGTATACTGCAGGTGGACTAGAATTTCATTTTGCATAGTTTCAGATGTGAAGGGAACTATTTCGGAAACATGTGTATTTTTCCTAAGTTTGTGAAAAGAAATGATATATTGTTGTGAACCGTAGCCTATAAGGTTGTTCCCATGTAAGATGTAAGTATTGAATGTGTTTGCTATGAAAATTAGTGTAAATTTAATAGTTGTCGCCAAGTTTTCTTTTTCACATTCTGATTTGTAGCCACCTCAGCCATAGAGAAAAAATTGCAATAGCCAATAGTGTTGATGAGAAAAGTTGGATTGTAGCCAACACACTTCTGTATTTGAGATCTATCATAGCCACCTATGTACAAGGCTTTTGCACTTTGTAGCCAGCTGCTTCGCTAATACCTCTTTTATTTTTAGCCAGCTGCCCATACTGAAGCCACGGAATATTGCCAGCACTTCCAAGATATTTTTTTCCTAATAAAGAAGCTAGTACATTTCTAGGGTGGCTCCTGGCACTAGAGGAGGACAGGCTGGAGAAGGTGAAGGATGACATGATCAAGTGTCCACGGGCGATGATTGTCGGCAATCACACCTTGAATGGTTTGATCAATGCCGTCGATGGAGCGGTTGTGCCATCCTTGCCGCACGGAATGACGACGTTTCGCGGATCAACGCACAATGTTTCAAGGGATGCAAATTGCAATCTAAAATATAACACGTCAAACAAATTTTATTATGAGGAGCACTAATAAAAAAACCTTCCCCGATCGGAACGACAAGTACCGATACTAGTACATAATAATAGTCTTTGGAATAGTTTCTATGTATCATTCAATTTTTCAAATCTTTTGAAACACTAATTCAAAATGGGACATGCAACTATGATCACGACCATCTACAATGTACTGTACAATCAACTCCCTTTCCAAGAGCATATGTTACAACAAAACATACATTCTTCTTATAACACTTGGCTTGCCAACTGCACATTCCCAAACCAAAACCATTTCATTATAACAGCCTCTTTATTACAGGTAGGAAAAATAAGATTGTTGTAGAGGAAGTTGATTGTATTTGAAAAAGGCCAAACTCCAAGTTCCACCACCCAACTCCTAAAAGTATTTACCATAGGTGAACCTTTAGTTCAGCATTAATTAATTAGAAAAATACTTGCCAAATTAAGTGAAAAAATATTTAATGAAATTGCCAAAACTAGGGAAATTATTTATTTACAGATTTTGTCACATTAGTAGACATCAAAGGAGAGTGGGGCTTGGAAAAGCCTCCATCCTAGATTGTGCATGCCAAAAGTTAATTTATAGTTATTTTGGATGTTTTGTTATGGATATTTTGGAACAGCCCATTCTCACTCTAATTAATTATTCAGCATGGAGGTGCCAAACTAGAGGTTCACCTACGGTATATTGCATGGTCTAACAATGACAATAAAGAAAGGATAGTGATAGTGTTATGATACACAAAAAACCAGAATCTGCACTGTTGAGGATAGTAGAGACATGTGAAGTTGAGTAAGGCAATGCCGCAAGCCTGATGATACTCTGCTAACAGAAAATTACAATGGAAAACTACTCCGAGCTAGAATCTAGCATGCCATAGATATACAGGTATTGAAAATAAAGTATTAAGAGCAGGATTGAAAACAATGACTCTACCTTAGCTTGTGGTTCATGTGTCTTCATCGGAGTTGTTTCCTCCTTTGGTTGCATGGCGCAACACCATCTTCTCAATGTAGTCTTTCTGCACCCTTTGTCTCACCGCATCACTGTCACTTTCTCCAGGCTCCCCAAGCACAGGCCCCACCTGACTCAGCACAAGCGCCACATCTGGACCAAAAGCGGAGTCAAACACATGACAGATACAAGACATAAAGGGCTTGATATCAATTTTAAGGTTACAAAATGTGTTCTATGTATTACATATGTGCAGCTTAATGTATTCTGGCCACCTTGTTGATAAACATCTCCTTTTCACATCTCTACATTATCTTGTAATGAACATTGTTTGTGAATGTTTTAGAATGTTATGAAAACTCTAGCCTTTCAAAAAAAAACTTAAACGAAATTAGATACACAAGGCATCACTAGTATGTACTTCTATGAGAGTGGAAATATAAGCAAGTGGATATGTTAGTTGGCTGATTTTCATCAAAATAGAGTGGTCCTCCGAGGATGGAAAATTTACCTTCAGGAGTGCACTTGGGACCTCCGAAGCGTCGCAGACCAACCAAGTTGGCCTTCACATTGGTGCTGTTGTAGACTAACAAGGTGGGAAGGAGGTTGTCTGGGTAGTTCTTGATGCAGTCTGTGGAAACAATCTTCACAAACTTGGTGTTGGTGTACTTGGCCGCCAATCGGTTCAAGCACTGCCCCAGCAATTCACATTCTGCCAACCTGCCACTCACCACACAACTTAGATTCATGTTCCCCATCCAGACTTCTCTAACCTCTCATTTCAGCCTGAAATTGTAGTGTGCCATATGCCTATTCAACAGAAGTAGTGTAGTTGGATTCTCTCTTGCTTTGGGCAAACACAAACTTAGGATAGGAATGGAAGAACATTAAGAGGAAATGATAACTAGTTCTCTAAACAGCCTCTATTAGGAATTCTTTAACTTCTCTTTTTGCCCTGATATTGTAGTGTCTCATATGCATACATAGCATGAATAATGTCATTGGTTCCCTCTTTGGCTTGGGAAGCACAAACTCAGGAATCGGAGAACATGAAGGAAACTCATGAATAGTGAGGACTGGGACTGTATCCTTGATAGTTACAATGCTCTGTCAATACACTGCAAATATTGTGAAATAGAAAAACTGACCCGTCTTTGAAAAGATGGACAACCACCCAAACATCGGCAGGCGCTTGGGAGACCTCTCTCACGTAATCGGAGCCTGAAATTAACTGCACGGAGCCGAAGCGTGGTTTGCTGGCCACTTCCCTCATCTCTGCCAACCTCTGCTTTCTGCCACAACAGCAGCACAAGCCTCTCTTTCAGCAACGTCATCCATACATCACACATCAAAACCCAGTCTAGTACAAAGAAGGAGAAAAAGAAAGGGCAGAGAAAAAGCGGAACCCCACGTCTTTTTGACATGTGAATGAAAACGTGTATCTGAGAAAGTTCAAACACCCTCAATCTCAATCCTAAACCCTAAACCGCTAAAAATATGCAGAGAAAAGATCTTTCTAAAACTCCGACCTACACAAAACATGATCAGCCAACTGACTGGCATTGCTCCGACCTCCCTAAACAGATCATCATCTTCTCAACCCTAAAAACCTCTGGATCTCATTCCAAACAATACATAATAAATAATCGATCAAAACCTCTAAACTACAGCTTAACACTAGTTAAGATGATCCAATGCTCTTCAATCACTGGAACCACGAGCTCCCTTCTTGCTCAACCAAAACCCCTTCAACCTCTGGATCATCGCGTTCTCAACCCTAAATGCGACACCTCTGATTGATTTCCATACCGGTACTGCTCGAGGAAGCGATCGTCCTCGAGCAAGGGGTCATCCTCGAGATCCTCGAGCTCGGCCACGGACTTTTTCTGCAGCCAGTGCACATCCTTGGGCGCGTCCTCTTGTGTGTCCGGGTCCCAGCCTGGGGCAGCCTTGGGTTTGGGCTTCTCAGGCAGGTTGCCGAGCTTGCGCTGGATGTCGTCCCACTCCGTACTCGTGCCCTCCGCATCCTTGTACACGAAATTGTCGCCCATGGTGAAACGAAACCCGAAACCCTGAACCCTAAACAAAACCCGAAACCCGAAACCCCAGAACCTAAAAACCTAAAACCCAAAACTCAGAATCCAAAACCCTAAACCCTAAATCGTGAAGCTTCCCTTGTGAGATGCCAGAAACTTCGCCTTGTGTTTGTGGTCGTCTCTCTTTTGTGATGTGAACATTGAAGACGTGAACCGGGCGTTCGAGTCAGGTGCTTTTTTTAGGTTTTCTCATGTAAGGTAAACCCCCCATAACCGACGAGTTAAGCAACGTGCATATATGGAGAGAGGAAAGAATAACATACATATTTAACTGTGGTAGCTGATAGAATTACAATTTCAACCCATGTTTTGAAAATTCACAACTAATTCACGTTTCTTCAGAAAAAATATGGGTGGTTCTGGGATGGAAATGGGTTGGATGAACCCCAATTTTACATGTGTTGCTTATGGATTTTGGTTTGTTACCAAGGGTTACCTTAGAATTTTCTTGAAAGTCTTATTAGAAGAGGAAAGATAGGGTGAACTTTGGCCAAGATACACAGGTTTTCCTAAAAGTGAGAGGAGATCATCTCATAAATCACCCCTTATTTTATGATCTCATGGTAGAAACAAATATAGATCTCCGTCGTTCCCGACAAGGCAAGGATAGTCTCCAAGACATGTCTCGACACAATACTATGTCCCGGCGTGATACCATGTCGCAGATATAACATGTCTTGACCATGTCGCCTCCATTTTACCCTGTGCAACACCTTGTCGATTCCACCAGGTGGGTATAGAGGTGTTACTTTAATATTTAGGAAAATTAGGAGAAGATGACTTGATCTGGAATAGGTTTTGGGAACTACCAATCGACTCTTCAAGAACTCGTATTTTATAATTTTATACTTTGTATCCCGTACTTTATAATAGTAACCAAGAACATATGAAGAAATTGACTTGGCTTGTTAAAAGGAGAGAGAGATCATTAATCTCTAATCAGCCCAATGGAATATGTGGCTTCCCCTCTCGCTTTTGCATTTCATTTTCCTGCACCTTTACAGGCTAATCAATTCATCATGAACTTTGGGTACTATAGGTGAGCTTTGGCTTCTACTATGGTACGTGGGGATGAAAATTATTGATTGTCATCACTACTCATATATTTTATTAAAGCAAGAAAAGTGAAAATGAGGTTTGATGAGCTTTATTTTTTATGTATTCAGATCTTGCTTTCCCAAGGTAAAATTAAAGGGTTTAAAAATTAGTATCCTAAACCCTAAATCCTACTCAAGTTCAAATAATGTTAGTTCACCATTATTAATGAATTGTCATACTACAATCAAATATTTCTTCTTCTTATTCATTTTTAATCACATGACAACATTATGAAATGGCTTAGTTAAACAATATACATCTATTATAGTAACTCGCAATTAAGTCCTGAAGAACAATGCTATGAGTTTGCAGAAAATTTAGGAGCGGCTACAAAGTGGCCACCGCACAGATGGTCGGGAGAAGGAAGCGTGCCCATGTTCCACCACACAAGCAAAATCGGAGTGGCTACCAAGTTGAGGACGAACATCGCCTGCTGTATGTAGATCCCAAGCAACGCCGTCTTTCCTGCCATTGCCATCCCGTGCTTGCCTTCTACGCCTTCCTCCCACTCATCTTCAATTGTAGCACACCTAGTGAGCCTCGTTGCACATTTTTGCATCCTAACATGGCTCGCATCCTTTCACCTCCTCGAGCTCTATTGGCGCGGTTGCCATCATCCTCTTGTTTTTGCTTCAACTCGATCCTAGGATCTCGGGCTCTAAGAAGAGTTTCAAAGAAGAGTTTCCTGAAAGTGGCCAAGGTAGTCTCCAAAGTAATGCACAAGCTGTTGATGTGGTGCACGACTTGTTGCCTCTTCTCCTCGCTTTCAATCGGCATTGTCGCCCTCCTCGACACGGCCATGGCAACACTCTCCACTCTCGCTCGAAGCTTCTACTACATTTGAAGCTCATGCTCCACTCCACGTGCTTTAAGCTTCCATTTTTCACTCACTAATCCTAACCCAACATGAGAACATGGAAACGCAAATTATAACACACCTAAAGGTGTGCGGCTGCATGCCCTATTGAGCCCCTTCCATTCAAGCAATCTCATTGGTGGAAACCAATGGACTCTCGACTCGGGCGTTAGGTGTGAAGCGGCCCTAAGCCAAGCATTCCAGTTGACTTAAGTTATTGCAGAGAGCTTTGGAAACTACTGTCAGATCTAGCAAAAAATATTTCTAAAAATAACTACCCAAATTTTCAGAGGTGTTTTTTAATTTATTTATTAAAAAACTCAACCAAAAAACGAATTTACAAGACTATTCGTTTTCTAAACATTTTCTTTTAGAAATAAGTAAATACTCTTACCCTTGGGTATGGTATCTCATGACATCGGGCTGTTGTGTAGACCATGACATGAAGTTGTACATAAACCTTTGTACAGAGTAGTAGTAAGAACTCCGGCCTTCAAGGAAGGTCGGGGTGAATAAAGTGTCTGTTCATTCCCTTCACTATATCGATGTCTAGAAGACAAGGATAAGTATGAGGGAACTACTCCCCCTTTTCGAGGGTAGACACTATGGTAAGTAGCAGTAACCAAGGAAAATGAAGAATATTGACTTTGAAAGCAGGGTTGGAGAGAGGGATAAGAGGAAGAAATTTTTTAGTTTTTTTTATATAAAAAATTAATTTTAAATTTAAATACATATACAGAAATTGTAAGACATGAGAAATCCAACTGAAACTCTAAGACAATTGAGAGGTTCAAACTTAACCGAGTAGAGTAGTTATGATAAAACCTATATAATAAAATATGTGAGCAGAGCAACAGACTTAACTCGTAAATAAGATGGATCTTTGTCTAAGTTTTGTAGAACTAATTGCAACAATGAATTAGGTAACTTGGAGAGTAGAGGAATTGATGTTGATGAGAAAACTGTGAACAATTTAGGGGAGGTGTAAGAATTGTAATGTTCTCTGCATCATGTCTCCGACTTGGGCCGACAGTTGGTCTTCGAGTAACTCTTTTGGATGTCCAAGAAGCCAACGATTATGACCCCAATTTGTTGCCCCTCCTGTGGTGGTATCGGATTGGCTATCAGGCCCCAGAGGTGGTCGTGATTGGGTCTTTCATATGTTGCTTCGAAGTAACAGATTGGTCCTTCCGCTTCAGTCCTTCCTATCCAAAGAAATTGGCCCAATACTTGTACTTGACCGCGAATGAGATCTCCAATGAATTGTACTTGAGCTCTATTACTTGCAGAAGGCTCGAGTCTCTCTAATACGCGAGTGGATAAAGGAGGATAAATTGAAGGCCCTGGACAGAGAGGGGCTCTACCAGGACAACCAAAGTTTGAAGGGCTAGTAAATCTTTGTCGTTGAGGAGGAGGTTCTAAAATTAAGTTAGTGAGAGGTGGACATATGCAGTGTCGACTCTGAGGAGAAGGTTGTTGTGTGAGAGGAAGATTGTGATCTGGGAGATTAGAAAAAGAGAGCTCTTGCTCAGCGTGTATAGTTTGAGATACTAACATTGGTTGGGGATTTGTTTCAACAAAAGGTTGAGTATTGACATCTACAGGGTTGTCAGAACCCGAAGAGCAATACCATATGGTGTTCCACATGGTGGTATTCTACAAACTAGATGATGGATGTGGCTGGTGTGGCTGTAAGTGGAGATGATTGAGGGTTTCAAAAGGGGTTGTGTTTATATGGAATTGTGGTTGGCAAAAGAGATATTTTAGTCTGCACCCGATTCAATCTTCCTGTCAGAGTGATACATATGTCAATATATGTGTGGACCGTTTATCTGTTGGGCAAGATTTGTTTGAGGGTGGTTTTGTCTACATGTACAAAATAAGAGGAGCATGAATCTCATGTTGGTTATTTTAGTCATAGTTAGTTGTCAAGTGGGCCGTTTTCTTGATGGGTTTTAAAATCATGAGAGTATGTCTTTTAGCAAAATATTGGTAATATAGTATGAACTAAAAATATGATGGTGTTTTGGAGGATTCGGTGTAAATGACTATGGGGGGTCGTGGATTGTGGGTATTGGTTGGTTATTTTCAATGCGTCGTTTGTGTAATAATATAGACATGGCATGGTGGGTGGCGATGGTGTTAATATTTTTAAGTGTGTGTTTAATGTTGGTGATGGGAAGTTTAAATCTCTCGGCAAGTGTTGTTATTGGTGGGTTATGTGATGTGGCTCGAGCCCCAGCTGTAACAATGATGATAGGATCGAGGTTCCAACCTTGGCTAATTATACTATCAATTAGAGGTTGATATTTAATGGTTTTGTTTAGAATTGTTTGAGTTGAAAATCGATCATTACAGTATGCAAATTCAATAAATTGTATTGTTAAATTTGGGTTTATATTGGTGGGAGGGGTGGCGTTTAGTTGGAGGCCTCAAACACATAATAGGTCAGGTTGAAATTAAGGGTTCCACTGGCAGTGGGGAAGGAGGCATGTACATGGAAGGAGCCATGGGGGACGGTATTTTCGGGTGGGTTATTGTTGTAGGTGCCTGCATTCTTGAGGGTGTAGCAATGGGATTTATTGGAGGAAATTAACATTTTTCGAAGTTCCCATACAACTTTGTTATGTCGTTTGGTGATTAGTACGTGGACGTGGGGGTATTGACATTTTAACAAAAGATGATGCCATGTGTCAAGATCAGTGGAGTTGCATATGGAGCACGTTATAGTGGGAAATTTGATGTGTCCAAAGAATAGTTGTTTTCGGGCGTTTCCCATGTATTGTCCAGTTCGGAATTTAATGAGGGAAGTAGTTTGGGCGTCAGTGATGGTTGAGTCGTTCCAAAAGTCAATTGAGAGTTTTGTATCAATGTCAGTGTTATTAAGCCATTTTTCTATGTTGGGAAGTTGTGTTGCTATGATTTATAAGTTATGAATTCTATCATATTTTAGTAAATATTTGTCTAGAAATCGTATTGGTCCATTGTCTCGGGAATTTGTCATGTTAGGCATTGGTCTTGGTGATAATAGTATGGGGTGGGATGTGCATATTCATGTGGTTTGGAAGCATATTTATAAGGTTTATTAGTGCCTTCTTTGGCCAATTTGTCGGCTTGTTTATTGCCCATTATATTGGAGTGGGCTTTAACTTTGAGTATTATGGTGGATTGTGTTCTTCTGAGTAGGAGATGAATCACTGCAGTTAATAGGGTTCGGTCCGGATGGTTATTATGAGATGTTGGGTGTTTGATGTGGATATTGAGAAGATAAAGGATATTAAGGCAATTTGTAAAGACATATGCTGGTTCATTTGGGAATTGTTTAAGAATAATTTTCAAAGTATTATGAAAAGCCATCATTTTTGCTCGTAGAATGTTTTGTAGGCCATGTAATCGTTTGGAGATGTTTAAGTTCTTTTTGCAGTTGTGAATACCATATCCAGCAGCTTTGTTTGTCCACATGTCAGGACTAATTTCAATAGGTTTTGTGAAGGATCCATCTGTATAGTAATAATATTCTAGGTTTACTTTCAAAGGAGGGCTTCTATTATAATATGAGTGAGGTGGGGGGAAGATGAGTATTACTATAATGAGAAGGGGGATAAGAGAGGGTGGACCAAAGTTTATCTTGATTGATTCTGATTTGGAGTGGAGCCAGTGGTGCTGGATTAGTGTAGATATAGTCAATGCCTAGGGATTGTGTTGTGGTGTGGAGTATAGCTAATTGTTCTACAGTACATATGATATTGTTGTTGTGATGTATACATAAGATTTGTAAATTAGATGGTTCGATGTATTTTTTTTTAGATGTATTACTAAGAATGGGTGTGGTATATGTGATGGTATCAGCATCAAAGAGTATAATGATGTGTGTATTAGGGAATGGTCCTGTAAATGGTGTAGGGTTTTTGTACCAATTTATGTCTGGTGCAATTATGAAAGTTATATTATTTGGGTGTTGTTGTACGGCTAATCTGGCTCAATAGATGGCTTGTTGGACATCTTTGTTGGTGTGGGGATGTGCAAGTCCTATGCCATGCCATTTGAAATAAAATGCTTTCCCTAGTGAACCAAAAACTTTGTCTCAATCAAAAGGTGAAAAATATTTACTTAGAGTTGTAGGGCAGGTTATTGGTGATGAGAAGTATGTGTGTTGTATGTCAAATAATTGTGTTAGAGAGTAAAGGAGTTCAGTTGGCAAAGTATATTGTGCCAATTCAAGGAGGAGTTTGTTGAAGAGTTGAGGTTTATATTTTTGGTATAGCCAGATTATTTCAGTTTCAAAGGATTTGGTATGTGGAGTGATGTCAATAATATTGTGGTTAGATTGGTGGTATTGCTTCCATAACAATTTTAATTGTGTAGTGGATATGGTGGTAAGGTGATATCCATTGTGTTCATAGAGGTGAGCTTTTTCATTTTGGATTATTATTGTGGGTGTGGAGATGTTGATATTGGTTTTTGGGTTACATTCTGTGGTAAAAATTGAAAGAAGTGGGATGTTTGTAGGGGGGCGGACATAGCAGGTATCAGTGGTCTGTATGTGAGGATGGTGGACTGCCTTCATATTGGCAAAGTGGTTGAATTATTGTTGTTGGAAGTAATGGAGAAGGAGTGAGATGTTGTGGTTAATAACGGTTGTGTTATTCCATGGAAATAGATGGCGTTGAGGTTGCCATTTCATATATTATGTGTTGTTATTGAGTATCCATTGACAAAGAAATGTTTTGTCATGTTTTATAATGTTATTTTGATCGGTGTATTTCCGCGTGCGATAGTGTATTATCTTGAAAATAGGATATGTAGAAGGGGTTTTAAGTATCTATGAGGGAGGGCGTGTAAGATTGATGTTATTATATAGCAAGGAGGGGTCAGGGGTTGTTGTGGTTGGCATTGTAGTATTGTGGCGTGTGGTAATGTATGTGTGTTTTAGCGTACGTGGTGGGTAATGGAGGGTGCATATCCTAGGACATTGTTCAGTATATGTGGGTTGATAGAATAGTTGTCTTGCAATGTGAAGTGTTGTTTTGATTAGTTTTGTGGGGGTGTTGTAAGAGAGTTTGAAATCATTGTAGTCCATTAAGTGTGTGCCATTAGGTAGAGTAATATGTTGGAGATTTGTAATGTCAAATGTATGAAGTTTTTGTAGTAATTTGTTTGATAATGTGTTATTTAAGTTGGGTAATTGTTCGGTTTCCGTGTTCCAAATTTGTTCAAGTGGTGATGGTTTTAGTAAGAATTGTTCAAGAGTGCTACGAAGATGAATGCCCGCGTAGGATTTTAGTAGGAATATAGTACGGGTGATGGGGAACAGATGCAGTCTCATTTTTTGAGGCGTGTGAGGAGTTGAGATCCGCCGTGTCTAGCAAGGATAAATTTTAGAAGACCGTTATATATAACTCCAAGTTTTCCTGTGTCATTCAGTGCTTTAAGTAATTGGTCTCCTATACATCGGAAGTATGCATTTTGTAGTGAGAAGGCATCCATGCCATATAAATTTATTGGAAGTTGAGTAAGAATATTTGACATAAATTTGGGAAGACCACAAATGGTTTTATGGAGTGCGATGATTTTCTTATCTAGTTTTTTGATAGCAGGCATAGAATATGGTACGGAATAAAAGCTGTATGCTACAGTATTAGCCATATGGATTTTTTGTTTCATTGTACATGGGCAAGTGATAAGGTTATTGCATTGTTTGATTAATTTGGTAGTTGTGGTGTGGATTTGTATCTTCCATTTTAAAGAAGCTACAAGTTGAATTCCGAGGTAGGAATATGGTTCGTTTTGATGTAACGTGGGTATGGGTTGTCCACAAAAATTAAAATTTGATGCTTGTAAATGGGCTTTCAATGTGGTTGGGTTCATTTTTGATTTGTTAGGGCTTCCTATTAGTGCGCACTTGGATACTCCAAGGTCCATACCGGTCTAGTGACAAAATCTGTCAAGTTTATCGAGTTGAATTTGTATGGATTGTATTTGGGTGGTTAGAACTACGAGATCATCAGCATATGCTGCAGAATCAATGGTGGTGTTAGATGTTTGGAAAGTATAGCCATTATCACCACGTTGCAACCATCGGAGTAATGGTTCGAGGAAAATAATGAAAAGATATGGACTTAGTGTATCACCTTGGATGGTTCGTCGTTGAATATAAATTGGACGGGTTTGTCCAAAGTGTTCGCCCATATATGTAGTAGTGGATTTAGAGTATATGTCACCAATAAGAGCAACGACATCTAAAGGGTATCCTAAATCATGCATGATGGTTAGTAAGCGAGCATGATCAATAGATCCAAAAGCATTTTTGAAATTGATGTATATATAAAATGTAGATGTCTTGAGTTGTAAATTTGGCATCTTCGAGGGCGGAAATGATGGTTTGGAGTTGTCTGGCTCTACTTCTTTCTGCTCTAAAACCCTCCTGGCTGTCGTGAAGAATGCGGTGTTTTTCACCGTAGATTAATAAGATGGATGTTAATGTACTCGTGAGTAGTTTATATATTGTATTTGCTAGTGCAATTGGTCGGTGGTTGGGGAGATAAGATGGATCTCCTTTTTTATGTAGTAGAATTGTTAAACTAGTTTTCCATGAGGGTGGGATTTGTTTTTGTTTGTAGCATTGTTTGAAAAAAATATATAGTAGAGTATGAAAGCGGGGGAGGGAGGTTTTTGAGAATAGCGTTAAGAATTTTGTCTGGGCCTGGAGCTTTGTTGTTACCTAAATTTTTTAAGCATAGATCATAAAGTTCTTTGTCAAAGTATTTGCAAAAGGGAACTTGTTGTTCTCTACGTTTTTCTAATGTAAAGCCATCTAAGTCATGCCAAGGATATTGTCTCACTCCGCATGTACAACTGGACGGATGTTGTGGTTGATATTAACAAGTTGGAATAATAGGATAGTTATTTATAGATTGTTGTAAGTATATCTCGTTTGCGATTTCTTCAGGGGTTGTGATGAGATTGTTGTATCTATCAGTTATACAATTCAGTGGACTAGAGATGTTATCTTTAAATACTCATTTTTATCTTCTTTGGGCTTTCTTCGTATAGTTTTTTGTATTTAGATATTTCTTTTTTTACACAATCTCTGGAGTATTCAGTGGTGATTTTTCTAGCTAGGTGATTTGCGTTTTTTGCAGTTGTTGCTAAGTTTTGGAGCCAATCTTCATGTGGTATAGAATTTGCGGGAGGTGGTTACATGTGAACATGGGGATGATTTTGGATTGTATCTATGATAGGGTGATTTCTCTAGTTATTATTGGTGTTAACTATGTAGATTATTTTCCTGATAATGTGATATGTAGAGAGATGTTTTTTCCATTGTTTAGATAGTTTTCTAGGAAAGAAACCACCTTGTTTAGCAGTTCGATCTGTGAGTTGTGGTGAAAGATGTGGAACATGTTTTTTCAAGGGTATAAGACAAGTTAGAGATAAGTGTATCTAAAGTTGTACATGCAGATTGCCATTGTGTTTGTGTTAAATGGGGATTAATGTCTAGTATGTGAATAAGGTTGTCAATGATGTGTGAGTTTGCCTCTATGAATTGAGTTTTAAATAATGAAATATTATGTTCAAGGATAGGATTGAGAAGTCTTTTAGTATTTGTGGTTATTAAGGCAGGTGATCTAGATATTAGTGTGTTTGGTGGTAAATGTAGGTGGATGGATAATGATCTGAATTAAGGTTTAGTGTAGTATCAGTAGTTGATGTCATATTTTGTTGGTTCGAAGTGTTTATGTAGAATCCGTCAATGAGGCTAGTGGTGGAGTAATTGAGGCCTCGTTGTCTTGAATAAGATGTATTTGTGGGAATGTAGGTGAGATTGATATTTGTGGTCAATAGTTTCCATTGTATATCGTCATTTGTTGGAGTGGTATGTATGTTGTCTATTGTACGGCCATAGTAACCTTGTCACAATATAGGGGCCCAAGGTGTTGAAATTTCCTGCCCCTCTAGCTCAATAGCGCCGAATGAACGTAACGATGCTCAAACGAGAACAACGGGAATCAAACCCGGACCACCGCTACAACACAACCATGTATTTTCCAAACAACCTGGCAATGTCAACAATGTGACGACCAACGAAACCAACCTCCTACTTCTATACAACAGAATACACCCCAAACAATCACATTACAGTGTACTAGTTCTTGGTTTCTGTTATACAGTGTCCACCCTGAGAGGGGTTAGTAGTCCTATACCACTGTTGTTATGTCCTCTGGGCATTTCATCAAGGGTAGGTCGAACGGACACTATATTCACGCCAACCCATAGGGGTTTGGTCTTCTTCTTCTTCTTCTTCTTCTTCTTCTTCTTCTTCTTCTTCTTCTTCTTCTTCTTCTTCTTCTTCTTCTTCTTCTTCTTCTTCTTCTTCTTCTTCTTCTTCTTCTTCTTCTTCTTCTTCTTCTTCTTCTTCTTCTTCTTCTTCTTCTTCTTCTTCTTCTTCTTCTTCTTCTTCTTCTTCTTCTTCTTCTTCTTCTTCTTCTTCTTCTTCTTCTTCTTCTTCTTCTTCTTCTTCTTCTTCTTCTTCTTCTTCTTCTTCTTCTTCTTCTTCTTCTTCTTCTTCTTCTTCTTCTTCTTCTTCTTCTTCTTCTTCTTCTTCTTCTTCTTCTTCTTCTTCTTCTTCTTCTTCTTCTTCTTCTTCTTCTTCTTCTTCTTCTTCTTCTATTGTACGGCCAATGAGGGCAATGTCTCTATTAAAGCCACCACATAGTAGATGTACATGATTTTGGTGGTTGTTTAGGGTGGCGGAAATAGTGTCTTTGATAGAATTGATGAGTGTAAGGTCTTCGAAATGTGTAGGCATATATAGGTTTAGGATTAACCAAGGTTGTAATGGTTGATTTGCTATTCGTATTATTTGAAGGTATGGTGAAATTGACGCTGGTGTTGGAATCTTTGAGATGTTATTAGGGAATATGTATTTGTTATGTATCATGGTGATAAGGCCTCCTCTAGCACAAGTATATGGAAATCTACGCTGAATACATCGCGTAAGCGTGTGTGTATTGTTAAAAATGAGTTTAACATTGGAAAACAAGTTTTGAATATATTTAGTAGATTTCTTGGTGGTTAATTTTGTTTATTGGATATTTATAATTGCAGGGGTGATTAAGGTATTAAGAAGCATATTTTGAATATTTGGGAGGGAAGTGCTCAGGTGAGAAGTATTCCAGGTAATTATGTAGGTTTGTGGACTGTCAGTTAGTGTGGTGTGTGATGTGGATGCAATAGGAGGACGGAGGGTAGGGGGATGTGAATAGTCTGGTATAGGTTCAAAAATGAAAAAAGTTTCAACCAATAGGAATTCGGGCAAATATGGAAATTTATCTTTGAGATTTTCAAGTGTAGGGGTTGGTATTTCAGTGTGTAAAAAGTCATATAATTCTTTATGGATTGAGGGTTTATTTGTAAAGATGTGTTTGAAGTCATTTTAAAAGTTTGTATAAGGATGTGATATGTGAATGTATCTCTCAAGGGGATTTTTGAGTGAGACCAACTTTTGCAGCAGTGTTGTTGTCCAATGTAGTGGTGATTTTATGGTATCTAAGTTTGAGAGAATATTATTGCAAGTCACTATTGATGGGTGTATAGTGATGACGATAGCCTATAAAATATAAGGATCTATGCATTGATTTAAGCTATTGATATAGCTATTTAGATAAAGAAGTTTACGGCTTTGTTCGTCATATTAGTCATGGTTTGGTTTAAAGAAAGGTGCAAAAGATTGTGCCAAATGTTGATATTCAAGGTGTAATTTGATGGTACTAGGAATAAAATATGTTTTTGCTCGACGTCGATGTAATGGTGGATGTGTTTTGAGGAGATTAGGCATCGGGCCTGGATTTTGTTCAATGTCTCCATATCTGTAAAGGAGGTTTGATGTGTCAAATGTGTATTGTGGTATATTGTTGGTGTTATGTGTTAAGTTGTTTGGTTTATTCTTTTTCTTATGTTTGATTGATGTTTTGTTTTTGGCTTTTGATGTAATATAGAAATATATCACATATTTTTGTGTGATTTTAGGAATTTGTTGTTGTTTGTTTTGGGTTTTTGGTGTAGTATTTAAATATGTTATTATAAAAAAGTAGTAATTGTTGATTTTTTGAAGTTTTATATATTTTTTGAATTTTTTTACATGAGTGTAACAAAATACTATAGAGTATTCCGCCGCGATGGTTGACAATACTAATTTGTCATGTCCATTTGTTTTTCCATGATGGACAAACTACGATGAGATGTTTCTACTTCCTTGGACGCCTCGACCTCTCGTTCAAACGCCTCTGCTTCATGATTCTCAATAAGTTGGATGAGACTCATTCGAAGTGTGCTCATCTTGCCTCGCAATGTTCGTGCGGATATCGTTTGGACAGTGTCCACATATTGACGTGCCTCTTCAACGATTTCTTGCTTCATTATAGCCATCTCCCGTCGGACTTCAACAATGGTGTGGTCAGTGTCGCGCTTCACTTTGAACCATTCTTTGTAATTCTTCTCTTGAAAATCCAACCTTGGGAGCAATTTCGAATGCAATCACCGCATTGGCTATCGGAGAATTTACATCGGTAAAACCCCATTTGGTAACAAGCTCGGTGGACGGTGCGCTAACTCCATTCAAACTTTTGGGGTGGAGGATAAACTCAACATATTTGCCTAAAATTTTCATGCTTGTGTTAACATGTTACTTGTAAACCACGGGATTAAGACAATGAATGTTGCAAATTCCAACATGTTTGTTGTGCTCCATCTTGAAGAACACATCCTTCACATCTAATTGCCAAAATACGCCTCAAGACTATTTTCTAAGTCTTTTACGTTTTTTATCTTCTTTAAATTTTTTGCTATAAGAAGTAATGTGTTATTTTTAGCCTTGTCCATATCACTCATTTTTTCTTTGGTTGCAAAGTATGGAGTAAAAATTTCGTGGTTGAGTGCAACTTTGTGTACTTTGATTTTTTGAGCTTGTTCAGGGGAGGGGGTTTTCACCCATGCAAATTCCAGATCTACTCTCTTCTGTACATCAGTGACTTCATAGTCAAACCTCCTTGCAAAACCCTCACGGACTATTTCTTCGTGAAGTTTATACCATTGTTAATTGACAAGGTTAACACCCGATATTTTGACAGAAAGAAGGTTTGCAAAAGCCAGAGAATCATAACTCTTGCAAACCTTGCCACGATTTGGAATGCCTTCCGCAAGAGTTAAAATAAATGGTCGAATGCCACGAAGGAGACCTACTCCATCTACCTCAGGCTTTTTGAGATGAATCTTAATTGTGCCACTCCATCTGTTTGTTTTGTGATAACACATGATAGCTAAAGGCTTACCCAAAATTTCCCCAAGTTCAATTCCCATGTCATTTAATCTCTCTCGCACCATCTCTTGGACGACTTCTTTTGTCCATACTTCTAAGTCCTCTAGTTGGAAAGAGATCGCAACCTGATAATCAAGAGCAAATCCATTTCCATCTACTTCAACTTCGCTTGGAAGTTGTATTAGATTGAAGTGGTGACCTTCTTTTCCATCTAATCTTTTAGAGGGCCATTCTTCTAAAGAGACATAAGGAAAAGAGGGAAGAGCTTCTACCCTCTCTGTTGCCTCTTTTTCACTGAAATCCATCTCCACTACTTCATTGACGGTGTGAATTGGTTCTTTTGGACTCTCATTCCTCATAGCTATAGTATTTAAAGTGTTAAATCCCAACCAATATGAAGGTCGAGGCAAACTAGTTGCATGGACCTTCATTTAGCTTGGGGACGACGTAACATCAACATTGGACCACTGTTGTGTAGAAACCGTGTCACAAACACTCTCTTCTACTACTTCCATGAATTCAACTACCCTAGAGATTGAGGCGGCATGAGCATGAGACATTCTGCAATGACAAATAAGAGTAATGTCAAAACAATTGGCTAAAGAGATGTATACCGTCTTTCTTCTCTTAACCTTGACAACTTGCCCTTCCGACAACATACTCTGTGGGCCTTGTGGGTATAAGATGTTCAAGAAGAAGGACCTAATGAATTCGACATTACCATGTGATTGTAAACATGTACAAATCAAGCACAATAAATATAGGTATTTTTGATGACCTCTAGTATGACTTTTTAGATAATATATCCATACATATTTATGAAAGGTGCCATAATAATGGTTACTTTTTTGTGAAAGGATTTTAAGACCATTTATATAGAGGCCCAGTAAGACAGTAATTTAAATATGTTGAATCTATAATTCCAAGTGCAAACTTTAACAATCAAACAAAGAGAATGACCCCTATCTTTAAAATACCACATTTGTACACACTTGTGAAAGGTGCCAAAGAGATGGTCACCTTCCCAAAGAACAATTCTTTTTAATATTAAGCAGAAGAACAACACACAAAGACTTGCAAAATAAGCCGTAATAGTTTGAAAGTAATACGAGGTAGAGAGAGGATGAGAACTTGGGAGGATTGTTGCTCGTTGCAGGCCGTACTGCATGCGTGGTCTGCCTAGCTAGGAAGTTGAACGGCGAGTATCTGTAATTAGAGATTAGGTACGCCGAGCTGGTAGTAGATTGTTAGGCCTTGCCTTTGGTGGATCGAGTCTGCTGCAATCGCTCGGCATCTTCTTCCCGCTCGCTTTCCTCTCCTCTGCTAGGGTTTGAAGGAGCCGTGGTTGGTGTGGCCGTCCGGTGACATCGAACTTGATGTCGTCTCCTCGCCGTGTGTGTAGTTGGGTATCGCCTCCACTTTCTGGAGTCGTCTGGAGTCGCGTGTGGCTTCGTGTGGAGAGTGTTGCGCCTTTTGTTTGGGGGTTGTCGTTTGTTTGGGGGTTGTCGTTTGAACACCACATGTTGGAGTTGTCGTTCGCCGCGGTCTGTTGTGTGGGGAAGGTGTGTTCCCGCGGGCGCTGCGTTTCTGAAGGTGAGCGTCTCCCCTTGTTGTGGACATCATATGCTTGATGTGTCTGTGCGGAGACGGTGTACATACGTCGGCACCGCTTGGTTGATGGTGATCGCCGCCGCCTTCTTGAGACGTCGAATGTTGTGTTTCTGGACTGTTGTGTGAGGGAAGGGTTTGAACGTCAGTATTGCTTGTCCCTCTTGTTGGAGGTGTCGTTTGCCGCGGTCTGCTGTGCGGGGGAGGTGTGTTTGCACGGGTGCTGTGTTTTTGGAGGTAAATGTCGTCCTTTGCTAGAGACGTCGTGCGCCGCGTACTTGTGAGTGTATGCGCCCTTCGCTTGTGTCGTGCACTTTTGTTATGGCGTCCCAAGACCATTTAGAAACCAAACTCTACAGTGACGTTGCCCAGGGAGACATGATTTGATTCTAGGGTTACAAAATATTCTGTGAGGTCGAGCTAGCTAGTAGGGAGCCCACCGTTAATCTCACCCGCGACCTAAATTTATCCCCCGGTGATACGCCCGTTGAAGGGCGACCATCGGTGTTGCTCTAAGGAGAAGTTTGTCTCAGCATATCCAGTTTCAAAACATTGGCAAAAGAAAAGATCTTGGATCATAATGTTAGTTGTCTGTGCAGACTCAAGTGCACGAGACAATGATGCACGACACAAGCAACGGACGCCATAACAAGTTGTTGGTGGGGCGCCGTTTTGGAGAAAGTGCCACTGAACCAGGAGACTCCCGTTGTCGTGACCTTTCCAGTTGTTGCACTTACGTCTTGGACCATGTTTCATTACAACTGTTACATAGTGTTTATCTTCGAGAGGGGGAAGTAGTTCCATACTACTAATTCCTTGTCTCGTGGGCATGGTCTTAGTGGTGGAACGAACAGACACTTTATTCACACCGGCCCCTTTTGGAGACCGGCATGCTTCTTCTTCTTCTTCCAATACAAACTATAATCTAGCATGTATAGGTTATACAAATTGTTTAGCACAAGTTGATGACTTCCATGGTCTCTAGCATTTGGATTCTCTGATTGTGCAAGAATTCTCTGTTGACAGTGATGAGAAGATTCTCTTCAACTTCTACAGCACTATGCGAATGCCATCAACTGATGACAACCTTGACTTTGCTAGTTTCCATGGCTTACTCAGACACTGGTACAAGACTTTTTGAGTGTGTGAGAACTCTGTACCCTCTTTGAAGGCTTTGAAAACAAACAAGCACACAATATATTCCTCTAAAAGAGTTAGGGGTTGAATGGTAATAAACACCAGTTTGTCACAAAGAAAAGTAATCTTTTCACAATTAGAGAAACATACAACCACTTCACTCAATCTCACGTGATTTGAGGCTTACAAGACAACAATTGACAGACATTCAGTCAATCAAACCATGACTTGAGAAGAGTGCTGGGAGGATAATGATCTATCTGAAGATCGTGCTTTTCATAAAGTCTTAGCATGTATGTCCTGCAAATCCTCATAGATTTGCTTTCTTAATATTTACCAAAATGCTAGCATGTTGATGTCATATACATTGACATGTCGAGATTTCTATGCTGACCTCCCATTACATGATACCCTGCTCAGTAAAGAAGCTGGAAACCAACTATCAATTTCCATTGACTACATGCCACACCATCTGGACCTGTAATCCAGCTCCGCCAACATTAACATCCTCTTCATGTTGAAAGCTTACATTCAAAGCACTGATCATGAAGCTCAATCATGGCTAGTTCACATGACCTGAACCCCTTGTGTAAAGTATACAGAAGCAGAAACATGGTGATGGTTGACCGAGCTCCTGGCAGCAAGCTTCAACCTGAAATCAATCAACAGAACATGAGAAAAACTCATTGTTACACTCTCCACATCCAATGCATACCTACAACTCCGGATGCACTGATTATATCCAAAGTCTGAAAGATGATGTTTCAAAGATAATATACATACCTCCTGAACCACAACGCTTGAATCATGTGAAGATGGCAGTGCAAATTTTTTTGACCAAGAACCTAAGCCCCCTCAAAACCACCTGAAAGCTTCTCCTAAACCACGACGCTTGAATCTTGTGGAGATGGCAGTGCAAAAAATCTTGACCATGAACCTAAGCCCCCTCAAAACCACCTGAAAACTTCTCCTGAAGACATCGCTTTGAGCACAACTACGGCTCCAGCTCGAAAAAAAGAGATTAAGAAAATGACTGACGAGAAAACCTCCACCATGTAGAAAAATTGGGAGAAGAGAGAGGTATGAGCTTCCGATGAATCGGTGAAAACCTTCTCCAGCTCTAGCTCCAAAAAAAGTGAAAATCCTCCGACCCTGAAGAGAAAACTGCCGCCATGGCTGAGAGGATGCGAGGTGGTGGAGGGAAAAAAAAAAGAGAAGAGAGCGGACTAATAGGGTGGGATGCGGGAGTACGAGTAGCCCTTGAAGCCGCGCCACGAGTAGTACGCGATGCGGGTCTCGTAGAACCCCGGGAGGAACAGCAGCAGGCCCAGCACGAGGAAGCCATACGCCTGCGAGGCGTCGCCCTCCATGTGCTGCGTGTAGATGAACTGCGAGATGACCAGGAACAGGCAGCCGAACGCCAGGAGAACCACTGCGAGCGCGATGGACTTCCACGGCACCTCCTCCGGGAGCTCGAAGCGGTAGCGCAGGTCCTCATGCGCGTCCGTGGTGAACGTCGTTTTGCAGCGCGTCACGTCCGTGAGCGCGTACCGGACCGTCGTGTGCGGGCGATCGGCGCCCATTGCCACTACCTGCAGATGCTGCGTCACGCACGCCACCCTCGGCTTCATACAAATCTTGGGGATTTTCAATCACCTGTCTCTCATTCTTCTCCAACAAACCTGGGACCAGAGCTCATTGTCAGCTGGAAGAAACGCTCCACAATTGGAAACTCCTCCTCCTCGCACTAACACCAGACTCCACAAATGGACGACGGACGGCGATGAAACAACAGACCTCCTCACAGCTTTCGACAGGATAAATTGGGGGGCTGGCAGAGACGATCAAGGCGCTCGATTTTGTGTCAGGAGCCGTCTGCAGGCTACGAAAAACCGGGTGTCCTCAGCGTGCCATCCTCACACGAACCAACTGACAACACGAAATGACGACGTCTGCGCAACCTAGTATTGAACTCTCGCCACTCGAGTAGGGATCCTGCACCCAACCAGAAAAACCTCGTCATGAATCAAGACGCGGCCATGATGCAGCAAACCTACCCGCAATCTCAAAACCTCCTCATCACTCGCATCGAGCACCAAAGAAAGCCAACAACTGGAACCACTCCAAACCAACAACAGCGGCTCTCAGAGCTCAGCAACTGCAGCAACCGACCTACTCAAACGATTCCCTCCGGCACGTCACTGACAGACAGCGCCTAGACCAAGAAAGCAATCGGATACTAGGACACCAAACGACATGGATTTTCCAGAGAGAGCCATGACCTTGACAAGATATAAAACCTGCAGCAGATGCTGTGCACCTTAAGGGAGCCGGCGGGGCTCTGACTACTGCAGGAGTACAAGCACGACTGAGCTTACAAATGACGGCCGCAAAAGCGCAGACTGATCACAGCTGAGTAGTCGTCGTCGTCGTCGTCGTCGTCGTCGTCGTAGTCGGGATCAGCACGCAGACTGCGGATCGCACAGCAGCAGCTACCGCTTCCGGAATTAATAGCAGCAGCAGGCTCTCGCGACAATTATATTGATCAGGGGACGACTTGGCGTCGCTGTCGTACGTCCTGGCTGACCTGGCACGGGTTTAGGGGCCACTGACGCGGGTGTCGGCCCCCGAGCGTGGGAGGGGCGGTGGATCTGGGCCGTTGATCCAGTGACCGGCGCCGCCTTGATCTGCGTGACGACGACACAGATTCGATCGGCTTTTATCGCAGGATCCATCATGGCACCCACTTTGTCAGACCCTGTTTCTGCTTCTCTCTTTTTAGGGTTTCGTTCGCCCGAACACCGTACCCCAGGGTCGGGTTCTGGAAGAAAAATAAAACAACAACAACCTTTCCAAAAAAATAGATACCTACATTTCTGGAAATTTGTTTTCAAAAACATCATGTTTTTACTTGGTGGGAAAACGGGTTTTGGTGAATAGTCTATTTTTAAAACTTTGCTAACGTTCTAGTGTTAGAAATTAATATTTTTTCCGACCCTTGTGTGTGTCTCCTTTTCAAGATTTTCTTGTTTTTTTTAGGTGAATTTCTAAATTTTTTTATGAGAATGAATGTTTGTCTATTTTTAGATTTCATTACTTATTTGGCACTAGGGTTGGTTTGAACTTTACTTTTGAGTATAGTAGAGTATCCTTACTACCTTAACAATTATTTCAAAAAATGGAAATCTACACTTTAAGACTTTGTTTGACAATAAACATCCTAAAAACGTTTGGATCACCTCCACATGTACTATGGTTAATCTTTAGGAATGTGTGGATGAATGTTATGTGTACATGACTAGAAAAAATAGCATGAAAGACTTATACACATTCCAAAAAATATGTGAATGGCTGGACATTAACAAGGTTAAGCTTTGGAGCTAGGCAACCAATCTGACAAGTGTAGTTATGTTGTGGTTATGCAAAATATGAAAGTTTGATACATTAAAATTGCATATTTTGTAGAACCACAACAAAGGTAGTTTAAATAGATCTTTGCTTGTGATAATGTTTTATAATGTTCTACTACTTGTGTCATGGAATACGACTAGTTACCTAATAAATTTTGGAGGGCATGACCCTACAAGAGCGTCAACTCCCATAGTTTATCAACTTTCAAAAGATTCACTGGAAACAACGTCAAATTAATTGTATGTCCATGGAAAGACAAGAGTTTGTCCTACAACACCATCATAAGAAAGATGGTCTTTTATGACCAGCAAGTTTACCATGGTAGTTTACACCATCATAAGAAAGATGGTCTTTTATGACCAACAAGTATACCAATTAGTGGTAGTTTACAGACCATGTTGGTATAAATTCTTTGGAATGTAAAGTTGTTCCTTTCTTTGAGGTTGAAACTCAGAAAGTTTCCAAATGCTCAAAAGTAAGTTATAAATTCGTTGATGAAGAGTTAAGTTGGCAGGCTGGTTTGGCCATCGGAATATGGTTGAGTTTCGGATGGCTTGGAAAGGGGACAGCGTTCAAATCGAGAGAATGATTTGCGAGAAAGCTGGCTGTCGTGCATGCAACTAAGGGGCACCCAGAGTTTGTTTGGGATTTAATTCAGGGGAGATTCGAGATCTGGTGGTTGGCGGTTTGTGTGTTGGAGAATCATCAATCGATCACACTGCATGAATGATGAATGTCATATAAAGGATGGCGTTCCATGAAATCCCCCATGTCAATCTTTTTTCACTCATTGCCACACATTGCAAAGATTTACCTACACACCGGCCAGTGTAAATATGAGGAGGCTGAGGACGAGTCTGACAATCACCTTGTGGGAACACTGAAATCCTTCTAAGGCCTTCAACATTGCATTGTAAGTTGTTCCAAGCAATGTCAGTCACTCTCAAGACACAGTTGCGGCTGCCTGGCTATTTTGAATCATTTTGTTTTGTTGTGTAATTTGTGTTCACTTATGAGGCTGTTGCTGCTGTTGGCCACTCTCAATTGCTCTGCCGCAGTTGCTTTATGACAAAATCACCTCCACAGTTCATGGGGCAACTTCCAGCCATCTCTTTTCCTTACTCTAATGTTTTTGGTAATTTAATTCACTAGTAATCTAATTTTAAAAACACACGCCCAGACATGGAGCCATAAATCATCTGGAACCGATTCCATTGTTGGACAATATCTTGACAGGTGCATTACGTATGGCAATGAATCCTCAGACATGGAAATCTTGTCCATGCCACTTCAAGTTATCCTTGTACCAAACCCACATTTCTTGCCTCAAGCCACAACTTAATAGCAAGTGGGATGAGAATCATCCACCATCTACTGTCATCCATCCATGACAAAGTACTTGCCCACACCTTGAAAGCTTCAGTGGATTGATGGGAAGAGAAGTTGAAAGCGGGCTTCCTCCGTTGCTACAAGGACAAGAAGTAATAAGGCTTGGCAGCAAAATATATCCAGGGTACACAATCTTGCGTACTTTCAAATCTTTGGGGCTGGTACAAGGCTATCTGGGAGTCAGGCCCAAAAGCATGCTGGGATGGTGGATGATTATCATCCATGCACTGTTGCCAGAGCTACTATGTTTGGTCAGAATCTCTTTATTACATCGCCACACTTTCTGGTCATGGTTTAGTTTGCCCGCTGCCCTTGTTTCTTCACACCCAACTGCCGTGGATTCTCCTGTGATTGCTGACCTTCATTGGTGTTGCTTCATGGTGAATATGTCACATACATCATGGGCCACCGTGGAATGACCCCGTGACCGGTCGCTCCCCCTGCCCTCGAGGGATTGATGGGTCGTATCTCTCGCCATTCTTGCACGCCCATTCCCCTACCCGTATTCAAATCTAAAACCCTACAAATCACCAACAAACTCAAAACCTCTTGCCCTGAATCCTAAACCTTAAACCTTAACCCCTAAAGGACCAAAGTCCCCTTGAGGGACATTTTGAGTTTGCGTAAGGTACCAAGTTCTCAATTCTAGGCATTATTTTATGAGATTTTTTTAATTGAATGGACAACTTTTGATAAGCTTTGCGTAGACACAAATTTCGTAGAATTCCAAATTACAGTTCAAAAGTTACAATTTGTTTTCACTTACATATACAAATAGTGCAGCAGTTTAGTGTGACATATCACAAATACTGTCACTAAACTTTAATAACTTCTAAATTCAATAGAAATTTGAGTTTTTGTCCATTTGAAAGAAAGAAAATGTCCTCTTGGAAAGGAAATTGAGATCTTTGCATCTACCGTACGGATTTGTATATTTCAAAAATTTGAGAAGGATATGATATATGCAAAATATAAAGTGTATTGTTGATTCTTAGCACATAGTTGCACTGCATGATTTTTTAGGACATCTTCTACACCTCTTCTACCTCTAAAATTTAGTGCACATGTGCCTAACATGATCCTTTTCAAGTTAACATAATAAATTCACGGCCCATAGTGCAAAAAGTTGCCATAGAAGGTGGTCGAAGTTTGTTGAAGGTGTTTAGTATGACCTCAAAAAGTGATTATGTCTCGCTTCAAAGGCTAATATCTTTCAATCAGTGCGGTCAAACTTACCAAAATTTTCACCACACACTCTCATACAACACTAGTACAAGATCCTACGGTTAAATTTTCAGAAAAACCATATTGTATCATTTCATGTAGAATGTGCTGAAAATGGCAATTTTGGAGTGATTTTGAGGGGGAAATCATCTCCACCCGGATATAGAGAGTCACCAATTTGGAGTTTTATGAGGACAAAAAGTTGCACCCAACACCTCAAAACGGGGAAACTTTATAAAATTTTAGAAGTTTTGGTGTATGGCTCGGAGAAATCTCCTTGGATGGGGGGAGTGCGCCATTTTTGTATGTTGGCGACACACCCATACCCTTGTGACATGTGGCGCCATGTCAGTGGTGGCGACACGTGTCGCGGTGTCATTGGTGGCGACACGTGGCGCGGTGTCATTGGTGGCGACACGTGTCGCGGTGTCATTGGTGGCGACACGTGGCGCGGTGTCATTGGTGGCGACACGTGTCGCGGTGTCATTGGTGGCGGGAGGTGAAAGGTGAAAGCGTCAATTGGGTCCAAAAAAAATTGGAGCTTGGGGTGGAGCCAAGCAAACGCCAAACCCTAAATCACTTTTGGCGTGGAGAAGATTTTCCATCCTAGCGTGGAAAATTTCACGCCAGGAGTGGAGATGCTCTTAGGGGTTAAATTTTGATACATAAACCCAAAACCCTAAAGTAAGTTTGGTTGTTGGATTCCCTCGGGGCCAACCAGGGGCTTCATCGCGATGGGAGTGGTTGCGAATGCACATTGGATGATGTTTGTGTCCAGTGAAGGATGTCAAGGATTGTGGTTGTTTATCTATGGAATTGGTACATGTTTCGGGCTAAGATTTTCTTTGGGAGAACAGAATGTAAAGGGGGGATTTGTCTAATGATGGAGTGGAGATCATTCACATGTGGTATATTATTACGCACCTGATGATAGCGTTGATGCTGCTATCAGAAAGCTCCCATGATATGAGGTGAGGAGATCAAATATAATCTGCATCTGCCATATGTGTTTGGGAATCTATTATCTGCGTGAGATGTACCATTCAGACAACATTGTCTCAATCAACTTCTAAAATTTGGTTTAGGTTTTGAAATTTGAAAATGTAGGCTTAATCCTTTATCACCAAAGTGGACCATGGGAGCTTTGGAAAATCTATGAGGGTAATAGATAGGAAAACAATCATCTACACATTGGATACATTTCAGCACAACCCCACTTCACGGAAATCACTATAGTTTACAAATGCATGTATGGATTGAAGATTGGTTGGAAAAATAACAAGGAGCTCAAAATGCATTCAGAGGATGTGAAAGGCAATGGCTAATTGTGGAAAGCGTTAGAAGAGCAAAAGCACCAAAACCAACCATGCCAGGGCCTCGTAGGCGTTAAAGGGGTAAAACAATGGAAGTAAGTTGGTCCATCTCTGCCACTAGAAAAGTGCCCACGGAGAATTGACCGCCTCGATCGTACTTACCCAAGGGGGCCACAAGGTGGTGGGGCCAAACCTTGCCCCTACTTTGTTTTTGGATGGGGCCCTCTTTATAACAAGGGAGGATCCTCCCAGGCAAACAATGGCAATGGGCCCCAAATTTGTCAAAAAAATCCAAAAAAAGCCTCTCGACCCCCCAAAATAAGAGGGCGAAAAAAACGACCCATGCAGTTAAGATGGGGCCCACCTCGAGAAAGTACGAATGAGGGGTCAATTCGCCCTGGGCCTAGAAAAGTAGGGTCTTTTTTCAAAAAGCACCATGCTAGATTTTTCACCCACCAACCAATGGCATGTGAACAAATCCAAATGCAATTTTCAGTTGTGAAGTGCTTATCAGACACAGAACTTGGATGAAGGACATTTAAAGTTTTCTCTTGGCTGATCAGCAGTGACATTTATGGGTGCAATGTCAATATAACATTGGATGGAAAACTGGACATCTAGTGTTGTTCACACACGAACATGGTAGGAATTGGGGCTGAATCACACTGTTGCAGGAGGCACACTAGGAGGTATTCTTGTCTTGCCTTGCCTTGCATATTGAGAAATGCCTGGCCCAAGAAGGTGGGAAGGAATTTATGGCATGTAGCCTATTCTTAGGCTGCCAAATATTTTGGAAACTTCACAAATGGACCACTTTTTTCATCCACTACTAGTAAAAGATAGTAGTAAAAGATGGTATTGGAAAGCATTATGTGTACATGGGTTAACCCCTAAGAGCCCATTCAACCCACGGGGGACGTTTTGGATTTTGGGCAGGTACCTATGATTGGAAAAAGTCTACAATTCTTCGAATTTTTTTACATTAGATAGTCCTTGATGAGATCTTTGTAGAGAAGTTTACAAAAATGTACTCGGACTTACGGTTAAAAAGTTATAAGCCTTCAAAGTTTAAATGGGGTCTCTGGGCAGCAGGGGCAGCCAAGTAAACCAATACAGTACAAACACATAGAACGGGCAGAAAATCCGGTTAGAAAGGGTGAAGAAGAGTGGGCAGCCAAAATCATGGGTGGGATGGTAGAGAACATGAAGACTAGACTTCGAGGCTCAAAGTCTAAGAGCATTAGTTCTATATAGAAAATAAAAAACAATTTTAAAAATTAAAAAATTAAACTTTTAATAATTAATATAATTAATATAATATTAATATATTAATTATTAAAATAATATATTAATTATTAAAATAATATATTAATTATTAAAATAATATATTAATTATTAAAATGTTATTAGTTATATTAATTATATTAATTATATTAATATTATATTAATATTATATTAATATAATTAATATAATATTAATTATATTAATATTATATTAATATAATTAATATAATATTAATTATATTAATATTATATTAATATAATTAATATAATATTAATTATATTAATATTATATTAATATAATTAATATAATATTAATATAATATTAATATAATTAATATAATTAATATAACTAATAACATTTTAATAATTAATATATTATTTTAATAATTAATATATTATTTTAATAATTAATATATTATTTTAATAATTAATATATTATTTTAATAATTAATATATTATTTTAATAATTAATATATTATTTTAATAATTAATATATTATTTTAATAATTAATATATTATTTTAATAATTAATATATTATTTTAATAATTAATATATTATTTTAATAATTAATATATTATTTTAATAATTAATATATTATTTTAATAATTAATATATTATTTTAATAATTAATATATTATTTTAATAATTAATATATTATTTTAATAATTAATATATTATTTTAATAATTAATATATTATTTTAATAATTAATATATTATTATAATGAATATAAAAATTAATTTATAATATTTGTTTACTGTATATTTTGAAGACACTTCCATATTCCAAGTCTATTCCACGAAGACTGTGACTTCAAAAGGAGTGGGTGAATGACGTGGCCCTTCATATTGTGAAGGGTCCCCAATTTCAAGCACTGCCCTCCCATATAATGCTTCATATAATCAATAAATTCATGAAAATGAGAGGTTTTACTATTTTTACTCCATTTTTTTTCTAAAATTAGTGAAGACATAAATTGAAAGTTTTCACCGTTGGGATTCTCAAATGCATGAGGATGAATGAAGCAAAAAATTACATATGAGTTATGTAGTATTTTGTCATCATTTTGAACCCCCTTACACTAAAGTATATATTTCTACATCTAATATCCCTCAAATTGATCTCAAATTTTACATGCAAATAGCTAACAACATTTGGGTCATAGTGGTATAAAACTTTTATCAGACTTTAGTGTAAAAGTTAAAAGATATGCTAAGTCAAAGTGGGCTGACCTAGCCGGGCAAGGGGGGAAAAAAACTTTTCATTGCACTTCAAACCTTATGATCTTCATATCTGTGCGGTGGATTCCAACCGTTTTTTTTCTAGAAGTTTATGTGAATGTCTATTTTAAGATCTTACGGATGAATTTCCAAAATTAGAGTTTAAAATTAGATTTTATTGCCACTTATCGATTGTGGCAGTTTTGGAGTGTTTCATGAGGAAAAATGCCTTGGGCTCTTAGGGGTTAATAAGATTGAGGTGGAGAGGTTAACCATGTATTCAAGTTTATAGTATCAACTAAGGTAGAGGCACCCAAATCCGATCACTTAAGCCAATTGGGGACTCAAATGACATTGTATGTCAAAAATATTTATGTAGAAAGTTGAGGAATTAGTTATAAACTCAACAAATATTTTTTCAATTTTAATCTCAAAGATTTGGAATTGGTATAGATTTAAAAGCCCAAAAACCACCGGAGCCCATAATCAAACTACGGAGCAGGTAAGATTTGGTGCCCTCCTTCACCCAATGCCAATAAGTGAGAGTGAGTAAAAAGAGAGAAGACATGCCATGGATAACCAACTGATGAAGGTACCGAATGCCGATCGGCCTTGTTCGACTTTCAAGGCAAGGCCTCCAATGAGAGTTCAATTGAGGTGGAGCAATCCAAAATTGCACACTTTATGACCCAATGCCAATAATGACTAGAGTTTTCAGATTTTGAGTTATCGATTTTGGGTCGCTTCATGCAGCATTTCATGCATTTATCATTTTCATGCACCATTCTATACATACTCTACTGATCGGAATTGGGTGCCTCTACCTTATATCACAAAGAATATGGAACAATCACAAAACAAGGGTAGTTTGAAGCTAATCCTCAAATAGCTGAAATCTACATTTAATCCAGTTTCAAAAATATTCAAACCTTGATTTTAAGACTTTATCAACTCAATTGAAATGAATCTTTAGTAAATGGATTTTATTCCAAGCTTTCCTCAACTAAGATAATGTAGTGAATTAAATAAAAATTTCTTTAAGAAAATAAATCGTGATTTGAAGACTCTAAGAAAAAGTTTGAAGTAAGGAAGAGCGTGATTTTAATCCATTTTGGAAGGAAAAACGTTATTTACAATCCCTTTGGCAGTGATTCAAATCCATTTTGTACATAGTAAAATGACACTGCTCAAGCTTTCTTTCATTAGTAGATATTAGAAACTTAAGATAGGATGAGGATCTCCAAGAATTTAATTGTAGATTAATCCTCAAAGGACAATATGACCATAGGGGTTTGTCTTAAGATGGGGTAGGTTTCTAGAAATTGAATTTTGAGGATTATGTTTCAAAGTTTTTTGTAAGAGTGGGCAATTTATGTAGCTATGCAGGAGTGTGTTTTATTCATATTTTTCTATTAGGACTAATGAGGGGAAAATTATGGTGCTTTGAATATTATAAGCTAGACTTTGGGCCAATTAGACAAGGTAATGTAGAGTTGAATAGTACAAGCCTTTGATGGGGGTAGTAATGAAAGAAAGTTCTTGGCACCCTTGATGTTTTTAATATTTAAATGCATAGAAATGAAGGATTTTTTTTTTCATCAATTGTTCATTTTGTATATGAAGGCATGATATTTATAATTTCATTTACCATAAGGATTTTAGATTCAACTACTATTTCTTTAAATAGACAATAAAATCACTATGCCAGGAAACATGCCATGTTCCATATCCCTTGACATTGCATGATTTTTTCTTTATCCTAAGCCCCTTCAATACTTGTAATCTTTGGTGTGCAATGATCTAAATTTACAAGGTAGAATGTATTTCCATAAAATGTATGCAATGTGTAGTGGAAGTTTATGCCATTATTTGGAGTCTAGGCACACCGACCCTGTCCTTACAAGGTAGAAAAAACCTATATTGCAATCTTCAAGTGCATGTATCTTACAATTTGCCCGGTCCAAGTTTACAAAACTTTTGAATGTCTTCTTGTAGTACTAAATTCAAGATCCTATGTTTGAAAGGGTAAAAAACTTTTGGAATTAGTCTCATAATGTCTTATCTTAAAGAGGCAATTTTGGAGTGGTTTTGGTGAAACATAATCTTGGTTCTATAGGGATAAAAGTAATAATGAAAAAAACTATGAACAAAAATCAAGTACGAGGTGAGATGTCATTTGTATGACCCATATGCATTGTTTGTACTCTTCTAATCTGCTACCGTAGTATAAAGAACATAGATTAAAAACTTTTAAAGTCAATGTTTGGCATGTGTAATTATGGAGTACACCCTTCTAATTCACATGCAGGAGAATTAATATCTTACATTTATAATCACACCCTGTTTGCTAAAATTTTAATTGTTTCCATTTTAATTGTTTCCATTTTAAGTTCCATTTTAAATTTTAAGTCATTTTAATTTGAAGTTCCAGCATTTCTGATCATCAGAAGGCCAATAGAAAAGTACAACAAGGCTTGTACAACATGACAATTCCTTCATTTCCATGAGAATTTTTTCTTTTTCTGTATATAAAAATATTGACAGGCATTCAAAAGAGTATTTCCATTTTGTTCTCATCCAATGACCCAAGTCATCCCAAGCCAAGACGCAACCCTTTCGGTGAAAATATGGGTATGGGTAGTGAAAATTGTGGATTTTGAAGGCTGTACTATTTTACCAATCAATATATTGTACCTAGTGGTTGCTTTCAACACCTCTAAGTCAACAGAATTATTTTTCTTTGACACACTGATTCAGATACACTGGGTATCACCTAAGTATTTCATGGGTATCACCTTACATGGATATCACCTAAGTATTTACATGGGTATCAAGTTTCTATGATGTGAATATGATGTAAGAAGATTGTACTCTACCTATTGCATTCCATTCTTTGATGGTAAATTTTCTTGTCAACAATGTTAGTGATAGAATTCAATGACGTCTTGTGCTTGTCAACGATAATAGCGAAGAATTTTACATTTCTAATAGATGCAAATACAACAATTAACTCTAATTGCATTGCAAGGTCATCATGTCTTTTCTTCTTGTCCTTAGTGTACATCACATATTAGGAAAAAGCATGAACTTTCTATCTTGATTAATCTTGGAAGGTCCAAGAAGCCAAAACTTGTATGACTTATTGGATAACTTTGAATACATGATACTAGATGAAAGTTGTGACTTATCATCCAACTCTTTTATGGAGAGTTCATTGAATGTGTAAGCGCTACACTAAAGATGGCATTTAGTGTAATGGTACGAATAGTGTAATTACCCTAGTACACTATTCGTGAACAAGTTGGCAATAAGTGTTAGCCGCCATTGTCATTTACAATAACCCCCAATCATCCACCTACCTTCCTACCCTATTTCTAAACAATATTAAAATAATATTAAAAGATTAAAATAGTATTACTTATCCACATGAGGAATAGTATCCTATTTCAAAAATAATATTCAAATAGTACCCTAATAAAATATTATTAAAATATTATTAAAATATTATTAAAATATTATTAAAATATTATTAAAATATTATTAAAATATTATTAAAATATTATTAAAATATTATTAAAATATTATTAAAATATTATTAAAATATTATTAAAATATTATTAAAATATTATTAAAATATTATTAAAATATTATTAAAATATTATTAAAATACTATTAAAATATTATTAAAATATTATTAAAATATTATTAAAATATTATTAAAATATTATTAAAATATTATTAAAATATTATTAAAATATTATTAAAATATTATTAAAATATTATCCAAATAATTAAAATAATATTAAAAATAACTAAAATAATATTAAACTAATTTTAAAAATATGAAACTAATTTTAAAAATATTAAAATAATTTAAAATTAATATTCATTATATAATTGATGAATATTTGTTAATAAGATTATATGTAATATATGCTTATTTAATACTTCATTAGTATGTAAATAATACTTAAATACGTAAATGATAATTTATGAATATTCAATGAGTATACAATAAATATCTAATAAATATTTAATAAAAAAATTATGACAATTTGTGAATATTTATGAATATTTAATAAATATGTATTTGATATTTAATTAGTATTTCATGAAAATGTACTGAATATTCTAATGAATATTTGATGAATATTTAATTAATATTTGATTCACATTCACTAAAAATTTATTTAATATTTAAATGATATTCACTTGATATATAATATATATTTGATAAATAATTACTTAGTATTTAGTTAATGTTCAATTAATACTTAATTGATATTTAATGAATATTTGTGAATATTTAATGAATATAGATTGTATATCATGATTTTTATGAATATTGAAATATTTAAATTATATAATATATTACTTTTGTATATTTGTAAGTTTTGTGAATATTTAATCTTTATACATATTCATTTATCATGATCCATGATTATTTAATGTCTGGTTTTTACCAGTTTTATTATATATTATTTATTATTTTAGTATCCAATATTATACTTAATGAACATTTATTGTATGTTTGTTTATTTAATATTTATTTTTTATCTAGGTTTTTTTAATTTTCCAATATATCTTTCTTCTCTCACTTTCCTCTAAATTCCAATTTCTTATTTTTCCAATCTTTATATTTGCCAATTCATTTCCTTCCATAATCACATTCTATTTTTTTCTACTTTTGGAATTTTTATTTTGTTCCATATCCACATTATATTTTTTCCAATCTTTCTTTTGCAATTTTTTATTTTTTTTCAATGCACTCGTAACTTTCTTTACTTTGATGCTCAAAATGTGCACGTAATCATTTTCTATGTTTCATACACTAAATGTCCACATGTAAAAAAATCTAAGTTTCACTATTTACTAGAATCAACATTTAGTGTAATAGTTGACATTTAGTGTATAGTTTTGTCACTACACTAATTGTCAAGTTAAGTAGTAGTGTACGGGTTCGTATTTAGTGTCCACTACACTAAATGCCATCTTTAGTGTAGATGATGATGAAACTTACCTCTTTGAGG
This sequence comes from Bryoerythrophyllum caledonicum, assembly GCA_963971425.1. Lineage (NCBI taxonomy): Eukaryota > Viridiplantae > Streptophyta > Bryopsida > Pottiales > Pottiaceae > Bryoerythrophyllum > Bryoerythrophyllum caledonicum. Next base: position 19,729,156 of record OZ020526.1, on the reverse strand, counting down.
TAATCATGTTTTTTCTTTAAAATAATGTGCTTGTAACACGGATCTCAATGTAGTGAATTCTAGAAACCGCTCTAAATCTGAATTTGACACACTAAATTGATGTTTTTTGAATTTGAGTCTATCTAACAAAATAAAGTTTATCAGGTCTAGTTTCTACACCAATTTGAATTTTTCTAAAAGAAATGAAGCTGAATACATTATTGCAATTTGAATATTGGGCCTATAAGCATGGTTTACTACTTTTTATTTTAGCTAAATTTGGAAGTGATACACCACAAATTTTGGCACCATAACACACAATATATTTTTAGCATACTTTGTATGTGATAAGAATTTCATTCACTTTTTCTTTTGGAATTCCACCTTAACTTCAAACTTTCACCAAAAATTTGTGATTTTTGTGAATATACAAGACATGTGATCTCATCTTAAAAAAATTAAAAATTAAACTCAGCATATATATAATGAAAAATTAAAGCACGCACTAGAATGGAAATTAGGATTGACGCCACAATCATAGGCTCTAACGTTCTAAAGTTACCCCTTTAAGACTGATGAGCTTTTTTGGCATGTGAGGATCTACGAGTGTTCTAGATCATGCAAAATGACATCTACACAATGAATACATTTTGACACTAAAATTTACAAACTCATTTCATGAAAGCCATTGTAACTCGCCCATGCTTGCACCGATTGCGGAGGCAATGGTCTCACTAGATGCCTATCTTCCTCCACCTCGAAGTCATGGTCTATTTTTTCATGTGGGGTGGCCTATGGTGCTCTCTATGAAGATTCTTGTGCCAAAACGACCCATACGGTGGACCGGCCTTAAAGGGTTAAGAACAACTGCAGAATGGAGGAATAAGTCATATTGGTTCATTCATAAGTAGAATCCAATGCCCCTGACATTTCCAAAGAAAACCTTTGAGTAACTTTTCTCATCTACACTAAAAGTTTCATTTAGTGTAATGGCACGAATAGTGTACTTACCTTAGTACACTAATTGCGAACAAGTTGACAAATAGTGTACTAATTGCAAACAAGTGTACTTTCTCAAAAGATTATTCGATCAAAATTTACTTTATCAAAGATTACTTTATCGGAGTACATTTTAAGTTTAATATTTTTAAAGCTTACTTTTTCAAGAGATTACTTTTTCAAGTTTTACTTCTTAAAAAACTTACTTTTCAAAGTTTACTTTTTCAAAATTTACTTTTCCAAACATTTACTATTCCAAAACTTTACTTTTTCAAAACCTAACTTTTTCAAAATTTTACTTTTTTCCAAGTTTACTTTTCAAAAGTAAACTTTTTCAAACGTTAACTTTTTCAAAAGTAAACTTTTTCAAAAGTAAACTTTTTCAAATCTTTACTTTTTCAAATGTTTACATTTGGAAAAGCTTATTTTTACAAAAGTTTACCTTTTTAAATGGTAAGTTGTCTTTTTCCCCCGAATTGATGTTTTTCCCTAGTTCTTGTTTTTTTCAAAAATGTTGTTTTTTCCTAATTGTTTTTTCCTAATTGTTGTTTTTTCCCAATTGTTGTTTTTTCCAATTTTTTCTTCGTGAGTTTTATTTTTTCTCTTCTTCACCTTTTTGTACACATAATTCTCTTCTACTTTCAATACACTAAACGTGCACGAGTAAAAAAGTTAATATTCCAATCTTTACAAAAGTTCACAAATAGTGTAGTAGTTCACATTTAGTGTACTATTTTGTCACTACACTAATTTCGTGGTTGACAATTAGTGTATGGGTTCGTATTTAGTGTCCACTACACTAAATGAAACTTTTAGTGTAGTGCTCTTGGATGACAACCACAAATGGTTGTTTCATAGGTCCTCATTCTTTGGTGCATGTAGGTGAGCTTGCAACCTTGTAATTTTTACTTGTGCAACATCTCAATCATCTTTCCTTAAAAATCCAATAAAAAAAGTATTAGTGTATAATCAAAATCCAAAATAATTTTAGAGTGATATAGTTTTAATATGCATATCTTAACCCCTAAACGCCCAAGGCATTTTAACACAAAAACACTTAAAAACTGTTCCATCTAGTGCAATGAGTAAGGAGGGAAACTAAAATGTTTATTTTTACATCTATCCGATGGGTCTCAATTAAGACTAATCAATTAAGGCCCTCACAAAATTTCATAAATTTTGACTGCACGGATTGAAATATCATAGTGTTTAAAGTCAAGCAAACGGTTCATATACTTCCCTACGTTATGTGAATCAACAAACTTTGACTTCACTTGATGTCTAATGTTTGCACTACACAAGGTCTAAATCCATTACCATTGTGTCAAGCATGATGTTAGTTCCTAACACACAAATTTTTAGAGGTAGAAGAAGGGTGTAGCATATTCAAAACAATTGTGCAAGGAGTGGAGGTTCAAATATTGTCAATTCAAGTTATATTTTTTGTGAACTTAATATGTTTTATATTGATAATTTGAATGGTGAAGAAGAAGGTTTTCACCACATCTTGTTTTGCAAAAAATAAGAAGTAAAAAATATGAAGATCTCTAAGTTTTATCCGGAAAGGACGAAGTTTTTTGGTACCTTGACTAACAATGTGTGACAATGTATGAAAATGTTTGACTTAAGTTGATATGCTATTTTTTTTACTAAAGACAAGAAATGTATTTTTGACAGCATGAAAGGAAATAATATTACTTGCCTGTATTGGAAATCTCACATTTGATTGAGTGTCCTAGCAAAAGTTTTTGGAGGTGCCCTAACATGCCCACTCTCCTTGTTTGAAATTCAAAATCCTACAACTTTTTTCAATTTATGTCGAATTTAGGAAAAAAATGTTCTCCCATTGAGGTTTTGGAAATGCCCTTCTACAGTAAAAATTTCAAAGAGGAATGTAAGAAATTGACACCATATGAACCAACCCAAACCTTCAAGAGTCTCTCAAAAGGACTCTTGGGCTTTTAGGAGTTAAAAGAGGTATGGAAAAATATTTGATTGTCTTTCTAGAATGTTGCAATTGATTCCCTTCTTTTTGTACGATTTAAAAGTGGTATTTGATAGGCTTCAACTTCTCTGCCAATTTTTGAAGTCTTTTGGCAATTCATTTGATTTTCAAAGCCATGGTAGATGTTGAAATCATTTATTAAGCATAGGATTTAATGTGACTTTTACTATCTTTCTATAAGAAATTTAACCCCTACAGCCTCAATGTCCGCTCGAGGGACATTTTGAGTTTGGATGGGTACCACGTTTTCAAATTTAGGCATGAGTTACTAAGATTTTTTATTGAATGGGAAACTTTTTATTAGCTTCTTGTAGACATAATTTTTGTAGAAATGTGACTTATTGTTCAAAAGTTACATTCTTTTTTCTGTGATATACAAATAATGCAGCAGTTTAGAGTGACATACAACAAATAGTGCAACAAAATTTTAATTAACTCTAAATTCTATAGAAACTCGAGTTTTTGTCGATATAAAGAAAAAAAAATCCACTCAAAAAGGAAATGGAAATCTTTGCATCTACCATATAGATTTTTGAATTTCAAAAATATGAGAAGGATACAGTATATGCAAAACTTGAAGTGTATTGTTAATTCTTAACACATACTTGCATTGCAGGATTTCTAAAATTTGGTGCACATGTGCCCGACATGATCATTTTAAAGTTAAAATTAAAAAGCCACCGATTGTAGCGCAAAAATTTGCCATAGAAGGTGGTCAAAGTTTGATGAAGGTGTTTAAGGTAGAGGCACCCAATTCCAATCACTTATGCCAGTTGGGGACTCAAATGAGTATATATGTCAAAAATATTTATGTAGAAAGATGCGGAATTAGTTATGAAACTCAACAAATATTTTTTCGATTTTAATCTCAAAGATTTGGAATTGGTATAGAATTTAAAAGCCCAAAAACCACTGGAGTCCTTAATCAAACTATGGAGTAGGTAAGATTTGGTGCCCTCCTTCATCCAATGCCAATAAGTGAGAGTGAGTAAAAAGAGAGAAGACATGCCATGGATAACCAATTGATGGACGTATCCAATGTTGGTCAGCCTTCATCGACTTTCGAGGCAAGGCCACGAATGAGAGCTCAATTGACGTGGAGCAACCCGAAATTGCACACTTCATGACCCAATGCTCATAATGACTGGAATTTTCAGATTTTGAGTTGTCGGTTTTGGGTCGCTTCATGCATTTACCATTTTCATGCACCATTCCATGCATACTCTACTGATCGGAATTGGGTAGCCAATCAAAAATGAGTGCCTCTACCTTATATGACCTCAAAAGTAGAGTTTATATCCAACTTCAAAGGCTCATATCTTTCAATACGTGCCGTCAAACTCACCAAAGTTTTTACCACATACACTTGTACAATCCTAGTACAAGATCTAGCGGTTAGATATGTAAAAAATGTGGTGATTTGCATTATGTGTTGAATGCATTGAAACTAGAAATTTTCACTGAGTTTGAGTGCTAAAATGCCTTGGGCCTTTAGAGGTTAAAAGAAGATTTTCAATAGGAATGGAACATGCTATTTATATGGTCGGATTTACAGAAAATGATTTTCATATTTCCATTTTTTTTTTAATGTGAACAAGTATTGGATTATAATAAAATGTAGAAATACACAAATCACTTCATTTTTTATACAATTGGCTATAAACACATGATTTATAACACATTCAATTTGGTCAGAAGATGCCAACATTTATTATTTTTGTTTTAAAAAAATGTTTGAACTTTGATTTTGAAATAGTTTAAGTTGTTCCAAATAAAAAGTGCATTATATCTTTTAGTGTATCATAAATTCATTTCCTTTGGCCAATTACTCCAAAATTTGGAAGACAAATGACTAACTTTGCATCTATAATACTAGTATAAAACTTAATAGCTTGTTGTTTGAAATTTGTATGTTGAAAACAAGGAATCCATTCTTAGGGGCGGTTTACACTACGGACCAAGAACTCGTCCCATGCACCTCTAAAATTTGTGATTGGCTCCACCAACTCATCCTGGGATGACTTGGGTTTACACTATGAGGAAAAAAGAAAAGTGACCGAAGGATTTGAGGTCCTGAAAAGGCCTAGAAATAGGCATGTGGATAATGTTGAAGGGTCCCTTGGATTTTGAGGCGAGAGAGGCCAAAAGGGTTCTCTCATTGCTGAATGAGGAAACCATGGGCTTGAAATGCTGTTTTATTATTATTATTAATTTTTTTTTTAAAAAAAATTATTTGAGGGGGCCTATTGTTATTGTAGATACAATGGCGGCTACCCTTTTGTCTTTTTAGCTTGTTTTCATCTTGGTTTTTTTAAGGAAAAACTGCCCTTTTCAGGCATTCATTAAAAAAATCACCACGCCCACTTTTTAGTACATGGTCATTCTTCCCGGTTCTAAGTTTTACACTTAGTTTGAGGCCCAAGGGCTTTCAAAAATTACATTTTTATGAAGTGTGACCATGGAAGTGTGACCATGAAGTGTGACCATGGAGTTGATCTATTTTCCTTGGTCATGGCTCTTTGTCTGTATTGTAAACCGCCCCTTATGGATGTAATCTTGGCTCATAAAGGTGTGTAGTTTTGGATTGCTACTCCTCACTCTAGCTCGTCATCAATTGCCTTGCTCAAAAGTCTCAACACGCTGGTGCGGTTTTGGATTATGGATGTGTTGATCATGCATAGCATGCCTTCTCTCTTTTACCTACAATCACTTTCTAGCATTTGGCAAAGAGGAGCACAAAATCCAATCAAACTTATATCAAGTACCACATAATTTTTAGCACAATTCTGGTACTTGATGGATTTGGGCTTTTAATCTTTAAATTCCCAAGAGTTCCTTTGGAAAAGTTTTTCCTCAAGAGTTTTTTTGGGAAAGTTTTTCCCCAAAGGACCATGCCTTATGCTTCACCAAAACCACCCTAAACTGCCACTTTGAGATGAGATATTATTAGACAATTTCAAACAAACGCTTACTATTTTCAACTAGAACTACTACAAGAAGATACCCAAATTTTTTTGGTGAACTTTGACCGTGCGGATTGTAAAATAAATGCATTTGAAGAGTGCACTATTGTTTTTTTCCACTGTGCCTGGACATGGACAACTTACTTTGACTCAAGATACAAGAATAATTTTCTACTACACATTGCATAAATTCTATGGGTCTATGTTCTATCTCGTGTTAGGTTATTGCACCCCAAAAATCATAAGTAATGGAGGTGTTTACAATAAGAAAAAATGAACCTTCAACGACTAGGGGTATAGAAAGTGGCCCTTTACTTAGGAAAGCAAATTAATTATTTTAATACATAAATGATTGTTGGATCTAAAATCCAAATAGTGAATAATTTATTTTGACTTATTCTAACAATAATTTTTTTTACATGAAATGTAAAATCCTTTAAAATTTCTATGCATTTTATAGTGAAAAGAATGATGGTTGTCAAGAAGTTTCCTTCACTATTGCCCTCTTGAAAAAAATGCAATTGTCAATTGTACAGTACTACTATTCATCTCTATAGTACTACACCAAAAGAGTTGAACTTTTTATGTTTGAAGCACCATAATTTTTTTCCCTAAAAGTCCAAAAGAAAATTTAAAAATCCCTACAAAGATACATTGTATTCTTATTCTAACTAAAATTTCAAGAAGTTATCTTCAAAAATGGATTTGTACAACGTGCCCAAAATCGATTTGTACCCCGCAAGTACAAATTGTCCTTTAGGGGTTCAATTCTCTGAAGGGAACTCTTGGGAATTAAAGGATTAGATTCTGTATAAATTTGGCAACTTTGGGATGAAATTTGATTTTTTTTATTGTGCTTCATTCCTAATTCTTCATCTTTCTCTTTGGTTTCCTTCAACATACAATGAGATTTTAGATCACATTTGGCTTAAAAGAATGGTTATAGATCGTTCCACCTTAAAGCATCTCCACCCCTACCGGCCCCTGTCACGGTGGGCTGGGATTAATTTTAGTACGCTAGATGAGAGGTCAACATGAAGCCCCACCGTAGACCGGCAACCACTGCAAAGTGAAATCCAACCTCATTGTCTCTATTGACATCAACAACCAACTCGTAGACCAACATGGTGAAGATCACTTTTTAGAAAATCATGAACCAATAGCAGTGCAACGGTTGGTCAATCCCCGTCCGTTGCCCTCCCGGAGGCTCAACCGCTCTATTTTGCAACCAGATTTGTGCCCAGGTGGGTAAAAGATGAGGTCGCATCCAATGCCGCCCGCCATGTTTGCGGACAAATGGGATGCTCTTAAACAAGGTGGCCTCCAATGTTTAATTATTGGTGGCCACAATATTCTACATGTATGGTGTTGTATTTGAACACAATAGGGTTTAGAGATTGAAATGACCTTCAAATGAAAGATGGTAGTTGAAGAATCTTCAATCCAAAGGTGTAAGTCTTGCCAAACTCTAATAGATTTTTGTATTCAACGAAGTAAAATATACGTGCATGTATATACGGTTATAAGAATAAATAGATGGTTCTTATCATTAGTATAAAAAGTTGGAGTGTCTTATTCATACTATGGGTGTGGTTACAAATAACTAGTATAATCTTCCAATCTAGGTAGTTGAAGTCATAAAACATTTTGGATTACCCTACACATTGGACAATTTTGTACAGTGGTTAGCAAAAGTGTTTGGACAATGAAGCATGTCTCTAATTTCTATTGACTATAACGTAGTTGGTGGATTGATGAGAGATTTTTTGGACTAGCTTCAGTTAGTACACATGGCAACTAATTAACATTAACTCCTTCAAAATATGCCACTTAAAGAGATTATCCATGCAAAAAACATGAAGAGGTGTGTACAACTTAATATGCACACAAGTTGAGCACACCACAATCTTTTAGTACAAGTGCACTTGTGAGGCTTTTTGTTGTGAATTTTTTTTTAGAATTTAGAGAGGCCTTAGGTGATTTGCTATGGCTTTTAGATGGTCTAAGAATCAAGGTAGGGCAATTCTTGAAATGTATGAGCGAAGCAACTCATTTGGCAAGATTTCAACAATTTTGGACCATCTTCGAAGCACTTGTTTTGACATAGTGCAAAGGTTTCGTGAGAGAGGGAGTCAAAAAGACAAATCCTCACCCGGTAAATCTAGATTCTTGATGAACATGGTGACCATGACATTTGTGAGGAGGTTAAATGATTGAAATACTAGCACATCCGTAGCTATAGGAAGAGTGTTACGATCTGAGGGCATACAATTGGGTGATGATATAGTGGAAAGGAGTCTTCGGAGGCAAGGGTTGAGAGCATGTCAAACGAGGTCTAAGAAGAAACCCACTGGTAAAAGTGAGTTCTAGGAGAAGATCCAAGAAATTTGGTACAATATGAAACTTGATATTGTTAGGAAGTTGATACGCTCTATGCCTCAAAGAGCTTCGAACTCTTGATGTCTACCAAACAAGAGGCTATACACGGTGGTAGTGTCTATGAGTGCTTATGAGTTGAATCATTGAATTGTAAAGGTGTTTTGTATTCTATAGTTGATATGCAATAAAAATCAATTCGAGCATAAAAAATTGTACAGGCTTCTTGCACATTTGAAACAGTGTGTGTTTTTCTGGTACTTATGTTCATTGAAAACTTTGTGCTTTATGCTTGTTGCAACTACACGCTCTTGTGGTTGTGTTCTTGCTATTTTATGAGAGCTCATGTAGATTTCGTAGCTGATTTTCTAAAAAAGCTTCTCTTTACAACTATTTATGCTTACCACTGTACATAATTGATTCACAATGGAAGATACCCCAAAAAATTGGAAATTTCAAGAGATTTGTTTACGTGATTACCATGTCAAGCCAATGTGATACCCATGTAATACCCAGGTGATCCAAAACCATTGTGATTGGAAAAATGTCGCAGAATTCAACAAGTCATTTTTTCGGTCATTTCTCAAGAGGTTATTGCTGAGAATCATCACGAAGAGTTAGGGATTGACATTGCAGTTCTCCATCCAGTAGGGATGTAATATGCGCGCGGTTATGTAATCTGACTGGCTGACCATTCGAGCGCATGCCAGCCAGATTATATAACCGAAACCCATCCATCAACACACATACCCTTAGGAAAAGATGAAAGAAAGGGTGCGACACTCGTCCATCCTATTCCCATCAAAACTGCATCCATCTGATTTAATAGCCACAAAGAGGCCAAAACAGGAAACAAGATACATAGTCCAGGAATCTACGACGTGTAGGTGATGGGGGCCAAAGTTTCTTGCAGAGAACTGAGCTGCTCCTCAACACGCTTCGTGGCCTTCAGACGCAGCTGAATGAGCTGCTTCTTGCGCTCGTAGAACACCTTGGACTTGGCCTTTCTCTTCTCCTCCAACTCCTGCAGAGCGGGAAGAATAATCATGGTCAGGAACAGTGTTAAATCATGAAATACGAAGCTTCACATAGCCAAAATGCATATCAGCATGTGCAAGCCAAGGTGCCATAAGTGTCATATACATTCTGCTCTATCAAAACATTCTGCACTGCAAATTAAAACGGATAGATCAAAATCTGACTTCAAATACTAACTTTCAGGAAAAACACCCACCTTGATGGTATCGTAGTGGTGCCATCCGACCTCCTCAGACAAGCGGCCCAACAAGCAGAACTTGTGACCAGGTTGCAGCCTCAATACCCTGCAAATAGTCATAGCCATTCGAATTAATTCCACACCATACCTTGTAAAGAATAGACTCAAACTGGAGAGATTATAATATACATTCTGCTTATTCAAACGAACTGAGACCAATCTCTTACTTAAGAGCATCTGGAATAACCATCCTCTTCATCTTATCGTAGGGTGCGGGAACTCCCTCAAAGGCCTTCAGGCGCTCAAGAGCCGCAGCTCCCCTCTTGGTCTTGTGCGGGATCATTCTGAAACACAAACGAAGGTCTCGATTAGAGATCATCAGAAATTCTCCAATCGAAGAGATAATTGATTCCAAGTGCTTCAGGTTCAATATAGAATCTCTGCATAGTAAATGATCCGACCAAATGAGCATCTGCGTAAAAGAAACTTAAGAGGTTTTTAACTTCTCGACTAAGTCCACTAAAATGCCACAGACGAAGAGAAGAGCATGCATTAGACCATTTAGCAAGCCTCATACGTGTAACTAATAAAAACATCGAACTACGGAAGGAAGAACAACTTAAATAGCGCATGTATACATTACATTTCGTTCCCTCAACGAAGAAGGGGACTGTTAGTAGACCGCATTAATTACCGAAATCCTAGAAAACGGAACACATCAGTAAAGAGTTCCAAGCGAGAAACAACACACAGCCCTAGTTAAGTGAGGACAACCACACAAGACTAAGAAAAGTGTTTGTACGGTCCACTGCATACGTAGGTGTTGAACTACGCACCAACCAAGTCGACAAATCACAGAAACCCTAAAACCCTAACAGGAACCCTAAAAAAGATACCAACAGAAAACGTACCCACGGATGGTCCTCCACAAGATACGTGCCGGGGCGCGGAAGTGGATGGGTCCCTTGCTGGGCTTGGTGTTCATCCTCTTCCTCAAAAACCTGAGGTACTTCATCTTCTGCCTCACAAGGCCACCCGACAAGCAAATCTCCTCGCAGCGCACAACGACCTGAATCAAACGGAGCCGAAGTTAAGACAGAAGGGGAAGAGTGGGTGCAGAGAGCGATGCAGAGAGCGGAGCACGTACGACTTTCTGGCCATTGAGGAGCTCCTTGGCGAGGATGGACGCCAGGCGGCCAAGCATGTGGTGGCGGGCGTCCACGACGACGACCTTGGCGCAGAGGCCTGAACCGGACACCATGGCTGCGGGCGCGAGGGCGGCGACGGGGGAAGAGAGAAGGAGTGAGCAAGCGACGGAGCTCTGGCTATGGCGTCCGCACAGCGAAAGGACTGGTCTCTGCGCTCAGCCGCCCCTTCAACCTCGCTCGCTCTGCCCCAAACCCTAATTCCCCGACCCTCCTCCCGAACCTCAGCTTCCGCCGGTCCCGAACCTCTCCTCCTGGCCCAGCGCACCCTGGCATCCGTTTTCGTCCCTGGCATACTTTTTCGTCCATGTCATCCTTTTTCGTCCGGTTTCAGCAGATTTCAGTCGACATTGCACAAAACGAGATGTCCTTCTATCAATAAAATCAAATAAAATTTCAACTCTTTAGTTTTTTTCTGATAGAAATCTTTAAAAGATAAATTTTCTTAGATTATAATTTTTTGCTTAAACTATGGGATCGTTGAAATTTTTTTATAAATATTATGATGAAAAAGTGTTTACAAAGAGTTGAAGTGGTGAAGGCAATTTGGTACACACGAAAGCCAGTAGTATTATTTCTTACCAATGTGATGTAAGATGAGTTTCTTTGTATTTGAAAATCTTAATTTTGACACTACTTCATCTTTGAATCAAACCATTCTGAAATCAACTTTCATTTCAAAAATATACGTAAATGGATGAAAATGATCAAAAATTTGCATGTGTGTGTTGTTTTTCCCCTGTTGTTAGGAAGGATCAATAAAAAAAAAAGATCTTTGCAATGTCAAATATTGAAAGAAGATGTGATTTGGTTTTAGTCATAAAATAATGGTCATTTACCTGAATTGTTTAGAACTGGAAAAATAACAATTAAATGATGTCATGCTGATGATCACGCTTTTCACATGAAAATATTTGCAAGAGATGTAAATTGGATATCCAGACACTCTTCTGCCATTTGACAATGAGATACAGTCACCATAAAATATTAAGCCACCAATAACACTATCTTTGCAGTTCACATGCTTTTCCATGGCTGACCACCATTCTCATGTGTCTGATGTTGTGTAGGTGTCAATTTCTGAGGATTTCAACTTAACCCTTAAACGTCAGAGCCAGCCCGAGGGGCTTGGTTTTTTCATTTTTCAACTCACTTTGACCATGATTTTCTAATGATGGATATTCATTTTAATGATTTTTCTTTGAATGTGTAATAAAAATCATGTGATATAATTAGAATGTAAATGGTAGCTAAATATGGGTGTTAAAATTCGAAGATTCTATAAAATTTCTATAGAAAGATTTGTCGTTTAAGGGTTAAATACAGTTGCATTTAACCCCTAAAAGACCAAGACATTTTCCCCTCAAATCACTCCAAAACTGCCATTTTCAGCGCATTCAACACAAAATGATACAAAATGTTTTTTCTGAAAATTTAACCGTAGGATCTTGTACAAGAGTTGTATAAAAGTGTGTGGTGAAAATTTTGGTAAGTTTGACCGCACGGATTGAAAGATATCACCCTTTGAAGTGAGACGTAATCTCTTTTTGAGGTCATACCAAACACCTTCAACAAACTTTGACCACCTTCTATGACAACTTTCTGCCCTACGGGCCATGAATTTGTTATGTTAACTTGAAAAGGATCATGTTAGGCACATGTGCACTAAATTTTAGAGGTAGAAGAGGTGTAGAAGATGTCCTAAAAAATCCTGCAATGCAACTATGTGTTGAGAATCAACAATACAATTTATATTTTGTATATATCATATCCTTCTCAAATTTTTGAAATTCACAAATCCATACGGTAGATGCAAAGATCTCAATTTCCTTTCCAAGAGGACATTTTCTTTCTTTTAAATGGACAAAAACTCGAATTTCTATTGAATTTAGAAGTTATTAAAGTTTAGTGACAGTATTTGTGATATGTCACACTAAACTGCTGCACTATTTGTATATGTAAGTGAAAATAAATTGTAACTTTGGAACTGTAAGTTGGAATTCTACGAAATTTGTGTCTACGCAAAGCTTATCAAAAGTTGTCCATTCTATAAAAAAATATCATAAAATAATGCCTAGAATTGAGAATGTGGTACCTTACCCAAACTCAAAATGTCCCTCGAGGGGACTTCGGTCCTTTAGGGGTTAAAGGAGATGGAAATAACTTCGTAAGGGTCTCCACGAGTTTTTTGTAATGAAGCACATCTCTTTGTGATAAGTACAGTCGGCTCCTTTTACAATAGCCTCGTTGATTCTACTTCTTATATCGAGAGGCTGTTGTAATGGAAATGGGGTTAATGAGTGTACACCAAGTATTACTGTTATATAGAGAGAAGATTGGTTGTGATTTCAACTGGTTGTTACAACAAAATTATTGCTGTTAGATGTTTGTGTAAAGAGAGTTGACTATATATGTCTTTGTCACCTTTCTTCAGAATCAATGTAAATGTGATGTTAGTAACTCATCTACCTATATAATAGGCATCAGTCTATCTGTCCGCCGCTCCCGGTCACGTGACCTCTCTTTCTTGATTTTGACCTCTTAATGTGAAGGGTGAGGCACGGTGATGCATTCTTCTTGACTCTTGATATTAGGTAGTAACTTAATGTCTCTTGATTTTTACCTCTTGATGTGAAGGGTTTTCTCCTTCTATTTTAGGTAGTAACCTAATGACTCTTGATTTTGACCTCTTGATGTGAAGGGTTTTCTTCTCCTATATTAGGCAAGTGATACTTATGTGCACAAAGGGTCGATCAAAATGCAAATGTAAAGCAAAAGTACTTTATTTTTGGAGTGGATTTAAACTAGGGTAACGTTTACATGTACTCCAAAAATATAAATACTTTTTCATTTAGATTCAATTTGAGCTTATAGGTTTTAAAATACAAAACATACAAACGTAAATTTAACACACCACCCTCGCTCTTACCGTCGGGACGACGAGTACCAACCCTAGTTAAACCATGATAAGGAAAGAAATTTAATTCAAGTCCTATGAATTTCCAAATAAATTGAGTTTAAAAAATGCTTAGAGAAACTTACATCTTCAGTATCATACTTTTTTGCTTCACAGTTCCCAATATCTTTCCAAATCTTGAGAATTACTTCATCTATCTTAAAAGACAGATAACACGCAATTAAGCAATTATGCACTTAGCCAAGTGCACTGGTTGGTGGTAGAAAGCCGCAAGTTATTTGCTCATAACTTTTTTTTAAATCAAAATTTGACAAAATTTTAGTATGTTTTTTGTCAAATTTTTTTGGTGTTTGTCGTATCATACATTGGCATCTTTATGTTCATATCAGTAATATATTTTTTACATTCGCTACCTTTTTTTAGAAAATATATGATTTCTACTCTAGTTTGCAAATCCTGCTACAAAATTATGATCATGTGCCCAAAGAGATTATAAATGTGTTATGAGTTATTATAGGATTTTAGAGTACTGCACTACAAATACAATGTGTAAGAGATACAAAAATATATATGCAAATTCCTAAGACAGTATAAAGTACCTCACTGTATTTTATAATGCAAAAACATACATAATCAAGCAATTCCACACTATTGTTGAGGAATTCTAAAATCAATCATATCATATGGACCACCCAATATATAAATATATACCACCAACCGAACGATAGACACATCTCAAACTGCATTATACTAACGTATTTGCCACCTAAACTGCGTGCATGCTCTACTAAGTATATAGCTCCACGGCTCACAGCTCATCTGCTGGCGGAACGACTCCCTCCACGTGTCCAATGGCGCTACCTACCATAGCGGATAGTTCATGATCCTCCACTGGACGATCTCCCACATCTTCAATGCCAATGGACGCACACTCAACAAATCGGTAATTGCCAGGAACACCCTCCCGCGTATGCCTTACCCTGTCATCATTATAGAAAAAGCCATCCTTTGCATTGAAGGACATCTCTCGCTCTGATGAGAAGGCCCCTTGAAATGCAATGATGTCCTCAGATACGCTAGATCTTGGAATGGGAGGCAAACCTGGTCCGGTATCACTCTGAGTACCTCCGAACGTCTCTTGTGTCTCCGATATAGGCTCTGATTGAGGAGGCATCGAAGGCTGTCGAATCCTCCTCTGCACCGAAAAAAATTCACATGAATCCAATCCTTCTTCCTCCATATCCAACCTAGGACCATCAAATGTACGCCCCCGTCCTGCCCCTGCCGCCAAACTAACATCTATTACACCTGTATCTTGCATCTTCTCTGTAGGTGTTGCAGACGTCGCCCCTGAAGTATCTCCCACCGTCCGCTGTGTTGATGGAATTCTCTCTCCATCCTCATCGGCGTCTGAATCACTGCCAGATGAAAAATCTTCAGTGGTACCTGAACGTGGCAATCTCTCATGTAAACCACCTCCATCCTCATTGTCCTCTTCATTCCTCACTCCACCAACCGCATCTTCGGTCTCAGGTACGATGTTGCAACCAGTACTTGTTCCACCAGTCCTGACCAACAGTTGTCCTTGAAAATTGTCAGACAACTCATTGTACAGGAATGAAACTCTGTCTGTACAATCGTCAATGATGAAAACCTCAGATCCCTGGAAATCTCCTTCAATGATCGTGGGAATGGCCGTAGATATGTTACACGCCACTAAGCCCCAACCACGAGGCAAGTATGAGCCCACTAGTCTTGCGAGCTCTGATGGAGATCTCTCAAGTGAATCAACTTCAGAGGGTTGGCGTGCCTCACTCTAGTGATCCAAGAATACAAGTGGAAGTGGAACGTCTCCAGAAACATAGTTCGGGCCAGGAGATGTACCCACAGGGTGCTGCATACAAATCACAACATCGCCAATCGGTTGTACTACTTGCTCCAGACGCCCATTCTCTGTAAAATCAAGAGCATAGGGATTAACCGAGTTGGGATCAAAAGCCCAGCATCCACGTCGCATAGTACATCCCTCTGGAAGCTTCACATTCGTGAAAAACTCCTCATTGGCATACACAGCCGCTGGTAACAAGAAGATGACGTTCCATCGTTCAATATTTGCCATCCATAATGTCAGCTGTGCAAAAGCTGCGGATAATTGGGCGTCTCCCCAATGACCATCTCCATGCCTCCCACCGCCACGTCGACAATCAATCACCCACAAACATGGTTTCCCCAACTCTATGTAGTCGGTGCGGAATAATCCCCTTCTACACCGAACCGGAAGAAGATTCTCTGTGTCGCTCTGCCCTGGCCTCTTGACTTCCATCTGCCATTCCCAATTAGCAGTAGCCAATACTCCCACATCCACGGACAGTCCAATATATCCACGCCCCCCTGCTGCAATGTCACCATAATGAAACCTGATGGAAGGGGGGATGAGGTAGCCTATGTCTTCCAGTTTAGACACCTTCCCCCGCATAGGAGCACTCCAAGCTTTTTTCGTGGCAGCATTCAAAAGCTTCCCAAAGGTATCAAGTTGTGCACTACTCCTCGGAAAATACTTCGCTACACGGATACGAAAGAACTCTTCCATGGAATCAGGTGTACTTTCCTTGTTCTCCACCATCAACCAACGGATCGAATTCATCACAGCTTCTCGTCTCTGATATCGGTCAACCACACCGGCAATCGTACGAGGATGTGGATTCTTGTCTTTTACACCGTCGAAGTAATATGCTTGTGAAGGTCTTACTCCATCCTCCCTCACCGGCTTCGCTGCAGCAGACTTTGCCAACCGAAGATAATATGGATTCGGAACCCTACCTAGAGGCCTCAACCAATTCTGCGTCATCTCCTTTCTTGTTGGTCGTACGTCCACATTTGGATCCAGCTCTTTCTTCCTCGCCATGTCCTTCCACTTGTCCTCTTCCTCCTTGCTGTAAAAGAGAATGCCGTCTTCGTAGTCCTTGCATACTTGAATGATAGCTTCGAAGCAGTCATTGCTCGGATTCCATGCATGATTGGTCAGATCCTCCATGTTTTTGGCCAACCTCTTCACCGTGACAACTCCATCCCCCTTGGGCAACTTATGCACTGCACTTGCCGCACTCACCAAAGCAACTGCCCTGCGTGCATCGTCCGCACGTAATGTACTATCAGGCCTCCCGTATAGATCCCAAATCTGACGGATCTTCCTCAAATCCTCCTCCATGGTAGAATATGAATGTCTCTGGAACTCCGCCACGTTGATCCGCGCAGACTTCTCAATGTAAAAGCGACGATCATCATACACCACAAAAGAGGCCTCCCGCCGCTCAAACGTGTCCAGATACTCGTTTAAAGGCATAGTACCATCTCTCCACTGCTGCTGTGCAAACTTACAAGCTGCTACTATGTGTTGCCCATCCACTGGTTCCCAAATGATATGATCTTGAAGCCAAGAATACTGGGATCCCATGGCACCCTGTGCAGAAGCACTTCCGTGTGCAATGAACATGCGCTCAAATTCTCGTGCGGTACCTACCAACGGAAATGGCAGCTCTTCCTTCTCAACGACACCATCATCGGTGGTAGTATGCACGATGTATCTGATCGGTCGAAGTACCAATCTACTCACCCGAGTCGCGGATTCTGGGTCTCGTAAGCGGTTGAATACTTTTCTGACCCTCTTCTGTGATAAAACCCGGTGGTTGGTTTCCGGATTCTCTACAGAGACAATGCGGTCCATGTGTGCCATAAACACAAAATTCCCCCACACTGATCCTTTCGCAATCTCCTCTGTTGTAGGCACTGGTGCTTTTAAATTCATAGGAGTTGGAACATCCTGTGGTATCTCTGCATTGTCTTCAAAATCCTCTGGTATATTGTCTGGAAGGTTGTGAAAATCTTCTTCCTCCGGCACCATGGCTGACAAATCAGCTGAATCTCCCGGTGTAGATGTAGGGGCCCTATGATGACCATCAGACGTCCTGAGCCCCGACCTAGGAATCCTGCCACTAGATCTTGCACTTCTCCCAATCAACCTCCTCCCACTAGGATCCAAACTTGATGGGCCTTCTCTTGAACCAGAAGCTACATCACTGTCAACACGTCGTGGCCTCTTCGTAGGACGTCTACTGGTTAATGGAGGATTCGGTAATGTCTGTACCTCAGAAGTTGTGGTGGGATGTTGGCCTCCACTTCCTCTCCCCCCCTCCAGTGGTCGCCAATCCAGTTGCAACGGCTCAGCAAGAATTCGATAAACTTCTGTTTCTTCTGGTTCCGCTGGTGGGGCTTGAGTTGTCGCACGTGATGGGTCCCTCTCCCGAAATGCTTCATATCTAATATGTTCCTCCATAATCTTCTTAGCCTTCAGCACCATCTCCGGTGATAACGCTAAACAGGCTAAGACGTTGTTGTGTCTAGCTGTACGTACCGCAAGAGAGATGTTCAACCAAAACGTCTGCAATGATTTGAGGAATTTCACCTGACCTGGATTTTGAAGAAGATTCAAAGGGACAGGTGCAAGAAGCAACTTCTTCGAAAGGGAAGTCTTCACCTCCGATTGACCTGGACCCACTGCGCAAGTAACGTATACCATATCATCACGTCGAAGAGTGATTGCCTGGATTTTGCCAAAACTCTTCCCCAACGCCGATTTACGCTTCCCCAGCTCAAAGGGATAATCCGTCACCCTTAAGAAGGCGCTCGACTCATCCACTTCCGCGATCCACCAGCCGTGGCTCTCCCAGATTCTATCAATATTTGGTGGTGCCATAACGCAACACTCAAAAAACCTGTGTATCATTACAAAACGATAGTCACTATTAGTATGGAATAAGATTCTTCTTTCATATATAGATTTTTTTCACAAAGGCATGACAATTACATTAATAGATGATCATTTCACACGAATAGAAAATGTGTATTGATTTAGGGTAAGACCTTGATTTTAGGGACAATTGTTTTAATATATTACACTTTTTTCCTATTTGCAAAAATTTGTGTACGTAGAACCAATACTATGGATAATTTGAAAGTTTAATATGTTAAGCAACAAAATGCATTATCTAAATCCTTCTAGAAACACTTCAAAGTTGTTCATTTTAATTGAAGATCAACTATTGAAAAATTAATCCACTTCCATCTCCAACCCTAAATTCCCATTCAGTACTACTTCTCTTCCATTAAACACCCTTCATGTACTTGAAAAAATGTATGAACAAATAACGAACATCATGATTAACCCCAAAGGTACCGTGACGATTTCAAAAATAAACTTCAAAATCCTTGGTTCTAGTGCAATGTATAAAAGAAAAAAACATCAACTTTTATCTCTACTTTTGACCGTAGGATCTAAATTAAAACTTGTTAAATAACCCATTCACAAAATTCCATCAACTTTGACTGCCCGGATCGAAAGATTATAGTGTTTGAAACAAAACAAATGGTTCATTTTATTCCCTATGTTTACTGGATCAAAAGACTTTGACTTCACTTCGTGTCAAATTTTTGCACTCCACAAGATCTAAATCCAATATCAATGTGTTAAGCATGATCCTTTTAGTTTTGGTGAAATAGCATATTAATCCAAGTCAATCATTTTCACACATTGTCACACATTTTCGGCCAAGGTACCAAAAAAACTTCCACATTTCCACATAAAACTTTGAGATCTTCATATCATTTACTTTTGATTTTTCCTACGGCATTATGTGTTGTAACCCACCGTATTGACCATTTGGATTCTCATTTAAAACAATATCAAGTGCACAAAAATATATAACGCGAATTGAGATTTTTTAAACCTCCACTCATTGCGCGATTTTTTTGAATATGCTACACTCCTTATCTACCTCTGAAATTTGGTATGTAAGGAACTAACATCATGCCTAACATTATGGTAATTTACTGAGACCTTTTTTAGTGCAAAAATTCGACACAAATTGAAGTCAAAGTCTGCTGATCCAATAAACGCAGGGAAGAAAATGAACATTTTATCTACTTCAAACATTATAATCTTTCAATCCGTGCGGTGAAACTTTATGAAATTTTTTATGCATATTACTTAATAAGTCGTTAATGAGATCCTACGGTTAAAACTACCAAAAAAATCTTTATTTTTTCTTCCTTGCTAATTGCACAAAAACAAGCAATTTTAACGATTTTTGGTTGAGATATTCTCCACATCATTTATTGACCAAGGTACTGTGGGTATCAATAGTGAGGGTATCACCACCAGGGTATGACTTCCGTAGTACCAACACCCGGTTATCATCAAGGTATCAACTTAGGGTGTCAACTTAGGGTTTCGGATGTGGGTATTGTATTTTCGGGTATCAGTGACGGATATCAATGCATTGCACCTTTTGGTAGTCGTATGAGGGGTGTGCGCGCGCACACCCCAGGCAGTAGTTGTGAGGGAGGCTGAGTGTGAGAGCCTAGGGTTTGGAGAGAGACAATGAAGGTATGGGAGAGAGGGGAATGGAGGGGGAGTGTGAGAGAATATGAGGGTGGGAGGGAGCCGCCGCGGCTAGGGTTTGGGTGGGAGGAGAATGTGAGCGTGCGAGAGGGTTTGGGTGGGAGGAGAATGGAAGGCGAATGTGAGGACAATGTGGGTGAGTTTAGGTGTAAGAAATGAGGGTTTGGGTGTGAGAAAGCAGGTCATGTGTGTGTGGGTGAGGGAGGCCAGCCTGCGCGGCAGGCCGCCTTCACTGCCATAGAGCCTCCGGC